>JAPZDV010000011.1:6354220-6438419 GCA_029814665.1 Acanthurus lineatus | reverse complement strand
GAAATTACTACTTAGTACCATATGTGTTGACATAAATAAGGCATTTGAGTTAACTGTGTTTTCAATAACATTATGGGCTACAGACTTTGGCCTGTTCTTTGGATACAGATGTGAAACATTCTGGCCCATAACACATCAGGCTGTCCAAGTCTGCATGTCATTTGTGTGAGTGTTTGCAATATGCGCCGCTCTCTTTCTGTTTATTTGTAAATTTATTATGTTCATCATCTTTGTTTAGCTTTTTAGCATGTTATCATTTAGTTGCTAGCACCAGACACAAATTACACATATGAGCCAAGCTGATGCTAGCAGGAATGTTTAAAGGATTAATGCAGCTATTTATTTATTAATATGAATCAAAGTCATGAGCAAGTAAGTATTTTAACCTCATGGTGGTGCTAAATTTTAAGTCATGGGGTCAAAAAAAGTCATTAGAATTGATCCTCTAAGTACTTTGCATATCTGTATCAAAAGCCACTTAGCTGTCAGGATATCATTGTAAAACAAAGATATCAATCTCTAAGTGGTGCAAGAGGAAAAAAACAGGGAATCAGCAACCACCAAAAGCAATGGGATCCATCTTCAACGATGATGAGAAATAAAAAATCGGACATTAAAGGTTATGTTACAGTGTTGTCTGTAAAACAAGAAACAAAAAGAGAAAGAAAAGGAAGCTGTGCTGCTTCCCTGTGCTGCTGCCTTTTGTAGATGAAGATATACAAAGTAATCATAAATCAATTTTTTATCAGGTTACAGTCAGCAGGTAAAACCAGTGTTAATTCCTTCTTTATCTTTTGTTTGAGCTTCCTCTTACTAACTGCCACATGGTGTTGAATAGCAAATAATTCAATTCTCTGTTCGAGTGCCTGTAAGGTCACAGAACACCAGTGCTGACTAGCTAACATTATACAAAGAGTCCCTTCCAGGCCAGTCATACATACTTACACTCACATTTCAGCTTAAGACATTGTGTTCTCTTCAGCTGAGTCACTTCAGTTAAATTAAGTTATGTGAAATGCAAGTCAGGAAGTACAGCTTAAGATAATGCATGAGTGTGTTTTTATATGAACATATACATACAGCTAAATTAAGTGAAATGAGTAAATGTACATAGAAAGTGTGTGGCATAGGGATTTCCATTTCCATGTGTGTGTTTTTTATGTGTGTGTGTATGTGTGTGTATTTGGGGTGAGCCCTGTGTTCATGAGCCAGAGCATCGTGCCCTGCCTCAGCTCTGGCTACAACTTGTGCAGTGCAGACACCCGGGGAGCAAGATCAATGCCGAAGCTTTCCCACTGAGAGGGAGAGGAAACAACTCTCTACGGTCCATGAGACTTTCTGCACTAGAATGATTTTCCATTTCTGGTTAGCCAGCCTAAAGTGAAATAATAAAAAAAAGGAAAAGGAAAAAAAAAGGATATATCTCAGGCATTTCAGATGCCGTTAAACATCCCTCAGTGCAGCACAGAATGAGCTCTGCAACCCTTTTGAAAACAACAGAAGCAAGTGATATTGGAAAAGCCAGAAGGAGGAGGTGATATATTAGACTGCCAGCAGAACAGTGCAGCATAGCCGCTTGTTCCCTTTCTAGAAAAAGAAGAAAAAAATGTGTGTGTGGCAAAGACTTGGCTGTAGGGAAGCTCCATGGTTCCTTTAGTTGCTTTATAATGTGCCCACTACTGCTGCGACATTCAGCAGAGCAAAGTTTCCTTTGTTTCCATGTCACACTAAACTTTCAGAGTTTGGATGGCGTTCCTGGCTTCTTTTCCCACTTCAGTACTGCATTTCAAAAGCATTGTGGCTTAGCTTTATTTACTATGAATTCAAATGTTGTCACTTTCCTAAAGGCTGTGATGTTTGCAGCCAAGAATCAGAAACATTTCAAGCATCACAAAAATAGCATCAATTAAAACAAAAAAATTCAAGGAACATTAATTATTTGTTTGTTTTCTCTAACATTTGTTGTAACATTTGAGCAAAACTGTTAAGTTACTTCATTGGCAGGAAGCATAACTCCTGTACTGACAGAGCAGGATGCTAAGTGATGGTCTACAACCATCTCTCTCTAGTGAATACAATCCAGTGTGACTACTGGATGCTTTCATGTGTGTGTGTGTGTGTGTGTGTGTGTGCACAATGCTGCAACCACACACACAACGGCCACACTGTTTTACTCAGGGTGGAAACATGCCGTACCGGGAAGCATGACTGTGCCAGCCAGCTAACAAAGTCTCCACTGTGTGTGCCTTTGAGTGTGTGAGTGTGTGCGACTTCTAAAAACACTCCAGTCCATACTGGAGCAATGCTGCAGGTGTGGGTGGGAGCCGATTATACATTGACCTTTAAGGCTGCGCACAGCTTGGCACCTTTTGCTGCATAGTGCAAATCCCACTGAGATGAACTTAACAACAAATGTTTCTCTTTCCGAGGGGAAATAGGAGCGCATAAACAACCCGAACAGATATTATTTCTGCACCACTGAAGGTCTGACTGCAGAGCTTAAACTGATCGTGCAGTGGCAGCTGTCTTTGCTAAAAAGAGGGGCTCCAAACCATTATGGTTAGTGATCCTTTAAAGGAAAGCAACATGTATTACTGCTGAGGCAGTTATCCAATAAATTAATTAGTTTGATTGTCAACTTTTATAATAAATGAAAGCATTTATTAATATTTATTACAATAATTCATTAGCATTTTTTATCAGTTTTGAGAATTTGCCTCTACAGCATCATTTGCATCATTTAGAGTCAAATATCTTTTGGGTATCAAACTGTTGGTGGGACAAAACAAGTGATGCAATCTTTGAGTCTGATAAACTATAACAGATATATTTTTTTTAATTTTTCAATTAGATAATTGCTTTAAATAATTTCCTGTTAAATGCATGTTTTATGTACTGCAGCCAAGGTGTCAACAGCCTTTGAGAAGTTCAAGTGATTAAGGTTATTGAATAAAATCATTTGTCTGTTCTTTTATTGTAATTACTATTTCAGAAGTTTGAATAAGTATAACTAGTCATTATGTCAGAGGGGAAAAGCAAAGAGTATAAATGTGTTTAAAAAAATGAACAAAAATTTGTGTAGCAGAAAATGTCTTTTCCTCTCTCCTCTTCCCCTGTGGGCCCCTGGGGGATCCTAAACCCCAGGTCGGGAACCACTGGTCTGACACATAAGGGCATATTTATGCAGTACAAAAGGAAAATATGAATAAACAGTAGACCACTGACACATGACGGCACATAAACCTCAGCAGCCTGTGCATCCCTGCAGCTCAGGCTCCAGCCTTCTCAGAGTGAAGCTGAGTGAAGGGATTATCTATTGTTGCTGTTCAGACTGACACAGGCCCAGTCCGGCCATAAGCTCACCATCCTCCCAGCCAGCTCTCAATCCTGTCTGCACCACAACCAGTCTCCTTCATCACAAAGGGCACTAAGGTGACCAGCTGAGTGAACCATCTTCCACTACAACAGACTCTTTCCCACTTATTTTCATCTTTATTATGTCCTCAAGCATCCTTTCAGCTTTCTTTCTCATGCTTTTTATTGATCTTCTGCAATTAGCTTTTCTGTCCCTGTCTGTATCTCTTTCTTTCTACCTTGAACTTTGGTCTTTTCCAACATTCTCTCTCCCACTTAACACTTGACCTTTTTTTTTCTGCCAGCATTCCTGTTTTGACCTTAGTCCCTCTCATCTCTGTTGGTCTTGTTTCTCTGCGAGTGTCCTCTCACTTCATGACTCGCTCTGTATGTCTTTATCTAACTGAGATTGATGTTTTTTCTCCTCAAGCTTGCAAGGGTAAAAGCCAAAAACAACAATAATTGCAAACTTTATTTTATTTACCACTTTCCAAAACACACTGCTAAGTCTGGATCAAGTGACACACAATGCATAGTCAATATAAAACGATTAGAAAGCGACATAAGTGTGTTTCTGTCCCTCACTCTTCTTCCCTCCTGCAATCCCTCTGTCTGTCTGTCTCTCCCCTCTCCTTGAGCCTTAGGGGGATCATCCAGAGGCAAACTAATTTCCCCTTCCCGAAGCCTTGCTGCTCTCACCAGCCCTGTCTCCCTCCATCTTTCTCTACCTCTTTGTCAATCTTTCACCCTAATCTCCATAATGCAGTCTCTGGCAGGAGTTTGCTGTGTGTGCTTTGTCCAGGGCTGGGCTCTGGCTCCAGGATGATGAGCAGGTAGCTATGGGCTCTCTCTCTGCTGGTAATTGCAGCCGGGGCAGACGGAGCACAGCATGGGGGTAAGGCATGTGCACACACACACACACACACACACATATGAAGCCAAGCACAAGTATTATGTTCAAGGGAGTGTCTCACTAAGTCGGAGGTTCAAGAAAATGTCAGAAACAATGATTTCTCTGTGACATTAATACACCCACCCCTCTAAAAACAAGTCAAGAAGGTTTGCTGTCAGATACAGATACAGCACTTGATTAATAGATCTCATTATTTTCTTTCCTAAATAATTACCCTTTCTTAAAGAAATTAAAGCACAGATGATCTCCTCTTCCAATCTTTTTTTTTTACCTTTACAATACTTTGTGGAACTTTGGCTAATGTCTTGCGAATTCTTCACATTCTGTTTTGAAACTCCGTTGCTGAAGGCATAATCTGATCAGATTTACTATAAAACACTGTAATCTTTGCAGCAACACATTAAGCAAATGTGTAAATGTACTTGAGGATTAATTTGTTTAAACTCAATTTAGTCAACCATCAGTTTAGATGGATGAAGACAAGTCCTATGCAGTGAAATAGGCTAAAATTAAATTATCCCAGACATTATGGTAAAGGTGTGTGTGTTGGTTCATATGTGAAAAGAGTAATTAGAAGTTGGGAGCACAGACAATTTAGAGAAAAAAATAAAAAATGGTTACAGAAAACTGTTAGCTTCGCAGCTAGTAGTCGTATTAGCTGATAAATCTAACTGGAATGAGAGCGTGGGGAACCTGATTCAGTACTGGAGCAACAAAGGGGCCAGCAGCCTCCCAGTGAACAACAGTACTGTAAAGTGACTTACAGAGGCTCTGACCACGAGTCTAACTCTGGAAACTATATTGACATACCAGCTTGGACAGGAGTGACTTGAAGAGGAAGAGGAGCAAGAGGACGGTCGGACATCAGCAGTGAGTTTAAATGTAGTTTGCATAAGATTAGATAATGAGGCAATTAAGCTTGAGACGGAACAGCCCTGGGCTAGCTGGTTAGCATGATAACTTCCGCAGATATCTATACAAAACAATATATGGATGCCTTTGACATGACTGTTATTTGCAATCAGTGTGTTGATCATATAAGTTCATTTTTAGACAATTTAACACATTTTGTCCAAATTTACCCCTCAAGAATATGCCAGTATATAACGTAAAAACCACTACCCAAATTCTTTGCTAGTTTACCTTAAAAAATATATTTAAATTTTATTTTAAAAGAAGAAAAAAATAAAATAACCTGCAAGATATTATGTAATTGGTCTGTTTTCTGATTAGTAGCCTTTTTTTTCTCATCTTCCCTTTTTAGTTTGTCTTGACTGCTCATTGCATTTTGGGACAGTGTCTCTCAAAACCAAGCATACATATGTAGCATTGTATGCTATTATATTACCTGTGCTAAGGTTCCACATGACCAATTTACAGGTAGTGTTTGTTTTTAAGTGGGGAAAGTTTTATGTTTACCTAGACACCAGACAGACCACACCAGGTTTGAGCATCATTACTACCTGCTATGAAGCACCTGCAGGGAAATAAATGAATAGTAGCATGGAGGAGGGCATCATTTTAGTGGTCGCTGTTGGAGGCGTTTTTAACACCTGGCAAGCTCCCCAACACTGCACAATGGGGAGTCTGGCTCCTGGCTTTTTTATCGGCCATATCAAATTACCATGTGCCACGCTGAACACAAGCCACAGCCATGGGTAAAACCACAATGATGCTAACCAAAAGGAAGCAGATGTGAGAAAGGAAAAGTTTGAACATGAAATCTGGTAGGAGGCAGGGATACACAATGAGAGTGCGAAGGGAGTAAAGTGTGTGAAAATGAAGCAGTGGGAAACATCTTGACAGGCCGCACGCAGCAGAATCTGGCAGGGAAAGGCAGTGCTGCAGGAGGAGAGGGTGGATTAATGCGATCCATAAAAGGTAAGTGAGTTAGAGCATCTTGCCAATATCAGTTTATCGCCATCAGACTCAAATGTGTTGCTACAACTTTCTATAATACATTCTGCGGATAATGAGAGATCATGTCATCCATTTTGCCTCATTTCCATTTTACAGCCCTTTGATAGGAGGAGTCAGAGAGCACTGGCTCCAACAGAGCCTTTATGGTCCTCAGCTTCACTGTATTTTTTTTTTATGTGGATCTGTGTCCATTTCCGCCTGTATATGTGTGTGTGTGTGTCACCTAGCACTATGATGTGCCCCTGTAGATGAACTGCACAGTGTAAAAAGCAATGACGAATTTAATGGCTGCCATTGACAGTGCTGTCAATGTTCCAATTGAGCAAAGTGGCTATTTCCACTTCTACGGTCACGCATTCCTATCACAGTAATTCTTAGTCAGCTGGTGATAATCCACGTTTATGTGCCTGACTGAACATGTTGAACGGATATGGAAAAAAGGTAGTCGGGGGGTTTTGTATTATCATAACAACAGCATCTATTTTGCAGCTTTTGGGAGCTTAACTTTTGCTCATGTGCAGTTTAAATCCAATGGAGGATATAGATTGTTGGTCCCATTTTGTTTTTGTTTTGGGGATCTGTTTTCGAAAATGATCTCTCTATCAGTTACCCTTTTGTCCCCTGTGGTCAGAGGACAGGGTCTCGTTGCAGCATCACTGGAGCTGGTAGAGTTTCAGCTTATTGCCCGAGGACACCTCATCAAAGTTGTGATCTGGAGATAAAAATGAAACCTGAGCTCTGTGCCTGTTTTGTAGTGACAGGAAGTGATACTGTATGTTGATAAGTATCACTCTTCAGCTTTGTAACTGTACTTATAAATCTAACATCATAAAACCCTAACATAAAGCTACTTTTGTCAGTGGATAGTTAACAAAAATATGAAGCACCGGCTTTTTCCTTACAGCTGCGTTTTTGATCAATTTGACACCAAGATTCAGTCTGTTGTTAGTTAGTTTGGGTGTCAAAATCAATAACCGAATGTGAGACCATCCTCCTAAGGAGACAAACAGCATATGAAATTGTGACAGGTGACCCAAAGCAGGGTAGCAAAGGGAGGATGTCAGGATGAATAAGTTAACGAAGCAACTTTGATTTGACTCTGTAGACCGTTTTTCATTTTCTGTTTCATTTCTTTATTTAAATCACGACCACTGTCACTCCTTTTCATTATTACTCCAACCACTCTCCACTAATTTCAACAATGTACTTGTATCAATCAAATTCACAATCTTTCCTCAAACTCACCTAAGTATTTCCTGTGCTTGTACCAAACCAAACTCTTAAATCTAACCATTTTGTGATTTCATTGTAAATGGATTTTATTTCAAAAGCAATTTGTATTTGTTTGGAAGGCACAAACAAGACATGATATCCTGTTAATGGTACTGTGGGATCAGAGAACACTTTTGTGTGTCGTTCTTGGGCATTGCTCCTAGAGTCAAACCTTAATGACTGTCAGTGAACACATGGTCCATTAACACTTACAGGGTGCAGCTAAGGGTCACAGCATTATTTCCTTCCTAATACTACAAATCTGTCTGCTCTTTCTGCTTAATGTTAGAAGCACAGGAGAAAAAAAAAAAGAGTCTAAAATACCAAGACAACAGCCTGATTTGATACTGAGAGCAGTCTGTGCAATCTGTCTGTTTTGTTTTTGTTTTTGTTTTTTTGGGGGGAAGATTTCGCCAGGGAAGCCCTTTTGTCAACAGATGAATCTTTTAACGTGACACAGTCTGTGATTTGGTAACTCTCATGATTTAATCGTGGTTTTTGAAAAGCAGCTTATTCTGGTGATCCTGCAAAGCTTCGTTGACATTCTGTGCTCTGTGTGCCAACTGTCTCCAAAATAACATCTTCTGCCACTGTTTACAGGCAAATTATCTTCAGTTTGAGGGCAAATATGGTATGGTTGCGTAACACAAAGTGAACGCTGAAGCACATTCAAATTTGTGCCCGAGAAGTACGATTTATGATTCAAGTGAGTCTGCCTTTCAGCTCCATATGAGAGTAATCCCTGTGCAATGAAAAGATGATTGAGGATGGGCTCCCTCTTTGGTTATTTTCTTCTTTTTTCATGCCAGTGATTCCTAAGAGAATGTACCTGTCCATCACAGACATGCCTGTGGGGTCTTGGAGGGAGGAATCAGGGGAGGAGAAATAATGAGAGCTCACACCAGCTGCAGGGAATTCAAAGACTCTGACTCTATGGGGGCTCTTTCGCTTTACCCCCCACCCTTTTCAGTCCTCCAGCGCTCCAAAGATACCACCCTAACAACAGGGACACGCCCTCCAGTGACCACAGACTCCAAAATCCAAAGGCGAGAGAGGGTTGTGATCGCACCTCGGCAGCCTTTTGGGTACTTGGCAGAGAGAGCGGAGAAACTTCAAAGAGCCGGGCTGAGCGCTGAGTTCGGGCCAAATCACATCGTCTCTATCTCTCAGTTTGTCTCGCAGCACAGAGTAACATCCACCGACACCCAAAACAGAAGAGAACAATTATTTCCACAATAGGATTCAGACAGTATCAGGCGTTTAAAGTTCAATAAATGATTATTTTACAGCTATTCACTCCACTTCTCTCTCTCCTGGGGGATTTAAATGACAGCTGTGCAATGCTGTCAGATGGAAAATGGCACCAAATAAAGTGGAAAAGGAAAAAAGGAATAAAGTGAGAGTTGTTATTTTTAGTAAACAGTCAGTTTGAAAAGTTTTGCCCTCTTTTAGTAAAACAGTTTGACAGTACTTTACAACAGTACAATGGTTTAAGTACAGCAAAGAACAGAAACGCAAATGTATCAACTCAAGAAAAGAAATAGACATTTTTCTTTCTGAATCAGCATCTCGTAAAACAAGAAATACACATCCTTATTTTGTGATTATGATAAATGAACAAGACACCAACACAGAAAACCTGTGATAAGGGCTTGACTGAACATTGAAAGCTTCAAAGCCTCATCGGTAACAAGGTCAACTGAAGTGGCTCACTAGCCCACAACTAATGTGCAGCATCTGACAGTTTAAGGCAAAATAAACATAAACAATCCCTCAGGCAAACCTATGCAAGTAACATGCAGCAATAAGTGTTTTTATGAAGGCCGTTTAAGTCAGAAAACATGATGATGGCAGCCTCAAATGAGTCTTAAATCTTAAGGAGGCTCTTAAAGGCTTCTGTGTCAAGTTCAACTTTTACAGAGGAGAAAAGGAAAACATGGAGGCTGGAAACATTGGAAACTGATATGCGCTGATATGTGATAATATGTGTATGACTGAGGATAAGAAGGCTCTGCAGGAAGTGATTCAAACTGCCCAGAACAATTTGGTACCCATCTGACAAGCATCAGCAACATCAGTGAGGTCAAGTGCACACACAAAGCTCAAAGGATATACATTAAAAAAATAATTTAAAAAAACCCAAAAACAATAATCACCCCAGTCAAGTCACACTATTGCCTTATGGTAAGAGATACAGAAGTCTGTTGATGTTGTATCAGCAGACTACAGTGCAATATTTGTCCTCAAGCTGTGAAACATGTGAAAAATGCGCTTCCATAGAATGGGACATTCATGCACCACAACAAAGACAAATTATGGAGCAGGTGGGGAGGAACAGCTGGAGGGAATCCAGATGGCACCACTTTTTTTTTTTCCAAATGAAATATTTTGGGTCATCTGGACCTCAAGCTTTTGCTGATCCATCACGCACACCAGACAATACTGTGGATTATTTGGGAATAAGAGTACATGCCAGCATCAATTCACTGCATTTTATCTGTGGAGTTCCTGTGAGTGTGCACTGAGACACCTCGCAGCTTCACAGAACCCCCTTCTAGCCACACGAACTCGCAAGCTTAGCACCGACACAGTCTGTATCCCGGACAACGGCCTTATTGCTCAGCAACCACCTGTTTCTGCGGGTATCACGGTAACGAGCTGCAGGAATAATGAGGTCGTGGGAGAGGAGCGTGGAGGGGAGAGATGGAAGGGGGTCTAAACACAGGAAGGGAGAGGAAGTTCCCATTTATAATTCATGTCAGGAGAATTATCATCAGCACTGTGGCATTTGGAATGAATTATTGATTATGTCTTGCAAGCTTTATGTAAAAACTCGCAGTTGGGGGGGCTGATGGACAGGGCGTGAAGTGAGAGGGCACAGGGACGGAGGAAGCAGCCGTGAAGCTGTCTGCTGATGCAAGAAGATGTGTTTTCAGAGAAAGTTACAGAGATAAACTCTCTCATAGGAGAGATTTTGGTGTAATGTTGGATCAAGGCATCTGGTATTTGGGGAATTGAGGTATTCAGAACAAGTGAACAATAATATCACAGAATAAGAGTACAATATAAATATTCTTTCCACATTATATTATTAATGAATTACAAGTAAGCAGCATTTTAATGTTGTAGCCAATTTTAAGTACTTTACTGTACATCCTATTTTATGAGCTAACTATGTGTTTTGTACTAAAAAAAACTTTGTATATCTATGCATGATATGTATAATATTTAGATGGTATACTATAGATGTCAAAAATTTCAGGATTGAAGTTCTTTTTTAGGTTATGTACACCACAATCAAGCTAAAGTAGTCACTAGCATTGTGAGATTGAACTTTTTTTTACAACTTCTTTGTTGAATAACATTTTTCTTTCTAGTGACACCTACCACCACATGTGGAACCCTGTACATGTAACTGGTTATCTTTCAGCCCTGGAAACAACAAAGAGCATGGAATTTCCTTGACTATGCTTTTACATGCAAAAAAAAGCTGAAGAATATGATGTGATAAGCCCCACTTGTTGAAATAGCAGTGTATTCTCAGAGTGCTCTATCTCCTCGGGAAAACATCCTTATTTCAACATTCTATTCAAAATAAACTAAAACCAAGGCTCCGGTATCATATTTTGCAATAGATCTTTTCAAACTGCTCACCCTCTCCAAAAGGGCAAGGCAACCAAAGCATTTAAAAATCCACTTGCACACTGACAGTAAAGGACTTCAGCTGAGGGACGTGGTTGCTAATGGAAGAGGACACACTGACCTCAGTGTGTGACCCCGGCTGCTTGACCCTTAAACCTCCCTCTATCATTTTCTGCAGTCTCTCCAGCATGAGTCTGACAGGCATGAATCACTACCTTTTCTACAGCTATTCTTTTTCATTCCAAAAAGCACAGCATGAATCAATACCAATGCCAACATATGGTGCATTTTACCCTCTGCAGTAAACGGATGTTGTTTATAAGCCTTATATAATATGTTTTCTCAACTGGAGCACACCTTTCCATAGAAAATGAATAACCACAAATTCCTTTATAACTTTAAATCTTGCCTCCCAGTAATCTAAATGAGATTTTTTCCAGGAATAAAAAATACTGAATACTCACTGTTATAGAAAAAAAATGTTCACATTTAAAGTTTTTGCAAATCTGGTAAAATGTTACATTTTCAAGTAACAAGATCAATGTTTCAATATTTCATATTAACCTGAAGTAGTTCTGGTTAAATGTAAGCCTATATGGGCTGGATTTTCTCACTAGGGGGTGTTGCAGGATGCTGGTGGCATGAAATCCTGCAGGTCTGCATCTCAGCAGGAAACCGCTGTTCAACCACATCAAGGTTTCCAACTGGAAGTTTTAGAGACTATCAGGACGTTTTACAGATTTTTTTGGTCGACCAAATCCAGGTGTATTTAAGAGGACAATGGGAGAGTTACAAAACAAATTTTCTGGCAACAACAACAAAACAGGCCTCAGGGGTATGCAGCAGTAATTCAATGACTCCAAAGTAACATTACACTTTCTGTTTGAATCCCACAAATATGATGGAAGTTGTAATTCAAAGACATAAAAGACAGAGAAGAGAATCTGCATTAAATTGGACAAAATCGTTAAGATTTTTCACTTCCTTATTTTGTTTAATGCTAAAACCATTGATATATTTTTTCTGTAGTACTAAGTCATTCTAAAATGTCCAAGAATGTGACACTTTCTGTTTGGCACACATGTAAAATTGATTGTATTTCTCACAATCCTAAATTGTCATATAAAGTAAGCCTCACTAGGACATGAGGAACTGAGCTATGACTCTGCAAATACCTGAAAAACAAAGTAAAGACAGCAAAGGAATCAATGATTTAATGAACTCTGCATGTTTGAAAATGCTCACACATGATCATGAGCTCAGGGCCAGACTGAGGGTTTGTGACTGAGGTTAAGACCTACTTCAGTAAATAGCCTTCAGGCAGGCATTGGGCAAGCCAACGGTGGCTGAGGCACATTCCAGATGTTTGTAGCGCTGGGCGTGGATGCTAAGCAACTAGCTATTTTTAGCCGTAGAGCACAGAAAAAGGAAATGAAAGGAACAGAGTTCAGCGCGCACGAGATTCAGAGCAACAGAGAGGGCAATCAAACACCGCCGACCAATAGCAATCACGCCATTCTGACACAATGGTGGCTCGCCTGCCGCTGGCTGGGTCTTATCACAACATACTCGCACTGAGAGTGGGTGTGAGATGAATGAGTGGGGAGAGGAGGACAGTGAGGGAAAGGAAGAGATGGATGAGGGAAGAGAGAGGGAGGGAAAAGCGGCTGGAAAGGGAGCAGTTGGTACAAATTAAATCAGGGGATTGGTGTGTTTCCTCCACATAACAACTCTCCATCTGTTTTGTGTGTTTTGTGCATTCGATATTAAGTAAAATGATTGTATACTGTGATGCAGAGCAAATTTCTGAGATATTTTACAATAAAATGTCTGATGTTATCCAAAGAACATGCAGTCACTGGCTAATGGTAGCTTTGGCACAAATTGCCACTTCAATTTCTCTGTTTTAAGGCGACGCTGCACTATAAAGTTACACAGCATCCCTTTGATGGCTCTCAAACTCCACAAGTCTCACAGTCATGACTCCAACATTGTTTTGATGAGCTGAAAATTGATGCAAATGCACACACTGTCTGCATTTCAAATAAATGACGCTTTTCCCTTTAATGAAGACAGCAAATCTGTCAGAAAGCTTCCTTCCTTCACTGCTCTCCAGTCACAGACGGAAAATTACCAAACTGTTGATCGATGGCTAACAGGTGCAGGCTAATTATGCTAATCATGGCAACAGCCAAATAAACTGATTGCCATGTTCATTTAAATGACAGCAATGTTCCTTTGGTGGCTAATTAAAAGAGGTTGGGAGAAAGGAAACGAGGCGGCTGGGTTCGGATGGAGTGAGGTGTTTAAATAAAAGCGTTCTCTGGAGTCTACTGTAATAAGCTGTATTTCATTGGTTTAATGATGTCATAATGAATTTCTAATGATGGGGGATGGGTTAGGGTGCGAAGAACACAAGTGTGGTGATATTTGCTCGAAACCATAGAGCTACTATGTCCTCCTGCAAAACACAACGCACCAAGGGAGCCCTACCTCATGTTGTGTGTGGTGCAGAGTATTCCTGTATGAAATGAGATAAGCAATGATAATAAAAACCAGTAGAGGACATCGAGCTGGGTGTGTGCTCCATCTGTTTCCATACTAGCCCCACTGGACGGGGCAGGGGAAGGTTTTGATAGGGGCAATTACTTTTTTCAGTATTCGACCCAGTTGGCCCTGGTCTCCATTTGCATGTGACCTGGGAAGGGCATCATTAGAGGGAGAGACGTGGATCAGAGGCCAGGGGACATGAACTCTGGGGCCCCTGAGAGCCACTGTGGTGGTATGAAAGGTGGATAGGGGCTGATAAATGTTTATAGAGGAATCGGCTATCACAACCCTCTCTCTTTCTCACTCTCCCCAGTGTCCTCTGTTGTAATTCCAGGCTTGCAGAGGAGATTAAAAATATACAGTTTAGCTTCTATCTTTACAAAAAGCCCATTTGTTTTTAAAAAGGGGTGTCAGCAGGGAGATACTCAAAGTTCCAGCCATTTTTTTAATAAGAAAACCTCTTTTCCTTTTTATCTTTTTTTGGTCTTCTTTTGTAAAAGAAGCCAAACATTCAAATAAACAGCACTAGCTTAGACGGCATATACTCTTGTGTTTATAGATCAGACAATAGGGACAGATTTTCAGATTGTTCAAAGCAATACTGTGTCCAGAAAATTCGGTTTTTAAAATCACAATGCAAGAGAACCTTAAGATGCACTAGAACAAAAACTGTCACTTGTCTTGGGACGGATCCTACAAATGACATTCATTGTGACCGTTTTCTACTATATGACCTCTTCACCCCCCAATACATGGTCAATAGTAAAGCTAAAGACTCAGGAAGCTTATGAAAATCTATTGACATGTCAATATTGAAAATGAACATGCAAATATTAAAATGTTTTAGCTGTTGCTGAAATCAAAATGATGAGCTGAATGTAGCATATGTGCTCTAAAGGGTTTTCATAGAGCTCTCAGTTTGAAAGGGCTCATCCATGATAGAATTACCTTAGTTTGCTATCAGATGTGCACACAAAGAAACTTTTGTGTCAAGGTAACAAAAGAGGGAAGAGCATATCCAGTGACAAGCTGACCAAAATAATAACTAAAGAGGCTCTAACTGGGGGAATAAAACAGTCCCCCTTTTATTTTCTGTTTATGAGGCATTATCACGATTTAAATGTATGCCACATTAGTAGGGATCTGCTCGATTCGATATATTATAATGTGATGTTTGGCCGTAATGGGAAATCAATGATGAGACAAGCCCGCCGCTGCTGAGACCATACAAAAGCAATTTCCAAATTGACATATGGAGGGCCTATGTGATTGATTCTGACTGCTGTTGGATTTTAATACCGTTCACTGCGAGCTCATTGACTCTCAGACGTCGTCTTGCGGTTTATCTGCAAACTGCCAAATGAGTCCTTGTCTCCTTTTTCTTCCCTCTCATCTTTTTCTTCTCTATCTTTCTTCAGTCCCTCTCCTCAGCCCCAGGGAGAGCAGATATGTTGAATTAGATATGTTAGATAAATGAACAGATGACTTTTCGCAAATACATCCTCTTTTGGAATTGATCACAGCCAGATATAATACAATTTATCCAAATCTCACCTCTGCAAAGCAATACCCACCACTGGAGCACAGAAATAAATGTGCCTTCAAATAACTGGAAAGCTGAAGTATTAACATTCCCACTGCAGCAGCCTTGACACAGTGGCATCAGCTGTCATCACCAGTTTAATGACTTCATACTATCCCTGTAGCTTGTTTAACAGCTTTCTGCCTTAAAAAAGGTAACCATTCCCCTTGGCTCCTTTGTGTGTGACACACTGCAGTCAAACGGATTACACAGAGGAGAGAAACAATTCACTTCCAGGAGCTAATGCCAACAGGTTACGGATCACGGATTATCAGCCAACAGACCCACCCCCCCTCCTTTATCACCCATTTGCTGCCTCCTTTCATGTTCAGTGCCATGAAAAGAAAAATGCCATAATCTGGTGACCTCTCTCCTGCTGTTTCGCAGTAGTTTTGTATTGACTCTGAAAGGTCAGTAATATGTTTACATGGTTTTTTATATACTACAGAATAATTTCATATCTAACATTTACAACCACGAAACTCATATTAAATCAATTATTCCATCAATCCAATCAATCCTACATTCATTTTCTAGCAGTAATTTAGGAGTTTATGGGTTCATTGGCATACACAGCTACTCAGATTATCTCCTAATTAAAGTGTTTGGATCTACCACCTTTGAATGCAAAAGGGCAGCAGCTCCACTTGTATCTCCTTTTGGATGTCTGTGCCCCAATCGGACTCCCTGTTCCTATCCTACCTCAGGATGAACAGAAAAAAAGACCTTGCGGGCAGTGGCCTTGTGATGACCCATTTAATAAATGCAAAAATCTGCTTAAACGTCCCGTAAAAAGCTCTCTATAAAGCTAATATGATGTGCGAGTGAGTCAACTACCCTTACTGCAGAGCCAAAACTCACAACCACACTGTGTTCCACATGCAGGCTGTTAGAGGGCAGAGCTGAGTTCAACTCGCGTCACTCATGACAGGACAGGAGGCTGCTGACCCTGAAGTGTTGCACCAAATGCTCTTCTGAGCTCTCCACTCCATATTGAAGTTAATGTAACTGGCGGATATGCCTTTAACCAAGCAAATCACATGAGGGCAACAATGACAGCTTTACACAAATACATTCCTGTACTCTTCCACCAAACACACAACACACTTCCTACAAGGTAATGAGAGCAAAATGAATAAGAGTACATAGCTGAAAGCATCATATTTTATGTAATATTAAAAAGAAGAATATTTTATTTGATAGCCATAATTTTCACTTACAAATGAGAGTGATGAAACTACAATATGTCACCCCATCTACTCATAAAAATACAGTGCAGCACATCATGGATTTTCCTGTGACAACAGACGGACGTAGCTCCCGCTGATAATGAAACTATCAGCTATACAAGCGGCGTCATGTCTCTGAGCACCTGCTGTAGTTAGAGTATAGCCTACGGGCAGCTCCATTTTTCAAGCTGATCACAGTATCAGTTGATACACCATTTTTACAGGCTGAAAAGTAGAGCATCCATGCGTGAGTGGGTAACGTTTAACTCACCTTGCCGAAGTCTCTCACATCAAACAGGTCAAAAGGGTCGAACAGCTAACTGTTGCGTAGGCCGAACTTGTCGTGGCAAACCTTGAGAAACGTCCGGATGTTCTTCAAACACAGGAACTACATAAGAAGACAGGAAAAACAAACAAAAAAACCCATAAATGCATGCTGAATCTTGCACATACTATTTCAGTTACAGTGTACAGCTCACATATTGGATTCATACCAGTGTTTCAACAGGATGATTAAACAAGAAGAATATTTGCCCCCAGAAACATGTTCCACCAGTCTGTTTAATATCCACTATCAATGCAACGGCAATTTTGTAAATGTTTAATTTCCTGGTTGATGATTGGCAGCCTCTCCATCTCATCCTCTCCTGGTGTATGTGTGATTATTCAGCACCAGAAGGTGAGCAGACTGACTGCTGCTCCTGAGGCTGATGGGCTGCCTCTCTGATCCAGATAAGGAGAGCAGAAGAGGAGCCTCGGAGCACAGACAAGCCCACCAGCGAGGAGATGCTCATGGTTGTGATGGTGGTCTGTTAGACTGAGACACTGGCCTCACGGTGAAGAGTCAGAGGTCACAAATCTGATGAAAAACAACCATGTGTCCCATGAAAATGTCTTAATAAAAACACTGTTGCTTGTTCATTCAGTGAAGGTTTATTTAATGAGTAACACTGGTTTGTTACTCAGTATCAGGCACACAGGGGAAGAGAAGAAGAGACAATCACTTCAGGGTATTTAGAGATACAGATCAGATGATACAGAGGTAAGAGGCTGCCATGCAGTAATTAAACAACAAAGTCTCTTCTCAGCACCCGATGAGTGGGATTTAAAACTTATTAAAGCCAAGTTTAAAGTCTCTCTTTACCATATTGGTTGAGAAATTCATTAGACATAAAATCTTTATAGAGTAACACAAATATGTGTAATCTTATCTTATGAACTAGAACCTGACACACAAAATGGGCCCATATTAGCTTCCTGCATTTTGCTATCTACTTTTGCAGTAGTGGATAACACGCATTTACGCAAATAAAGCACGGCTTGAAGTGGTAGGTAATAAGGTCCCTGCAGCAGCCAAGAACACTCATAATAAACTGTATAATAAATATTCTCTGGTCACGAATTTCAATAGTCCCGGTCCCTAAAATATGCCATCACAAAGATAAACCTTGAGGGCTGGAGAATGGACCAATAACTGCACTGGAGTATTGAAATATTAATGATAAGCATAACTGCCTCCCCGTCTCCCATCTTTGAGTGTGTGTGTGTCTGTGTGAAGAACACATTTACCTAACACGTAAATCCAGATGCTGCTCAGATATGCCCTTTCATTTCTCTGTGCGTGTGTCAAATGAGCTGATGGCCACGAATGCAGAAATGTATACTGGAGGTAAGTCGAGTTAGAGAGGCAATGTAGAACAAAATGCTTGATTGCCTTTTCCACTGAAAGCTTGTAATGGCTGTATAAAACTGGTAAAGGAACCAATGCTTATTCACTAAATTAAATGTGTGACACCCCTTATACTGCGTGTGAACTGTTTGTTTCAATGTCATGCTTGAAACAAAATCCCAACCAAAACTGTTTTAAAATTGCAAGCAACCTCTGCTCATGCTGGCAATGAAATAACTGCTTCAAAAGTGTTAATAATAATAATAATAATACACGTTTGGTGATACCACTTAACCCTCAAGCGTACTGAAGGCCCTGCCATTAAACCAGAAAGTTTGTTGTTTCATATTTCTAATTAAAAATGTGTTGCGTAGAAAATTTATTTCCTCAAGGTGTTTTTAAAAATGTCTGAAATATTGTTAAAATGTGCACATAAATTAAAATTTCAAACTTAATAATGAATGTAGACCCCAATATATGTATATGCAAAAAGTTTTTGATTTAGCTGTGAGTTTAACCATATTAATAAGACCCTAATCCAACAGCATTGTGAGTCAAAAACCAAATTTGGTTGCTGATAGCATGTCTTTAAGGTTTCAACCACAGCATAAGTGGGTTTTTAGGTAAAGTAATATAATATAGCAGTGTGCTGCAGAGCATCTTCACTCCACAGGCCTTGGAAAGTGCACAATGCTTTCATTTAAACCTTGCTGCAGCTTGATGAGCCATTGCGTTTCCTGTGGCTACAATGGACCATGAGAGACATCATCCGCATCAGCCTGCTGTACTAATTTGCTCACACGCTTTGAAAAAAAAAAAAAACACCGCAAAAATCAACTCATTGTTGCCACTCCAGTAATTTTCCCGATAAAAAGCTCATCTTCATCTGATATAGTTTCCTGGTATTTTGTGGCATTTCAGTCGGCCTCCCCTGGCCACACCTGAGAGCCCTGCTGACTCATTCTCATTCATGTGTGCACATCTGTCTCAGTCCCAGTGTCATGGGTGTGAACCCCATAACAGAGCCGCACCAGCCTGAGAAAAGAAACGCGATTGGTTGGCCAGCTGAGGTGACATTTTCAGTTCAGCGACTAAGGTTATCGTGTCGGCAGATCCTCACATGCAGTGTGGGGGGAAAAAAAGGGGGCTTATTTTCCCAGCCTAGATATGAAAAAGTAACATTTGCTGGAGTGGTTTGAAGACGAGAGAGAGAGAGAGAGAGAGGCTCTGCAGATATGGATCAGGAGGGAAGAAGATGTGTCTGACATTCTAATGTATGTCTGGCGATAAGAGCGCCAGGGTAGGGGTACGGAGAATTGCTACGATCTTGATGAAAAAAAAAAAATCACCATTTCTTGTGTAGAAGTGGAGAGTGTGAGTGCACCTGGGAATAAACAGGCTGCGGTCATCTCCTTAGGCAGAGGATGGCCTTAGCGCAATCCATCAGGAATTACCTGACTGCGGTCTGCAACACATTCAAGGCTACACACAGAAATTCACCTATTTTTCACAGTGTTATGGGTGCACCTGGCGCACACAACCATTTTTAACACATGAACTGTATAATATTGACTACGATTCTGTAAGATTTCTAGTATATGTGAAAATAAACTTTTGAACTGGATAGTGATGCAATTAAATTCTCTACTGACAAAACACCACTTGTCAACAACTTATATAACTTGATAAATAAAAATGCCAAAAAAAATAGCTGCTGAATTTCCAGCTTCTCTGCCTCTCAGGTCAGACATTGCTTTGCCCTCCAGGAACTCAAAGGATCCAACAAAAATTTATTCCTTTAGCTGCAACAGATTAAACTCTTCATTTTCTGAAATACTGGTTTAATTTAGTTTGTACCTCTGGAACCTTTAGATGCTGTTTCAAGCCACAGAGAGAAACTGAATCCCACTTCTGATTTTACAGCTAAAACATAGCAATAAAAATTGCTGTCATGTGAAGACAGCATGCAGTTGTTTGTTTCCTTTAGGACATTAAATTATTTGGTTTTTTTATTTGTGCACCTGTTGCCTTAACTATTTGCAAAGGATTCAGGAACCTCTGGTCTTATTATTATTGTAGTATTATTGCAGAGGTCATCTGTGATCTTAACCTAGTGTGACACTGTCATGTCTGTATTTGTTCAATAAAAGTTCTCCAGCAAATTACCATATATTAGCAAACAAAAAGGCCCTATGATAATAGTACTTCTCTGTGAATCATCATCTCTGTGATCTCAGGTCATGTTTTATTTTTGAAATTTCTTTTTTGTCTACTGTTTCCAGCTTCTTTTAGGTTGAGAAAAATGAAGGCTGCCTTGGCAATTGCTAAGTAAAGTTTTGATGGCCTTCTAAATTCAAATTCTGGAGGCTCATTGTTTTCATCATTTATGAAGAGAGCATTATGCAGAGCACTGACATCATATCCAGGGGAAAATGGCAGTAAATTTAGGTAAAATGCAAACTTTGCCTTTCCCGTGAGAATGAGCACACAAAACAGAGACACAGGCAAAAATTTCAAAATCACATTAGGTCTTTAGGTAAAACACTTCCTGAGCAAACAGGGATTACTTAAGACCCTTTTAAGGCTGCCAAACAAGTGTCCTCACTTGAGTCAAGTGTCATAAAATTGCAGAGGAGAGGTGGAAATACAGATCAAGTGTTTTGTGTACACACTTCCCAAACAGACCAGAAACAAAAATGTGTGTGGACGCTTTCCGTACACACGCTTTTGTGTACATTTGTGAGCATGTTAGTGTTTACTGCTTGCTTCAAGTGTTTTCATTAGAGGCTATGATTGTGTCAACTCTGCTACTCATAGATCACTTAGTGCTCTACTGGCTGATAAAGCTGAGCTTCTTGAGGCTTTTAAACCCAGCATCAGGTGCAGTGTGTGAACTGAATGTAGTCTTTTTTTTCTACAAACAACTAAGGGATAGAAAATGTCAGTAAGAGAAAAGAAGTGAATTGAGAAAAAAGGGAGGTGATTTGAGAGAGCAAAAGAGAAAAAGACTGCAGAGAAGAAAGATTTCCTGTAGGTGGTCTGAGCTGAAGTACAACAGCAGACACTTTACAAGGTGGCTTGTGTGCTCCACTGGAGCAACAGCTCTGATTTTGACTCCTCAGTAAAGAGCAAACAACTCTTGAAAGAGGCAGACTTGTTGTCAGGAAGGCAGGGGAGAGGAGAGAGTGCAGAGAGGGAAGGAAGGAGGAGGGAGAAGAGCAGCAATGAGGAAGGAGTCGGGTAACAAAGACCTGTCACATCCCTGACGAGCCCCTCCACCATATCACTATGCTACATCAAACCGAGAATAATGCATTGAAGAGGGTTGGCCCTTATCTGCACACACATTCTACATGCTTAAATGTGAAGAGGAGCATAAGAGGGATTTCTCATTAAAAAAAAAACCTGAACAACAGTAAATTTAAGAAAGAGGATGCAGAAAAATTTGGAGGATATGGATGTTTGGACGAGGAGGGGGAAAGAGGAAAGGTGGGCTGTTTTGCCAAAAGTGAAGCTCTTTGGTCTGAGGGAAGAGGGAAATTGAGGAAGGAAAGGAAAAAGAGAGAAAACAAAACATGGGGAGAGAAATGATAGAGAAGGATGAGGAAACTGCAGGTAAGGAGCTGATTGCACTTCATGTCTTGTATTATTTCATGTGGAGGCAAAGTGATGTTTTATACACAGAGATGAGTGATGGCATCAAGGACCACATTTCTTTGTTCAAAAGAACAAGAATATGTGAATGTATGATATAATATATGCAAGTTGTTGTATCCTGATAAACATTAAAGGGCACACAGTGCAAACACAGAGAAAATAAAATACGTTCAGTGGAAATCGAGAGAATGAAAATGTTTTTGCAAGCCAGACATTCAATGCAGGTAAGGAAAAAAACACAATCAGCTGCCTCACAGATTTCTGATGTATTCTTTTTAAGTCTAATCCTGCTATCACAAGCTGGATCACAGTATAAACAAAGACATGCAGAAAAGTGGTCTGACAAAACAAAACTCGAGTCCAAACACGATCACAAATACTGAGGTGCGGCCTGCAGATAAAGTTGCAGATGCACATCATGTACTTGGCTCTTCTTATTTCCCATGATAGAGATAATAAGTTTAACATCTTGGGAAATAAGCTGTTGGTTCTAATTTAATAAAACTTCCAAATCATCAAAAATGAGGGCATAGTTTTGCTGAAATTTAGTGTCACTGTCTCAGTTCCAAGAAAAACAGGGACACTAAAACAGGTCTTTTTATCAATTATGTGCAATGAGAGAAACATATGCATGTTTCTGCCACCAGTCGTTGTCAAGCCAAGTGCATAGTAATCTGACATTCTTATCTTTGACCAAATGACATTTCAGATTATTTAGAATAAGCCCAATTCCCACATTAGGTTTAACTTTCCTTATTTCAGACTCAAAACAAACAAAGTATTGCCAGATAAAGCAGACAAAACAAGTGAAGAACAGTTCACTCTTCAGGATTCCTGAGAATGTAAACTTTTTCAAGTTGGAAGAAGTTGCTCTCTCTACACCTCTCCTCAGAAGTAAACACAAACAACCATTTAAAAACACTTACTTAAACAAAATAAATAACAAATGACATTTTGTGCTAAAAGGTAATCAATAAAAAAGATCATTTAGGAAGTAAATCAATGACAGGAAGACATTACGGTGATGTCTGGTATTATTAAAAGAACAAGAGAAGAGAGGAAATGAGAGGAGTAGATGAAAAGAGAAGAGAGGAAAGAAGAGGAGAGAAAAAACAAGAGGCAAAGAAACAAGAGAAGAGGAGAAGAGAGGAAAAGAGATAAGAGGACAGGGGAGAAAACGGAAAGAGAGGAGACAAGAATGGGGGGAATATAAAGGAAAAGAAAAGAGAGATTTATAACCTGCAGACTGAGGTGAGTCAGATAGGAGATGAGATATTCAGACAACCAGTCAGAAAACTGAAGTCAATGGAGGAAACTGATGCCTGTCTGTGAACTGAGAGGCAACCAAAATACTATCTCTCTCTCTCACACACATACACACACACACACAAAATCCCCGCATCTTGTGGCTTGGGCTGTGAATCACCCTCATGCAACCTCAACAACAACAGGAAGGGAGCTCTCAGCAGGTGAGAGAGCAGCAACAATGAGCTGCTGCACGTGACCACAAGAAAGAGGCTGGTTGAGTCGCTTCCAACCATCTCTACAAACACATACCTAAACATAAAAGACACACTCACATGCACGCACAAACACCAAGCTGAGGCGATGATGTATCCCATAAACTTCCTGTTTGGTTAATGACCCTGCAGCCAGGGTGTTGATTGCTTTCTGGTAAGAAGAGATTTATGCCTGGCAGTGATCAGCACTCAACCTTTCCAAATAAACCTCGTCCAAATGTTAGGCTCTACGGTGCACCAAACGTCCATTACACTAGCCCGGTAATATCTCACTCAGTGTAGGGAGCTAACATTCGTTAAGCAGCTAGAAATAGAAAACAAAATGAAATTCCTCTATTACAAAACATCTTTGGCCCACAGACCGCTTGCTCTCTATATTTGGAGATGTCAAGCATTAAAAAAAGTTACATTAATCTGTATGATAATTGTATGTTTTGATGGATTAAACTCTCTTCTTCCAAGGCATTACAGTCTCTTCTTTTTTTTTGTAAGGCATGTTTTAAAATTGATTCAGATGCAATGAAGGGCAAGCTATACACCCTGGAACCCTAATCTATACACTTGAAACCTCATAGGAGCAACCTTCATTCCCTTGCACTCAGAGCTAGCTTAATGATAAATGTTGTTAAGCAGGTGCTTTGTGACTTTTTGCCCTGAGTTTCGTCTCTAGGGCTGCAATCAGCTGTTCTGCCTTGGAAGTCCATTTTCTATGCTGATGCAGAAACAAATGTACTATTATTTCTATGAAAATAACTGAACATGATCTTAAGTAGGGCTCCAAGAGTTCAGACTTCCTCCTTTTTGAACTTTAAATTCCTCTTTTCAAATCAATATCTGCTTTGATGAATATTTTAAACCAGCAAATGGTTTCTTTCGAGTTTCAACAGCTAAACACTTAGAAGGGTTGGAAAAAGTTAACTCTATAGCCAGTATACAATTCTTTGCTGGTATGGATGAAACTATGAATTAAATAGCTTAAGGCTCATGTATGTACACCCCCGTGCACACCCCTCAGTATCAGGTGAGTAATTGTTTAGGTGCCATGTGCAGGGTAACACCCAGAGGGGATTAATGAGCGTTGGGGGTTGCCGTATTTCCAGGTCACCCAGATGTTAAAGTCAGGAGAGAAAGACCCTGCTCCTGCAAATTAGAGAAGAAGAACGCTGCATGAATAATGCATCGTTATAGTATGCAAATGTGTTAATCTTATCCTATTACCCCTAAAAGCCTGTAAGCAGGCATGGATTGACCACAGTTTTAAATCTCGTACAACTCTCAGCAGACGAGGCAGAACTGCTTAGTTAGTGAGGCCCGCGTGGCCTCATGTTAAAATATGGAAGTTAAAAAGGCTAAGTACGGTTTTTATTGAGGTTAATCTCCATTACAAAAGACGATAATTCAGCTCAGAGCATAGACTCAGGAAAGGAGAAAGTCGCCACGATTGTAGAGCACTACTACATAATTAAATCGAGACCACCTTCACCTTTACACTGCCACTCATAAAAAAAACAAGCACACTCTCTAATTGCATGTAGGGCAAGCCTCAGATAAGAAGCACATGGCATGAGGAAGAGAGCGGAAGTTGAACTCCTGTAACATGCCATCAGTAACATGCTCACCACACGGACACATTAGGTCATTCATGAGAATAGAGAAGCAGTGAACCCGAAGCCAACTAAAAGGGAGAGCCTTTCCTGGGAGAGAAAGGCTTTTGTGTTGGAGAGAATGCAACAGAATGGTGAAAAGAGAAAGAAGTGATATGTCTTGAAGGTAGTGCTCTTTCCTCTCTCTCTCTACTGAAGTGGAAACAACTACAGCCAGGAACAAAGAATCTGTTATCCAGTGTAATGGCGAGTCAGAGGAGAAGAGGCTGGTTTCTCAGCATGTGAGGATGCTTTCAAATACAAAAGACATTCATGCTAAGGAGTGTATTGTGTTTACAGGTTATCGTCTGTACTTCTGTTAGATTTTGTTTCAACTTCAGTACTATAAAGGGAGAGTTTCAGGCATGTGTGTGGCATGGCTTTATAAATTGTAATACCGGTCTGTCAGGCAATCTGTTAATGATTTGGCACACACTGCAACATCTCTAAAACTATTGGCTGTGGAATTCTCTGCAGGCGTTCATGGTCCCGGAGAATGAAACTCTATGACTTTAGTAATCAATTGATTTTCGGATTTTAGTGAAGAGTCTTGATATCTATTTAATAGATTGATAACAAGCTGAGCGATCCGATAACCCTGACATTATCCAAACTTTGCGGTTCTCATTTAACTTTTTCACCTTTGCTCCCAACAGACAAAAGTCATTTCTTAGGCTGCTGAAGGGCTTTGCAGCTTGCTTAAGTATTTGCCCCTCGTCTTCCTTCTTCAGCAACCCTTAGCTCTGTAACACTTTTGTCTTTTTGGCCCAAAACTCTGTCAAAAGATTACGCTCTCCAGAACACTATTATACCAGATTGCTGTGGCTGTTACCATATAACAGTTTTTTTCTTTTCTTTCTAGAGTTTTCTCTCCTCTTGTGCTCTCTAGTTTGTCCCCTGTTTATCTTCTTCCTGTGAGTTTGTCAGTGTCCGTCCAGTTGGTGCAGCAATCCTCATTCTCAACCCCCTGATTGGGACTATCTGCACACCTACAATCAATGTACTCATCACCTCATCACCTCAGACGCAGTATGGGATCTCCAGTCCATCACTGGCTCAGTGCCAGGGCCCCATGTTAGCCTCCACGGTCGAGGAAGGTCTCGGCCATCTTTACTTGTGCTTTTAAGTTGTTTCTTGTGTTTGTGCCTTGTTTTAGCCCTGTTTTTTCCTCTGTATCCTGAGATCATCATTTGTCTAGCTGCCCGTCAGATCACTCATCTCTGCTTGCAACTCTGCTCTGCTCACTCCCAACCAATCTCTGCTCTGCCTCATTCAACCTGCTCACAGCCTTCCAACTCCCCTCTGTTTACAGTGCTGGATTTTCTCTCTTATCATCTTCACAAACTGTTTTATCTCATTACTTTTTTACTGTCCACCTTGTCCTGAGTTGGGTTCTTCATTTGGGTTTAACCTGTTTGATCTTATTTTTTGATACTGACAGCAAATAGATTATGCTTGCTGTGTTCTTGATGCAGTTCCTCGTCACACATATTTTGACCTTTTTTACTTTGACAAAGTGGTCTTAAACTATATGGTGCATTATTTTAAACCCACAAAAAAAGGAAAAAAAACACATTGTCTGAAGTTTTTGAACCAACACAAGGTCTGTCCTGATCATGACATCATCGGCTGTTATGCTCTGATAACTTCATGGCTGAAAGCATCAGTCACTCAAATCTAATCTGGGGAAGGATGTGTGTCCAAGTGAGCTTCAGCAACTGTGATGAAGGAGAGAGAAGAGTGCAACATAGTGTTACAGATAAAGGAGCAAAAAAAAAGCTTTTAGTATTATCATCTTAATTCTACCTGACCAGTTTTTCCAATTTCCTCTGAACCTCGATGTTTTTTCTCTCCTTCCTCTTCGGACCAGTAATAATTCATAAAGCTTCTTTCCTTTGAAGTGGTAAAAACTACACTTAAGATTTCTTACTTCTGTTGGTTTTGTTTTTGTTTTGTGCAAGATGGGCTTCACCTCTGCATGACCGCCTCCCTCTCCGTTTGTACTGTCAAATAGAGGCAGCTTGTTTTCAGTACAGCCTATAATAAATATCATCACCATCTGCCTGGATAACCTCGTGGTTGTCCGGTGTTTCATTCCTGGACTGATGCTGGAGCACCCTCAATCCTTTTCAGCTTTAAGGCAAAAAAAAATACTGCAGATGTATTTTGTTAGAACTTCATCTGTTGTTTGAACCCTTTTTTACTTCAGGTATGAAAAGCATTCAGATAATGTTAAATCAAAAAGCTCAAAGAGACCAATATGCCACAATATCTCAGTGCACAGTGCAGTCCTTCAAGTTCAATCCATTCTTCGTAAAAATACGAACCTGTGTTGTATCTAAGCAACAGGCCATGCTGCGGAGGAGACTCAGGAGAGGAGAGTGTGTTTGAGGCATTTCCACTAAGGATTAGCTGCAGACGGGGGCCTGATGAATGTGAGAAGGAGGCCCGCAGAGAATCCCAGACACCCATGGATCAATGGCCAGGTAATTTATGACATCAGACCAGGGAGAGGAAGACTGCATCCATCTTTTTCCCAAATGTGTTTCCCTCACAACTTAAGGCTCATTGTGGTGATTTAGAACCCCATAAGATGCCGTACCATTCATTCCCACATCCCGCCCACACACATACACATACACACACTTACACACAAAACAAATGCTACGAACATACACATAACTTAAACATCATTTAGATAAAGATCCTAACTGTAGAGAGCATTGTCACATTCACGGCCCATTTAGTTTCACGGCTTTAAATAACCTTTGGCAGAGCTGTGTTAGCTCGAGGCTGCTACACACTTGGCTGATGAATTGACAAGGAATGAAACCTGAGCAGATTAACATGTTTGACGCAGCGGCCTCACAAAAACATTAACACTCACTTAACACTTCAGATTCAACTTGCATAGTTTAATCAGTTAAGACAACTGTTGCTTCAACAAAATTGCATTGTTATCTGATATACACTGAGGATTACAGCTATGTAAATGAATATCATGAAATGTAACCCCAGTCAACAACACTACAACTTTAAACTGACCTTTTCCCTTATTTCTTTATACGATTGATTATTACAAGGTAAGTTATCATCTTTTATTGTTTCTTATTGTCTTTTGTTGTACATTTATTGTACACTCAAGTATAGATACCAATTTTACAAAAAATTATACAAGCTCATGAAAATACAATAAACTGTTATAGAATGAACCAGGGGGCGCCAAGGAGGCCTCAGTAGTTTGGAATGAGGATGAGGAAATGCCATGCCATCTTACTATGCCAATCTGCCAATCTTCATAACTGCCAGCCAAACAAAACATCATTCCTCATGTCATAAGCTGTAGGTGTTGACCTGATTTGGTCTGTGCCCGTCGCAAAGCTGTTTTACTCCTGAAATTTAGCTAGCTAGCATCAAGCTAGCTAATGCTGACTCACAAAAATACAATTAAAAAGTTTAGGAAAAGGAAAAAAACATTATGAGCAATGCAACAGCTTGTCTGAAAACAACTCAGTGGCAAAAAATCTGAAGAACTCCCAGCAAAACAAAACTGACATTGGACAGCAAATATAAAGGAGGTGATTTGCTTCTTGTTTCTCTTTTGTTTTGTTTTTTGTTGTTGATGTTTTCTTTACCACATTTGCAGAAATATCATGATTGGATTTCTCCTTAACGGCAGTTTCACTTTTGCTATTTTAAGTCGTACTGCTGTACTTAGAAATGTTTCATAACGACTCATACAAGATATTTATTTACTGTTGTATTGTTACTTGAGATTAAACAATTTATTAGCTAATCATTCTGAGAAGAAATTTAAAAAATAAATTCTGAGTGCAGTCTCTTAAGTGTGAATATGTCTTTCCTTTTTTTATTTTTCCTATTAGAGGAGAGAATCTTTGGGCTCTGGGCTGTTGGTTTTACAAAACAAACAATCAGGTGAAATCACTTTCGGTTTGATAAATGCTGACATTTCCTTCTGTCCCTGACATTTTCCAAGCCAAACAAACAATTAGGAAAATAATCACCAGGTTAATTGATAACAGAAAAATCAAAAAGTCACAGCAATAATGTCTATGAGTACATCTGATTATATGTTTTGCCACTGGTACCTTTCAGATTCACATCAGCAAGCAAGACAGAACCTTTTGAAAGGTTCTCAGCAATTATTGCCAGAGAATTTAGAAGGACAAAACCTGAAAGCATTGTTAGTGCCGGATGTTTGTCAGTCCTTTGTTAAGGGAGACTATCAGGTACACAGGGGGCTGCAGCTCTGTGCTCTTGATGGCTGCGATTATCTCCAAGGTGACTAATGCCATTAACATGAAGAACAGCCTGTTAATTACCCAACTGGCTCTGGGGCCAAGCTCAGCCTGCTTTAATCATCATACCCACAGCTTGGATAAACAATTATTCAATCATAACGCAGCTTTGCCTGTGACACACAATGCTGCAATCAGCCAATTTACAGATTAAGTGATTGAACGGGTGAATACTGCGAGATTCAGTTTTACATCCACTCAGTTGTACAGCAGACTTTGGAGAGCCTTCCGATGGGCACTCAACCAAAGTGAAAGCAATATGAAACCACAGCAATACACGTGTTAATGTGCGGTGCAGTTTGATTTCATGTGAAGCTGCCTGAACGACAAACACACTGGGAATACAGCAGTCAACAAGTCATGTTTGCAAACTCGGCACATTCTCATAATATCCTATTTGCACAGAGCGCTTAAATATCACTGACAGCTGCAGATTTGTACAAATACCAGCAGACACCCTGGAAAGGAAAATAAAAAGCTCCCAATTGGCTGTCTCACAACAAAAAGATCCTTTTTATACACATTTTGAAGAATGTAAAAATACTCCACTATGAATAATATTTTGTTTCATATGGTTTTCCTAAAAGAAACAGTTTATCTAAGAAAAACCCTAAAAATGGTGTGGAGGTACCTTTGCTTTTTTTTCCCCTCATGGACAAACTGTGGATCTGTGAATCATAAACCTCCTGCCATGCCCATCACCATGATGGAGCTAGGTTGATTAGTGAATGGATGAGAATCAAGATGGCAAATATTAGAGAAAAAAATACAGGGATTCAGGCATACATGTCCAAGAATCAAACAAGAATGTCAACCAAATAAGGTATCTGTGTGCCAAAATCAGTGACAAACAGTAAGCATTTATATTTTATGTAGTCTGTTAGCTTGTTAGCTTGTATCTGGCAGTGGCTAAATCTCACTTGCCTGGGGTGCATTTGAAGCTTGAATTTTAGAAAACTGCACATCCATCTCTTGCTTTAGCAGAGAGACGTTTAACTCTTTAGTGACAAACTTTGCACTGATACAACTCAGTATTTTCAGGGTCTATATGTTTAAGGGATATAGACAGAAGAACTTGCTTGAGTAAAAGAGGTCTTTAAGCAGCACTGCAAGAGATTGACTACCATTTTCAATCAGAGTGCTAGTCACATCAACCTATAACCATGTCTTCATAACTTCATGTATTCTTACAATAGGACCCGTTAAAAACAAATAAAAATCTTGTGAAAATCCTGTAATTCAAAAGGATAAGTGTAAGATCATAAATATTGATGAATGTATAACATGGTATTCTTATATCTTAAGAGACCAATTAACAGAATTTTAAGCTGGTTATTTTAACAGAGCATCTGTTTTGCCGAACTAAAAACATGAAAAGGCCTGTGTCAGTACAAATGATTCACAGTTAGCTGGTCCTTTCAGAGCTGTCTGCGACCCAGTAATTAAGGCCCACACTGAGGGGGTGTGACTTGCCTTTTTGGGTGGCTTCTTTTGACTCAACCACATCAACTTAATGAAGTAACTATGTTTACACTTGAGCATGACAGCTTAGGGTCAGTGGGTACTGTCCTCTGTCACATTGTATTATATTGTCACACCTTTTTTTTTGGCACTCTTTATTCTCTGTAGAAATAGTCACCAACATTATGTATTGAGAGCATACTTCCTGTTTACGCTTTCCCTGCAAATGACATCAGAAAGCTTGTTGGCACTGTCCCTTGCAATTAATCATCGCGGAGATAAAAAACAATGTCATAGCGGAAAGAGTAAATTCTTAAGTGGAGGAGGCATGGGAGGGTGACGTGCACGTGTCTTGTGTATTTATGAGCATTATACTAAGATGTTGAGGGAGTACTCATTGTGAAAACCTCTCATCTTTATGACAGTTAATTATCCATTTACATTTCTCCTTCTATGTTATCCGAGGAAACAGTCATAAATAACCCACACCTGTCTCTGTGATCTTCTCTGCACCACTCCTGGTAAAATTGAATTAACTTCTAACATGACTGTGACCCAGCTGTCCTGCCTCTTCTTAGGTAGACTAGAGTGAAGTCTGAAACATCAAAAACCAGACAGCAAAAAGGCTCAAATCTTATCTTTTGCTTTAAAGACAGTAGAGTGAGAAACATAAGGGAAGTCTGGAAGAGAAAGAGATATAAAGAGCCTTGTCAGACGGATACAGCAGCGGTGGAGAGCAAGGCAGGATCAAACGTCCAGTTTCTGCCGGTAATCCGCTTCGAGAGGAGAAAGGGGGAGGCGATGGGGGGGTTGGGTGGGTATGAGATGGAGGCAGAAGTGGAGGAGAGGAGAGGCTGGTTGCTGGGCCACAGAAAGCACATGTTACTGGCTTTTTCATCCGGCAGGCGAGGCGAGGCGACGCCAGCCCCTCCACAGCTCTCCAGACAGTCTGGCACACGGGCCACAGGAGGAAACCTTCGGAAAGATCAGAGCCCCCAGCCTCAAGCATGGAAAGATGTGTGCATTGTGTGCGTGAAGAGAGAGTGTGTGAGTGCATGCCCATATGTGCATTTCAGACGTTAACACTGTGCCTGTTCTGTAATGGGAGGTTTAAGCCCACATGCGATGTCTAAAATCCATAACATGGCAGTGGTGCGAAGAAATCCAGAGAAGCACAAGTTTATTCTTCCATTAATTCCTCAGAGATAAGACCGAAAACGTGTGTACTAGATTTGGAAACAAACCAGATTCAACAGATATGTCACACACTGTTTCATCAGGGAGGGCTGCATATGAAACACCATTAAACATTTAACATCAGCACTAACACTACATCAGAAATTCTGTTTTTCAGTCATGTCATTGTTCATTGAAAGTTATGAGACTGCAGGGAAAATGGGTGTTTATTTCTCCTGAATTTTTCCTCTCAGGGTAGCTTTTGTGTTTTGCTCAAACCAAGATTTGACTAAATTAACAAAACAAAATAATTTCAAAATTAAAGACTAAATCTAATCAAGTAAAACTGCAGAACTTGTTGGCATCTCTCTCCACCAAGATCAGAAGCAATACGAATGCCTTACAGACTAAATTCAGGGAAAACACAGATGTAAGAGGAATAATCAACTTCCTTGCCAGCTCTCACAGGCCAAAAAACAACTGACAACAGCCTACTAACAGTGTATTCCCGAGACACTGAGAAACTCTTCCTTCTGGAACTTGTCAACATTGAGACAAAGCAGAAACCATGTCACTTCAACTTACTGCAACAATTCTCTTTCAAAATATTACACAATCTGCTTGCTAAAATCAAGAGCAATTTTGTAAAACAAAGTTCTGTGAAGTTATTCATGTTGATCCTCAATAATCACTGAGAAAAACTCTAAAGATCTCACACCATCAGAGCAACATGTCTGATGACTTGAAGGATCAGTGAAAGATCAACATGGCAAAAATCATCAGCAGCTAAGTGATGCTATGAGCTGTGGTTACGGGAGCGAAGCCCCGGAGGGTGGAGGTGAAAAAATCTAAGAGGCAGAAACAGCTTGATAAACCAGCTCTCTCCTCTCCATCTCTCACGCAGTTGGACACCGCCTGCAGCACCTCTTTAAAAATAGGAGGGAGAAAAAGCTGTCACTCTGGATTTAGCCTACTTTTCAACATGCCCATTAATTTCAAAGCAGATGGCAAAAAAAGAGAGAGGAGAGTGGGTTGGAGGGAGGGGCATCTACTAAGCTGCTGAATAACAGAGTGGAGAGCTTCAGATGGAAGAGGCAGCAGAGAGTGTGGTGACCTAAGAAAACAGGGATAGCAGTTATTTTAAAGTAGATTAGAGCCCTTATCATCTCTGTTTTTGGAGGAGTTTTTCAGATGTTGGTACGTGCGGCTCAGGTTAGCCGCATCAAAGGATGAAGAAAGGAACTCGATGGGAAGTGTTACTCTGCTCAAACTTTTATTGATCTGTGTATCCACACTCCCCTTGTAGGCACTTATCATCTAAGCCTGTCTGGGGGGGATTTACGAGGTGAGAGGTCCGAGTATAAATCAAAGATATTTTCTGAAATGAAATAAAAAAGGAGGCAGAGATGGAAGAATTTGGCCTCAGGGCTGATACTCCTCTATACCATGATGTAAACATTCCCTGCAGACCTGGAGAAATTGCCAGCAGTAAACAGCCCTGCAATAAAGACCTTACAACCCCACGCAGCGCTGATAAAGCTGTTCCTATACGCGGGGAGCGTGGTAAAGCAATCAATTCAACTGCAATCAGTCTGTCTGTAATTAATTAACACGCAAGCCCATTGCGAGTTTAGCTAATGCACAGCAGGTTTGGTAAATCATATCACAAACAAGACGTCCTCAAGGACAATCATTAATCATGAGATCAGCCGTCATCACGAGCGTCCTTGAGGCATATTTTGTAAACCAAGATTTACAAGCTAACCAGCATCTCTGAGGGTTTCCATACCCCGGTATCAACACCAACAACCATATGGGATTTTCATCAGGTATTCATTTGTTGAAAACCACTGAGGCATGTTGGCTTTTACTGTCAGACGCTGCTGAGAGATGATACTTGTGAGGAACGGCGAAGGACGAGGAAAACAAGGAGAAGATAGATGTTTGTAAGTGTTGTGAGGTGGAGAAGGAGCAGAGAAATCTGCCTTTTGTCTGTTTGTCTCCAGGAGGACCAAAGAATCCAAGTGAACTCCTTTTTCGCACTAATCGAACGAGCCTGTGATATGACGTCACAGGCACCCAAGCCAGGACACAAGTCATCCTCATTAGAGGGGAGAAATCCAGCTAAACAAGGCAGGAGGCCAGCAGCCTGTAACTGTAGCCATGTTTATAAACTCACACCAGTAATGTATTGTCATGTACACTCATGTAGGCGTTGGTCTGGCTCCTGTTGGCTGTTGTGGTTTCAGAATTAATTGGTGCAGACTGTTTTCTATTACAACTCAAGCTATAGAACTTGCAATCATTATTTACTGAAATATTTTTCGATTATTGTAGTTGGACATCTAATCAAAGATGAGGAAAAGGAGGAACACATTAGCCACCTCACACGTTTCAGAAAACAACTTGAGTTGAGTTGTTGCAGGTCGAGCTTGTGCTTGTCATAGCACCGTGCCTGCAGGATCACACTCACTGGTTTTACTGTGCACGGGTCAGAGCTAGAGGAGGACTCCATACTCGATCATACTCTATCAGTCTTTTGTTTCTTTTGTTTGATGCAACTGATGCAACGTTTTCTTCCTGATTTGGGTGTAAATCACAACGGCAATGGTAGAAGCTTTGAAGCAGATGAGCATCTAATTTCCATAAATTCACTTTGGTGACTATCCCCGTCACAAATTGGCCATTTCTCTCATTCTGACCATAAACTACCCATCCAAAGACTTGTACCTGGCTGCAAATGTGTTTACTTCTGCAGTAAATTTGAACATTATGATATGAGAGGATTGATTTGCTTTTGGAGCCAGCCTCAAGTGGCGATTCATGTAACTGCAGTTTTTGGCACTTTTCTTGCTGGCTTGAGCTTTTCAGCCACAGAGGTTGCTGCCTGATACAAACTTGCCTCATCTATGCAGGAGTTGCCAGCAAAAAAGTGAACATTTTGGAGAGATCTATGAGAAAGCAGAAGGATGACCAGCGTGGAAGAAGGAAGCAGGGAGAGTCACAAAACAGCAGCCTGATAGTTTCTTTCTTTTTCATCTTACAGAGTGCTATTTTTTATACTTGCTTCTTCATTCTTCCTTTCTTTAATATATAAATACTTTTATCTATTTATCTAGTTGACGGCTTTTTTGAGAGAATGCAGATCAGGACAAGTTTGAGTGAGGCGTAATAAAGACCAGAGAGCTGATCATCAATGAGGAGATGTGTGCACTCAGATTTTAACCGTTAAGAATTAAAGCCTGTAGCAAAAAGCATGCAATAGTCCTCATACTGTTTTCTACTCTATTCTCTTCTGCAAAGAACATGCACTTGTTTTATTGGACTTTTACAGGACCCTGTTGCTTATTTAACTTCTGTGCCAGCAGTATGCTGTGTCAAACAAAGCTGCCTTTTTGAAATGAATGAAGAGGTCCTGTTTTTTTGTGTCTTTGCCAGTCTGAACTGAAACAGTTAAAATACAGCTATTGAACACTTGATATTCAACCCAAACCTTAGCTAAGAGCCTTGGCTATATATAACCTTGACCTCTGATCCCCTGAGCAGGACTGCCCTGAGGATTTCTCTATGAGGATCAATAAAACATCACTATGTACATCACCCTCTCCACATACACACACACACACACACGCACACACATGCACGCACACAAACACACACAAAAAAATACATTCTGGGTTTTTCCCGGGGGCAAGAAACAACAGTGTTCCATGGAATCTCACTTGTTTTCAACAAAATACTGCGGAACAATTTCAGCACACGCTTAAAACAGTGATGCAAAGAAACATCAGTATTAAAGCTCTGACTGGATGCTGGCATGAAGAGATACCACAGTGGAACAATTATCTCTCTCACCCCTGCATAGACATTAGGTGTCACCTGAACAGTCCAAAACTGGAGCTGGAGCAGATGTGGGGAGAGGTAATTATTTGGATACTGTTGCGAGAGAGTGGGAGTACTGGGAGTCTAATACTATTTGGACATGGATCTGGTCCACTCTATTACATGCAGGGGAGCTGGCAGAGTAATGGAATATTTGATCAGCACAGACACACAACAGCTCAAACACTGCAGGACTTATGTCAGACAAGTCAACAGTGCCTTCTTTTATTATTCTGACACAGGAAAAACAAATGTGTCAGAGTACACAACACGCATGATAAAATAAATAATATTTTTCCACAGGTCAGCTTCACAGCACGGGGCCTGATGAGATGCAAGCTTAAGGCATTTGAGTTGTGTCATCCGAGGGGACCGTCCTCGAGACCCATGGGAGTCCTTTTAATGACAGCAGACTGGAAAGATCGAGTTAATCTGTTGACTCTTCCCCACAGAGACAGTATGTGACAGGCTGACAGCGGTCCAAAAACAGCTGAACTGTGCTCTTGACTGTTGCAACTTTGTTTTTCTCCAATCACACTCACATCATCCGAGATCCACCCATTCCAACTGAGGCTGAAGGACATGGCTGAAATCCATCTTTCAACGAGTGTGAAACAATTTATGATATCAGTGTATTCAGGATTCAAAGTGAATGCAAAAGTGTTGCACAGCAATTCAAGTTATGCTTAACTGTCATGCAACAACACCGTTATTAACTTTTTGTTGTTTGCTAATGTCTTTATTAGCAGCTGCTAGGATAATGTAGATCACATCCCCTACCTTTAATTTTGACTTGTGTACAGATAAACAGACACATTTGCACTGATATAAGTAACATGGAGGCAGTCTGGATAAAGCCTTTTGGTTAATAATAAGTACAATCCTCCCCCTTAACCCGGGGCTCTTCAGGAGAAAATGGGTGTCATATTTCATCTGATGTTACAAATACCTCCTCGTTTCAACACTTTAATTTGCTCAACCCTCATGTGAAAACACAGCTGCTCTCCCTGACATCTGACTGCATCTGTTTTTTTTTTCCTTCTTTTTTGAAACATGTATATGTGTGCAGTGATTCACACAAGACTGGAGATGGCAGGTTGCATACGACTGGAAGTTGTGTAAGCTGACACGGTAACCTTGTTTCCCTTAGTTTCAGTTACTGAGGTACTGCATGGGAAAGGGGGAGAGATGAATGGTTACACAAACGAAGGATTTTGACACTGGAGAGCATATTTTGACTGATGTTGTAGGTTAACAAAAACACTTTTTTTTTTTTTTAATTTTCTACTTCTGAACAGGTCAGTGTGTCCTGTCTCATGCTTTAAGTCAACATAGCAGTTTTCAATATTAAACTTAGACATTTACGAGAAGCGACTTATGAGGCTTCTCAAAGTGGTAAACAATATGCTCCCTTACCACTGAACTATATGCATCAATGTAGGAGGGAATTATTTTGATATGCTTAGATCTCTAAACTTATTTTCCTTTACCTTACACTAGATTTTGTGTGTGTTTAAATTGCATTTATGTGCAGTAATAACATTTAGTGTTGCCAGTAAATAGCATTCAATATAAATATATCCTTGTTAAGCTGGTTATAAACAAGGTAATAAAAAAGAAGGTTACCAAAAACAGGTGCCTCTCTATTCCACATCATTTTATCAGATGGTCATCAAATTGTTCCACCAATATTTCTTATTAAAGATAATTTGAATGACTGCGTTTGAATTCATGCAGTATCTTGGTTTAATCAAACTCAAATTTGACTTGCACAGCTGATTATTTCCCTGGGCCATCTGCCCAAGTATTCAGCTCTATCTGGAATCACTGCTTTGAATGTGTCTTAGTCTACATGTGAGCGTCTGTGTTTTGTCTGCCTTTGTCGAAAGTGTTCATGTGCGCACACGTCTGCGCATGTGTGCGCAATGTGTGTCTATTCTGATGTGACTGAGATAACATAAGAGACAAACAGCCCATTTAGCCTTATCCAAGAAGTTATCGTGCTGAGTCAGAGAACACATATAAAGGCAAATAAACCCCAGATACTATCTCAATACAGCTACACACTACACTTAGACAAACTTTTATCCCCTCTGCACACAGCTCAGACACAGCCCTCAGGGCAAGTCCACCTTAATGATTCAATAGAATGGTCGATATAGCAGGCACATGTATACTCAGGTGAGCTTAGCTGGCAAGCCGAACACAGAGCCTGGTGGTTTATAGGTCTCACTGTGATAGTTAATGGAGCAAATCCTGAGGCAGAATACTGCAAAAAGCTCTCTATGATTCAGAACTGAAGTGCTATAAGTGTGACATTTACATCTGCATATAATCAGGTCATGAAAAACCTACGTAGGGGAAAGAGTTTTGTGCAAAAGTTGAGTGATGTTTGTGTAGTTTTTTAATGCAAGTACAGCAACAAAAGTGATAGTGAAAGCGTTAAGAGTATCACACCCTCTGGCCCGTCTTTCCCAAATAAAAGTACTGTACTAAGAATTATCAAATTCTGTCAAAGGGATTAAGAAGAAAACATGTATGCACCACGTAAACTGTTTCCTAAACAGAAGCAGGTATGTATAGATGCTGCATCCTAAGGAGGATCCTCAGTCTCTTCACCTTTTGATATCCTCTAGTAGCAACAGACCAGCCACAGACCATATGCAGCCTACGTGTCCACATAAAAAGACTGCTTGTACCACACTGTACAAAGAAAGCTATTTCTGAAGAATGTGCCATGAGAGTGCGCATACCTCCAAGCACGCTCTGCACTAGACTTTTCCAATATGTACAATACTGGCAAAGAAAAGAGCTATTTTTCTCTCTTTTACGGTCAGGTTTGGATTGCTTTCAACCCATCCTGTCATTGCTATCACCAGCAGCTATGTCTTTGAACAGTGTAAGCTGCCAACATTACTGAGCAAAGTACATGACGCATGAGAGGCCACACTATTCCTGTGACGACATCTCTGACTTTTATGCACTGTCCCCTCATCAGACTGGCAGGATTTAGGTTGAAATCAACACAAAGAGGTTCAGCAAATAATGATGGTGACAAGACTTTTTACAAGCTTTTATAAAACTACAGGAAATGCTTCAGACTTATACCCAAACTGACTTTTGTGCATTTGTCTTGTAGTAAAATGAGATAACATTACATGATTTTTCAGGGAATTTTGTTGAAAAGTTCACTTTATTTTAGAATTTAACCTTCATTTGAATGACATTTGATAACATAATGTATTTTAAAATGCGTATAAGAAGGATTTCAGTCTTAAGGCCTAAGTTTTCTTAAGTGAAATATGTATATCTTTCAGTGTCAGTTTTAGAAGTTAACAGTTGCACTAAAGGCATTGCAAACTCTTGCAAACTGGACTTTTCTGAAAGACAGACGGTCATCTTGACACCAGTATAGCACAACAGCAGGAGAACAGCTATTTGCTGATAAAGATGTTTCAGTAATAAGAGTCTCCATTACAACAGGCCTTTCTCTTCAGGAGGCTAATGATAATTAGACGTATACAACTGTCCATGCATCCATCACTCAGCAGGCAGTGAGGCACGGAGACCTCTGCTGTATAAGTTTGTCCTCTTTCCTGAAGACACATTAAAACACAAAAAGTGATTTTAGTGTTTTGTGTTTTGTGGGTGTGTGTGTGTGTGTGTGCTGAGGGGGAGCAGCAGGAGGATTATGTTTGGATCAAGGTAACAAATTTTGATCATTATACTCATGCAGCGATCATCCTGGGACTCTGCCGCTGATGTGCGCCATAAAAGAATATACATCCAGTGAAACATCTCCTCATGACTGAGGCTTAATGTTTTCTATCGATTTATGCAGAACTCATAAAGTCGACCTTGCCAACCTCCCTTTTTCTCTGCATGTAAAACTCCAACCATCAAATAAACAAGCAGCATTCATTAACATATAACTGGCATTTCAAGCTACATTCCCCATGTTTTCAGGGAGGTTTTTTTCTTTATTGAAGATAAAGTCTTGAGAATTCCTATCCGGATGCTAATTACAAATGAGGTCTATCCATCTCATGACAGTCAGTTAACTAGTTTTTTCTTCTTTTTTTTTCCCGCTGCAGCCATAGTCATTATTCCACTCAGTCTTGCGCTATCATCCAAAAGGCATCACTCACAGAAATCCCAACGATCACCCGCAAATTAACTACCTCATGAACCCTCGATCACCAGACGAGCTCATACAGCTGTCACCTAGACACCCCAATCCCTCAATCTTCCCTCCTTCACTCATCTGCCTGCTTTTTTCCTCAGCTGTGCAGGAGCAAAAGGTGGAGACAATTAATTTATTAAACATGGTTTTGTTACATTTCGGAGACACAGACAAGGTTCATTACACTTCCAATAACAGATAGTTAAAAGGACGTTATGTAGTTAATTAAGTACATTTGTATGGTTTTAATTGTTGGGATATTGGCAAGGGGGAAAGAAAATCAGGGGGAATATGAATAAAACAAAAGATGCGACTGGTCATAATCCCCACCATCACCCACTTGGGTTTGTTGTTTCATATTGTGCAATTTGAGATTCAACTCCAGGGCACAATGCCTATTGAGTGCGAGCATATTACAAAACAGCATGGTGGCACAGCGTTTACAGAGGAAATTACACATTATGCCGCTGTGTCCCATAAGAAAATTTTTCAATTACACTTTCATTGCATTTGTCGATGTGAGTTTGTGTGAAAATGAATCTCAGAGGCATTTGGGAATAGATCATTAACAAATGGAAAGAAATGGGGGGGGGGCGGCACACATGGAGGTAAAGCATCTTTATTTTGTTGTAGAATTATAAAATGTGACCAACGTAGAGATTAACCGTGTGGCAAAAAGATGTGGAAGAATAAGTAAGTCATACATTTGTAAAGGGTCAAGGGTTCCATATGGGAAGATGGATAAATGAGATGGAAGAGGAAGACTGTGTGAGGAGGGGAGGGACATATAGGATGGTGGTGGGTGTCTAAATAATGAAGTCTGCTCTCTGTGATGAGCTGTGGACCCCCTGTTCTCAGTACTTCATGGTTACATGCTCTTAACTATGAAGTGAACTGGATGTGCACCAGCACCAGCATCTTTCCCAGCTATCAAAACTTAAAGAATCACTGAGTTATTAGCTTAATGTATCTAACCAACCCAGTGGAGCAAACATGCACTTGGTAAACTTTCAAAACTTTTAAGGTTTTAATGTTTAATCAGATTTTTTTCTTAGAAGATGTAGGCAAGGAGATGTAGGTCAAATTTAGCAGCTGGGATGGACATTAACCTGAATGGTAGAAGTGTGATAGAGATGAAGGTTATAGCTAAGAGTACTGCATGTTTAGGATTTCACCAGAAGAAACACAAATTGAGAAATGTTCCATAACTTACAGTTAAGTGTGAGCTTTTCAACTCCAAAGTTCACACAGAGGAAAAAAGATGGCTAAGCACAAGTCAAAAAGATATTACAATTGCAAAAAAAAAGAGCATGCACCAGAGAAAAAACATGATTTTTCCTCACTTCCATGCTTCTATACTTGTGTCTTTCTCACTTTCTTATGATACAACTGCATGAGTTTAGAGATAAGCTCAAATTTTCAAGCCATCACTAGCTTAAATAATGTTGTATCGAGACAGAAATGAGGATATCTCATTGGCCACCTGCTGTGCCTCCCGAAAAACACCGAGATCTCTGTTTATAAAAAATCATACTCTTATATCTGCAAGTACATTGAAGTAAGCTGCACAAACTGTAAAAACTGACTAAGCCAGCTAATGTTAGTGAGTTAATTTTTCATGTGTGCTGTTGATCTTTGATGTAACAGTGACATTAATTTATTTTGTAACTAAAGTGCTCTTTCAGGTTTTCAAATTAAAAACCGTTAATTTTGAATCATTAATTTATAAAGTGTAAGTTCATATTAAAATGTAAGAAAGCTTATACTTTGAGTAATATTTTAGCTGCTCTTTTACTTTCACTGAGTAGGTTCCTAAAATGGTTCGTTTAACTATTACTTACATGTAGATTTTCAGTACTCTACCAAAATTTGGACACACTATAAACCTACTGACATTAAAACACTTAATTACTTGGTCCATTGTGCATGCTATTGGTCTGTGTATTGACAGAATTTTTGATTTGTGAGCTGTTTGTTGTAACTAACAAACCGGCAAAGACTTTCATTGCTGCTGATCACAACTAAATGTTCCTTTCAAGTTCCACTGGGCACCTTGAAGAAAAACTACCTCTGCACTCTCCAGCTGTTTCCTGTACTAACTGAGTGTTGATGCAACACCCTGTGTCCCTGAGTGTAGGTGATGTATTTTCACAGACAGACTGAAATCGGCCAATTTGCTAGGCTTTCAGGGTATATCCAGCACTTAAGCCTTGGCTGAACTGTGCATTGTACTGTGAATGTGGGTGTTTGTTGGAGGTTCAGAAATGTTGCACTAAATCCATTCTGCTCTTTCTTGTCCCTTCTGCCCAGATATCTGGTTGTTGCCAAGCTTTAACAAACAAGCTCTCTGTGCTATCAGACCTAGTTATCAGCCCGTCACACTGTATGGGGAAGATAAATCTAGGCAATTAAAATTTAAATTGCCGTGCGCACTGCCGTGACTTCCCTCTTTCCGTGTGTCTCCACATCTCTCTCAGGCACCCGGCAGGACCGCTTCAGTCATGTGTCAAAGGCAAAAGGAAAGCAATGCTACCAGGGATTAAAAAATAACATGCTGGTCAAACTCAGATACTTCTCAATTTTTGAAGAACCTTCGTGCTTTGTCCTAAAGCGTTATGATTTATTACTTCAGCACTGCTGGTTTTCAAAAACGTGATTCTGTCTGTTTTTTAAAATGAGGTGGAGAAGGTTATCAAACTGAATCTGCTGATGAGATTTTATCGCTGGAGGAAGTTCATGAGTGGCGTGCGATAAATATGGTAAAAGTGTGTACATTCAGGGCAGCGAGCCCAAATCTACCCAAATGGAAATGCCTATAGGTTAAGTGATGAGATTATTTGTACATTAAATTTTCTAATGCCAGTAATTCACAATAATTCTGATTATTTTTTTTAATCATTCTACTAATTTATTGTGCAGAAACAGCAAATCTCCATTTCATTCAGCTTCTCACGTTTAAGGATTTTTTGCTTTCTTAGTACGTAATTTTAATTTGGAGATCTTTGGGTTTTGCACTGTTGGCTTAGACCTTCCTTTTTCCAACATCACCCCTCTCCTACAACCAATTTTAGATCAAAGAAGCTCCGGAGGCAAGTGGAGTTTGCGTGATTCACCCCAGACAGCTTTTGCAAAGAATTCCCAAGAGGCTCTTCAGTGAACCTAATGGAAGAGTTTCCTCACTCGGTCAGGTCAGCAGCCAGGCTCTCCTTCAGATTCACTGAGAGGGGTGGAGGGGTGACATGTAGGGTAATTCAGTACCTGAGGTAACATCAGTGAAACCCTTTACCCCCTGCTGCATCCGACTACGCCACAGGAATTGAGAGGTGAGAGGGGAACAGTGATAGAGGTGGGGAGGCTTTGACAGGGAAAACAGCTCCATGTGTAAAGTGCTCCAGAGTGGTTCTTGCCCAGTTGACAGAACGAGTTGATCCCAAATATGTTCCTCAAAAAAGGATACGAGTAGAAATGCCAGTCTGAGCCAAAAATGAGAGGAGACACATAACAATAAAGAGTCTAAGGTCAGAGGATGTCAGTAGTTATAAAGACTGTAAAGCCATCTGATCACGTGTTGGGCTTCTGTATGAGGGGTGATTGATAAATTTGTGGCCTAAGGAAGAAGAAGAGGAGCTATACAGCCTAAAAATTGCATGTCAGCACTATCTGGGAGCATGGAAAACATCAAACATTGTACAGTCGTATGCTTTCTTTGTCTCAAGGGCTCAATCAAGAAGGTCCATTCGGAAATGTGTGCAACATTAGGTAAGGTGCCCTTCAGAGACGAAGTATGCTAACTTCAAACATGGCAGAGAGAAATGATGACACAAAGGCTGATGTTGATTTTTTTTTTCCACAATGCTGACTTGTAACTTCGGATTATCCAAAATTCAAACTTTCTACAGAATCACTGAGAGATCTGAACTGTAAGTGCTTTTAATAACAGTTGTATGACTCAACTTCTGCATTAACTGAACCTTGACGAGCTTATCAATCACCCCATGTGAATTAATTGACATATCTTAATGGAACTAATGATTCTAATGATCTTTTTAAGTCCACCATTTGGTCTAGAAAAAGGTTCACATTAGGGGCCAAATCTGGTGTCACAGAAGCTCAAAACAATGTCCTCAACTTTCTTTGCTTACAGTCACACAGTAGAACAAGCAGACTCTTGATATTCTGGACAAGTGAAATGAAGGCAACAAGGAATTACTGTATTATTGATTATTCTAATGATTATTGTCTTAATGAGAGGATTTGTTGTTTTGTCAATAAAAAGTCATAAAATCAACTTTCTATTTTCCTTCTTTCATTTTTGACTAAACCCCAAAAACATTGAGTCGGTTCACATTTGAGCAGGGGAAACAAGTCAGTGATCAAAATAGATTGATGACTAAAAATCATTCATGGTACCAAAGTAATTGCAAATTAATTTTTTTTATTACTTAATTATTTTTTTTAATCATCAAATTGATTTATCAACTGCTCTTTTCAGTTCTGATCCAAACTATGAACATATTTGCCTTTGATTACGTTTACCTTCATTGAGGCATATTGACAAAAAATTTACATTATTTATTCAAATGAACAACATCTGGAATCAGCACCACCACCAAGTCTTACCAGTAGTTAAAGAACTGAAATAAACAAACCTCCATTGTTGTTTCAGGCTGAGAAACACAAGACGTCTAATACAACAGAGATTCTCAACTCCTTCACATTATCACTCCTCCTGCGGTCTGAAGCAGCTGTGTCTCTATTCAACTGGCTGATCAATAGCAATAGATCTAACCCCAGAGCTGCTTTCCCCGTTATCAGTGCACATATTGACAAGGTGGTGGATCAGCGTCAGCAACCAATTCAGGCCCGAGAGTCAACATTATTAAACAGCAAAGAATAATGCACATGTGGGTTTCTTTCATTATATGTGAGGGTGTTGAAGTAACTAAACATAAAGCAAGTGCATAAATTGATTTTAGCTTAATAGGTATGAATCTGCCATTTTTAACAGCCCGCTCTCAAATCGACCATTTACTCCTTGCAAATAGGATTTGGACAAAAAAAAAAAAAACGAGTCAGACACAGCAACATTTAGGGGACCTGTGCTCATCTTACACACAGTCTAACACAAATTGTCTCGAAGCCTCAGGCGAAGGCAGAGCTGCTCCCTGAATTTTCATGTGCCGTTTTGCTCTAACTGCTCCTCCATCATCACAGAGACAATCTTTGATCTTTGATCCATGACAATGGTTTGGCCTTTTCCTGTGCCTCCTCCCCACCCCATCCCACCTCAACCCCCCACCACCCAATCTCTATGCACCGTACCTACCCATGTGGAATAACAACAGTAACATCTCACTACCAGCAATCAGTAAATCCAACACAATGCAGTCACTGTGCGCAGATAATGCAAACGACCAGATAAGAATTAGAGTGATAACCTCACACACACACACACACACATTTACACATGCACGTACACACACACACACACACACACATACACAGACATGCACGGTGTTAAAAATGCAAAGAGCCTGGCAGCAGCACAACACGGGGGCCGTGTGAGGCCTCTATGAGAGCAGGAGATATGAGGATGATGAAGTCTCAGAGGTGCGGTGGAGAGCTGTGATAATGGAAGAGCTTTTCCATCTGCTGGAGGAAGGGCCAGAGCCCAGCCGTGACAGAGCAGCGGAGGCCACGCCCAGGAAGAAAAGGCATATGCAAAAGGCAGAGAGTAAAAGGGAATGAATGGAAACATGAGGATCTGAACAGAGACATATCTCATTTTTCACACAGGGCTTTAGCTTTGTGATAAATCCCCATCCACTTTGCAACAATCCATCTTGCTAATGGTACCACGCTCTTATCCAAACTGCTATGTAAATATCATCCGTTATAGCCCATAGACATGGGGAGCCAACAAAGCATTTTGAACCTTGGTGTGTGTGCATGTACGCATCTTTGTGTGTGTTTCTATTAAGGTACGGGTGTGCTTGTGTGTGAGTGTGTGTTGTTTTGTTTGCACAATAAAGCAGTGCAGTAAAGCAGAGCCGATGGTTTCATAAAGGCCAAAGTGGTTCAAATAGTTTCCACCTGATTTGTTTTATGGGTCCAGATGATACACAGCTGCCTTATCATTAATACACAGTGAAGTGCACATCATCTGAAATGCCTCGGAGCAAAGTAAATCACAACCTGAGAACCCTCACACTGTATGTATATGTTTGCCTGTCAGTCTTTCAGGTGTTTCTTTCAGGGGGTCTCTGCCGTCCAATACGCACAGTGTTGCTAATCAGCCATCGACTGAGCGCTAATTGTAAACACAGTGCGTGTTGTTGTCACGGTGATGGTTGCAGGAGTCGGAGCAGTCTCCTCCAAGCGTGACTGCATAGATGGTAACCTCAATCTTACAGCACAAAACTGCCAGCGTGAACTCCCTGATCTCATCACAAGAAAAAAAAAAATGAGAACAGAGTCCACTTGCCTTTCAGAATTTTCCATCTGAGGCACAGCGTATTACTGTGGATGAATGTTGTTTTTTAATAAGAATCATATGAGGCTCCTAATTCTAAATGTCCTAATTATGTATAATGGCAAACACAGAGCAAAGTTCCTTATCATGAAAACCCGAGAGCAGCTCTGTAGCAGCCAGTAGGAGTGTCATCACGAAACACAAATGAAAATCCAGCCAGTGCCGATTACCTCATCTGCAAAAGGGGTTTTCCTGAAGTGAGGAAGCAATGCAAACTCTTTACAGGCATGACTCAAGAATACTAGCAACGTTCAGATCTGTGAAGTGAGTCACAGGCCGAGACATGAAATCATTTATGAGGCTTCCTCTGGCTGTTTGGTGGACTCTGAGAGTTGCACGGAGAAGGGAAAGACCTTTCTGCCCTATAAATAAACACAGCTCTGTCCTGACTTCCTCTGCGCCCATAGAACAGGAGCATTACAAAGACCCGTCTGCAGCTCTGAAACTCCCTGCTAACCAGTAAACTTACATAACGTTGGGGACAAGCTTGGCTAATCATGTCTGAAAGTTAAATCTTATAGCGAAGAACAACACGAGCCGGGCTGCTGTTAACGAGTAAAAGGGGCAAATATGTCCTCACATCTAATAAAACAGTTGTAAAGGAGCGTGTCCTGGGTGCTTTTACCCCCAACAAGTCCCATAAACTTCGGAAATATATGGTCAAACAAACAGAACTTGAATTTCACATCAATACTATCTCTTTTTTCCCAGAGATGCAGTAAGGGTTGAGATGTCACTCCAAAACCAATAAAACATACATTCTTAATGATTTACAGTTTTCCCCAGTTGTTCAGTCAAATATGCAAAAAATAATGCAAACTATTGATTTGACCTAATTTTCTCAAAACTTTTTGGTGTTTCCTGATGCCAGAAGACACTGAAGTTTAGGGCAGCAACTATGAATTAATCTACTAATTATTTCCTCAATTAACTGATAACCCTTAGTCTTAATCATGCCCAAAAGGATGAAAACATTGTCATACTTTACCAGAGTTCTTTTGAACATTTTATATCTTATAAAAAGAGCAGAAACAAGCAAATTTCTGTTATTTTCATTTAAAAAATGACATTTTTTTATCAATTACTACTGACCGTTACCGATTAATGGAATTCGGAAAAAAAGCTGATACAATTTTAAAAAAAGTATTAGTACAAGTTAATCTGCCTGTAGAACACACTGCATGCACAGGCAAACTCAGTGTGCTTTACAGTAAAACATTCAATGCATAAAATAAATGATAAATGACTCCACATAAAAAAATAACCTTTCAGATGGCATTGCAGCTTTAATAACCCTTGTCCTTTTACTGCCACAGCATTCAAACAGAAAGGCATGCACACACACACATACACAAACATACACACACAGACACAAACACACATACTAACTACCAAAAGCCTGACTAAAAAGAAATGTCTCAAATCTGCTTTTAAAAGAAGATACAGTTTAAGAAGATGTTATCATGGCAAATATTTGCACTTCAGGTTATAATTTATTTTGTCATCTTCAAATACCGAGAAACATCTGAAGTTTCATTTTTTTAATCCTAACCCTTTTAATCTGTTCATCTGAGCTTTCTAACTAAAAACCACTCCTCGCCCTCCTTTTCCCCGAATAAAACATCAAGTCCATATTCATCAACATTACTTTTAATCTAATCTGTTAGTGCACATCCCAGAGGAGTTACATCACAACTTCCTCCCAGCGGGGTCAACAGTCCCTTTGGTCACTCGGAAGGTCGTCCCTCCCAGATTCCAAGCCCCAGGGTCCGGCTGCTAACCCTCCCCCAAACCGGAAATCACTACCCCGCCTCTCTGTTCCTGATTATTTTAGCATCACATTAGAAGCCTGGCCATTAGATAGACAAGCATGTTTTCACTCCACATCCATTAGAGGCTCGGCCTGCGAGCTGTGGACGAGATTGGCAAGGAGGGACTAACAGCCAGCATTAAATCAGAGCAGCCTGTCTGCCACACGGAGAGGGGTGCACTGTGGGAACTCCATAATTCAAAGCTCATAATAGAATAAAGGGGCTTTTAAATAGAAATGACGGGATCTGAGGCTGTGCATTTGTCTGTGAGGATCTGACTCTTTTCAGACCTGGAGTGAGGTTACACTGGAAACAGGGAGCTTCTGTGGACGCTTCAAGCCCCTTTTATATTGACCCAAATCTGTTTTTAGGTTCCTGTGCATCAACATGGGAGTTATGCTTTGAAAAGTCTTCAATAATCAATATCTCAATTATCTCTTTATGAGCTGATTATAGTTTCTGATTAACTAAATAACTGTTTTATCTATAGGATGTTTTCAACCACAACAGCTCAAATTTTCCTAATTAATCGATCAAGATTGGTGTCGATAAACTTCCAGTCAGCCATCCTATTCCTCCAGCACTTGTATGTATTACTTAAATCCAAGAAAACTTTCAGGCAGACACCATCGTTGCAGGCCAAATGACAGTTTGGGTTGTTAATGAATTTCCTTTCTGCTCTGGACACGTCTGACAGTGTTGGGCAAATCACTTTGCTGATGACCGTGAGCAGACATGATGGGAGCTTGGTGATTTATTTTTGGATGTGACCCAGCACACTGAGCAGTATACAATATTTTGACACACCGACATTCCTCTGGCATCTGGCCCTGGGAAGATAAATAACACTTTTGAAGGCTGGAGAAAACATCCGGTTGTCAGAAAGGAGAGTGATGAAATAGTTCTGCCACTAACTGTTGCTGTGGTCATTAAACTGCTATCAGGTGACTTGAGGGACAAGTTGCAAAACATATTTCCAATTTAGCCACCATGCTTTTATGCTAATTAGAGGCTTATATAAATTCTGCAGAAGTATCAGATAAAGTATCAAATGGATTATAATACAAAGAAATCAGCATTAGTTTCCCTTCCTTTTTGACATCTCACCCCTTTAAGAACAACACAACACACTATAAGAAATTTTGCTGTATATTTTCCAGAGGGGCGCACAGCTACTTGTGCTGACTCATCATCCACATTTAAATTATTCATTGAACCCCAAGCCAGAGCTGCCTGTTTGAGCTTTCTGATCAATTTCTCTGGGAAACAGTGCCACGATGAACCTGCTCGCACTTCCCCTCCCTCCACCAGCAGCACCCAATCACTTTGTTTGCTTTCAACCTGGAAACCATCCATCACAATCTTTGCGGATGGCTGTGAGAAGAATAGTAGGTAAATATGACTCGGCACGCTGCTGAAAAAGGCTTACGTTAAACAATGTTAGAGGTGTGGTTTTAAGACAACTGTGCAACAATTCCATCTTGTTGTAGCAAATGTGTTTGCTTTGCTGCTTTACTGAATGAATAAATCTGAGGGAGAAGGTAAAAAAAAACTTGCTCCATAAGTAGGATAAATTGCATAAGAGTTGGTAAGTAGGGGGTTAAAAATGTAATGTTAACTAGAGTCAAGATTTACAGATGGCACTGTCATGTTGATTTGCATAAGTGCACAACTCCTTCCGTGCATGGCTGAGCACGTCAGAGCCCCGTCCTCCCACCCTCCATTGTTGATCTGTGGAAAGTGTGTGCGCTCATTGTCTTGTCAATCTGGGGCGCTAATCTAATTGGACTGTTGGGGTGCTTTACGTGCTTTGTAATGAATGGCAAACACACGACACATCGAGGGGGATGTCCAGAGGAGGAAGCGAACGCCAACAGATGGCTTTAATATTCAGCAAATGAACAGTCAGATCTTTCACACGGGCACTCCGGATGGGCCAAATGAGATAGAAATGCAAACTAGACAAACACCCCAGGCTCTTTGATTTGTTAAAGGCTACAGTTTGCCTTGAACAAAGTGCAGATGTGGACGTCATCAAAGACTAAAGGGAAGAGGGTCCAACAGATATTGAAAATTTCCAGAACCAACAATCCATCACTCTGGGCTTTCGTGTCAGGAGAGTTTAGGTGTGAAAAAGGGCTGAGATTCAAATGCTCTGCAGATTTCTTTGGTCCATACACAACTGTGCTTGCTGACTACTTAACCACATGAGCTGAAAGTTTGCACATGTCTCTGCAACTGTTCATTCCAAACCTCTAAACTGTGAAATCAACAAAGCTTGAGCTTATTCAGGCAGCGCACAGTCAGCATTGAAAAAATACTATTGATCAACTTGCAAAGTCAAGAGGGGGCTTATGGGGTCCTGTTGAAATTCAATGGAAAATGACTGCATGTTAGCAATTCATTCAGTTAAACTCTGCATTGGAATCAATACAAATGTCATAGTCTATACATTAAATAATTTGTTGTGTGTTCTGGTGCTGAGTTAACCAATAATTTAGTCATTTTATAGAATTCTTTCATAAAGATTTCATAATGCATCCAGCTAACAATGAGGTTTCTGAACAAAATCTGAAAATAAATCCTAGGTTTTAAAGAAGAAAAAACAGAAAAAATGAACATACAACAGCAAAGATCATCGACTGAGGACCGTAAATCAGTCAGTAACTGGTATGTGCATCTGCTGTAGGAATAGCTGTGCTACAATTCATCATTTGTACATGGCTTTGATTGTTTATCTCCTCGATAAAGCACGTCTGTGACAACTTCTATTTGTAATCCCACTGTTTTAGCTGACGTACTGCTTTTACCCCATGTTTGAGCTAAGCCTGTCTGTCTGATGTGGTCAGAGCCGCACTGAACTGAGCTCAGTCTTGGGTCTTGGGCAGACTGAGCAGAGAGACCACATCATTTTTTTTTGGTTCTGTTTCAGTTTTTTGTTTGATTGCCTGTTTGTTTATTTTGAGATTACCATCTTTATCTCCGTTTTAAAAAAGTCAACAAATACTGCGAAGACCATAAAGATCTAATAAAATGATATTAGTTTATTTGTAGTCAACTCATTTGAATATAGAGGAAATCTGCCAGCCAATCAGAGAGAGTGATCTCTGGGGCCATTACATAATCGACAATATCAGCAGCATCATTTTATTGACAGTGACTCCTGACTCTACGCTTCGTGCTCACAATACAACTGCTCAGTAAGCCATGAATTATGTTTTTGCATGTCGTCATTTACATAGCTATAATCTGGGCTGTCACCACTAACTGGTGAGTCTCATACAGCTGTAATGACAGTTGTGATTGCTGCTGTGCAAACAAGAAACAGGCCGTATGATCTCTGATTTAATAATTCAAGAAGCACATGTTATATTGAGGAGTGAAGTCATGCCGGAGACAACATTCAAGTCCATTACAACTCAATCAACTGTTTGGGGACACAGCTGTCATACTATCTCAGTATGGGTGTCCCAAAGATGTTAGCTAAAAGTTTGTAGCTGCTTTTTTTTCTGCACTGCAAGAGACGGTGCTGCTTAAACTGCATTAAAACAAAATAGCCAATTAATCAAGTGCATCGTTAAAGTCATTGTAAAACAAATGGCAGGGAATCCTGTGTTCCCATCACATTTTGTTGTCTAGCAAGCCATCCTATTGTTTTTCTCATTACTGCGCTCTCGTTTGTCCTGAGGCGTTAGGAAGCTGTCATTAAGTAGATGAGAAAATGGAAATGCCTTCTGTTTATTCCGCTGGTTTGATTGTGCTTGTGAAGACAAAGTTCTGTACAGAGTCCTGTTTTTTTTTTCCTTGGATCCTCATGGACTCAGTTTTAATTAGGAATGAGTGCTTCAAGATTACAGCGGCTTTAAAGTGTTTGTGTTCCCACACTTCTCTCAGCGTGTTTTATCCTTTGTATCTAACGTGCAAAGTGGAGCAGATAATAATTTCTGTTGTCTCATAATCCTGATGAGTCACAGGCTTGAGTGCTGTTAGAGCTATTCCACTGCTGCCATGAATGCAGGAAGCTGTTTTTAAAGCTCGTTAGCATTAATTAGCATTACAGAGCTGAATTATTACAAGGTTAAGAGTATTAAAAAACTCAACAACAAACTATATTATGTTATGGTTTTTAATCCAAGCTACAGATTCAGCTGTTTTTCTTCAGTCCATCAACAAAAACACTAAATCTGCAGAATTCTTACAGTACTTTCATATCTTAAAACTCTACATTTGGGAACATTTGCAAATGTTTTAAAATTTCTCTTAGATGTCTTCTACCAAAGGTAATGTACAAGTGCAAGTTAAATATTTCAGCAGTCTCTCCTCTGCTGGCCAGAGATGGGAGCCAGGCCTCCTCTAATAATTGAAAGAGGAAGTTCAGACGACAGGAGTGTCAGCATGGGTGCAAAGGGTCGGTCGGCTCTAACATTAAGCTGTCATGTGAAGAGTTCTTCCGTGAGGACGTTCCTTTTGTCACTCTGAAAACCTTCAGCTTCCCAACAAATATGGGTATGAGGGGTGACAGGAAAACCTTCACCCTTGACCAAACAGCCTCAGGGACTAACACATTTCTAGTGTCTCACACATACATGCACACCCTGCTGCTGCTTCAGGAAACAAACATTTGCAGTCCTTTTTATTTTTTTTTGACAGCTTTCATTTAAAACTCAAGTTACCACCTCACAGTTGTATGTCTCTGCCAAACAGTCAAGTTGTAGTTTACATCTTTTTCTGTATTTTTACAGCAGATTGATAGAGAGCTTCTTCATATGGTGCCAAGACAATCACCTGAGGCTTAATATTGGCAAAAACAATGGGCTTGTGGTGGATTACTATTAATCAAATATGTATGTTGCTGCAAAAAAGCTACAAATGCTAAAATGCTAATGTTTTACACAAGTCTCCAACCCTACAGCAGAGAATATCTAAACAATTAGCACACTTTTAAGAGGGGCATTCAAGGTTAGTGTCACTAATGTAGCGTCCAAACATATTTGAAACAGTTGCTTTCTCACCTTCTGTGTCTGGCCAGAAAAGTGTTTTTGCAGAACATTAAGCTGTTGCAGGCCTTTGACCTTTTTGTGGATTTTTAAAAGAGAGTGAATCAGCTCATACTCTCTCTTTTTTCTGTTTAATCAAAATTATTTTAGTCAGCATGGATGGGGACTGCTACAGTTTCCAGACAAGAAGCACTTATCAAAAAGAGCAGCTCAGAGGATAATCCAAGTAAGTCAACATAAAGAGAAAAATGGAGAGAGCAGAAATAAGCTTCTTTCTTTACTTAAATGTCAAAAAGTAAGCATCTGCCAAGCTATTAAAGCAGCCAAGAGTTGAACAATCACAAATAAAAGTCTACAGCAATGCCATTGGCTCTGCAAGGCAGCTCAATGCAAACACAAGCATGCTTACATGCTCACAGTAATATTCTAACACAATGGCATTAGGCATGTATGCTTGTAAGTGGGTAAGTATGCAAGTGACCATATTAACACCTTCATTTCATTATTCTGAAATCTGCTGCAGTGACGCTGTATAAAATATCACTAGTTTTGAAGGATTATGGTCACAAACATTATATTTTTCATTCATCATATCATGGCTGGCTGATGAAGGGACACGCTAACAAAGATATCCTTAAAATCATGCTGCCAGGATAGCTAAGAACAAAGGTTCTCACAAAACGCAGCTTTGACTGGGGTGTCCCCTTACTGTAAATGTTCAACCCGTGAACACTAAGCTCACAGGAAAAAAAATGAAAAAATGAAAAAGAAAAAAAAAGTTAAAAAAATACAAAATCTGTGGTTCTGTGGTTAAAAAACACCACAGCACACAGTTCCATTTATGGAGAGAAAGACAGCTGAAGGCTGTTAAAACTGCACACACAACAGGATTTCCAGTATGTTGATAATATCATTATTTACATGGCCAAATGGTCCAGACATGTAAATTTACCGACCCTTACGTAAATGAGATTAAGATGCACCAGAGCCTCGAGGGACTCTGGTGTTCCAAATGCCGTTATAATAATCGACTAATCAACCTTATCATTATTAATGAGGGCATTAAATTACATGCATGTTGGTGCTCGTTTGGAACAGTCGCAGAAAATAACATGTTTCAGTTCTGACTGAGTAGAAGGCAGCTATTTCATTTCCCACAAAGAACATAGCAGCATAACTGACAGAGCAAAGCCCAAAGCAGATTTGTAGTTTTCAATCAAACCATGTGTTCAACGACACTTTTAACAACTGTTTCTAAAAGGTTGCTTGTATGATTACACAAATTAAATTCTAGCTGGGGAAAATATATCAGTTCTGCCAGTCAAACAGCCAATCAGCAGTGCCATTCAGCTGTCTGGTTAGAAGTAAGCTTATTTAAGCCAGCGAGGCTTGTAATGATCTCCCAATGGTATCATCACCCGCGCTGACATTTAAAGACAATTAAATACCTAAGAGATGCAATATGTCTGCGCTCTGCTTCAAAACCAGAGTGATGCTTAGATTAACTGCCAGCACACCTCTAATAAGGTAAATATTCATATACTGTCTCTGCTCTGCTTTCCCATATGAGAAAATGTTAAAAGAAGAGGAAGCTAAGCTGGTTTTCACTGGAAAACACTAGTGCTTTTAACATGATGCAGTCTTTAAATAGAATTTGTTATATAGTGCATTTAAACAATCAGCCTTCCATCTCTTAGGAGTTTCATTATTTTCCAACTGCAAGGTTTTCATTTCCTGCCCATCTTTAGTGGAACAAAGGCAGCCAAGGAAGAGAGGAGGTGAGGGAAGAGCTGTGAGAAGAAGAGGAGGAGGTGAGGGTGGGAAAAGATGGATGTCATCAGGCCCTGCAGTTCATCATCTCAGATCATGTGAGGGTGGCGGTCAGGGAAAATGCGATCCCATACTCCCTCTATACTCCTCTGTCAAGGTCAAGTCAACTTAGAAAAAAACAAGGTAAGGAGAAGAGAAATGAAAGAGCACTGCCAGGGGCAGAAAGGAGCAGGTCAGACTCATCATACATTCAGCCCCTTTGCTAAATGTTAGCCGCTAAGGTGGAAACAGTCTACATGCACTGTATACCAAAGGCTACAACCTCAGTGAGGAGGGTGGCTGACCGTGGAGACAGCAGAGGTTTTCATAAATTAAAAAGGACATTTCTCCTGAGAAGCCCATTGTCAATGACTTAATGACTACATGGTGGAAAACACGAGGGAGGGAAAGACCCAGTTTCATTGTGTGTGACAATGTGGACACAAAGAGCAGATATATGGTCGAGAAATTATGGGTCAAACTTGTGAATGCCTGGTAGGCACATTATAAGAATCCCAGTGAGCCATCATTAAAGCCCAGTTCACATTTTGCAGCTTTTCCTTTAAGCTGACTTTAATCAACTCAAAACAAAAATATGTAGCACGACTGTGATGCAAACTGCATTTATTCTATAAATTAAACTTCCCTGTGTATTTGGGGTTTGCGTAATGAACAGAAATTGCAATCATCCATATCTCAAACCTGTCTTGTTTCTTTATTAATGCAGTCATATAAAATTCCACTTAATTCCCATTGATCCTACAAGCATAGACTTCACTCTAGTAGCCTTACAGGTGCTGGACACCAACTACTCAAAAACCCCAAAACACTCTATACTGAGGCTTTATAAAACTTGATGTTCACATCCAACTGATCTACCCACTGCGAAATTACATCTGACCTTTTTTGGTATCTGATTGGTATCTGACTGTTGAAAGCATTCCAATAATGCTGCACAGACTTACAGGATGAGCTGCTTACATTCTGAGTCCCAGGGGTCCTGATTCAGAGCTTTCATCATGATAAGCTTAGAACAATGATATTATGTGCTGTGAGAGTTATCCAAAACAGTAATGCTACATGCCAGACAGCTAAACAGAGAGCTGGATGTGCCTTAAGTTCCATAAAGCAATGAATGCTGAAGATTGGGATGATAATTTTCATCTCTTCAAAAAACCTTTTTATATTGTCACAATGCTTCATAATTTTCATTTGAAGCCGTTATAAAAATATAACTCACAGCCAATTTAAGGGTTAATTCTGGGAGACTAATGACTACCAATCACTATCAACTATCAACTACCTACTGTAGCTAACTTATAAGTGTCTCAATTCTGAAATTGACATGAGCTGAACTGGTTCCTGATTGTTTTATGTACAAGCCACATTGCCCCCTCCTTATGTCTTCATGCTTAAAAATAATAGATATAATTTGTGTCTTCTTCGCCGACACTGTCTTTGGCAAACTGTTAACAGTTTAGACCCCAAATAGCAAAGAACAACAGCGACAAAGGTTGATTTTTTTTTGTTTTTGTTGTTGTTTTGCCAAATCTCAGAATTAACTTTAATTAGCTCCAGCCGAGTAAATTTGCCTGCGAGAGCTGTCGATGCGGGAAATCAACAGTTTCCAGGTTAAACTGTTACTTGCTTCTGCTTGATATGATTATTAAAATTACAATATGATTGAAAAATGTGTCTCTTGAAATTCAAAAACTTGCCTCTTTTAAACTAAAATGGTTCAAATCGTTCAGCCTCCCTGTATGAGCCTATTCTAAAGACTACACTCTTGCATATAAATATGCAAATAAAATACGTTTCTCATAATCGCCAGTCTCAGCCAGAGGCACCACAATAACCACTAATTCACCACCACATTTCACCAATATAGCAAAAATGTTCATTTGCATGAGTTTAGGGGAAACATAGTCTGCATCAACCACTGTGTCTTGACATTGCAAACCGGTTGGCGTGTCCCAACTATAAAAACATGAGCAGGACCGAACGGAAACTACAACAGACACAGTTGAATGAGAAGGCAAATATAAAAGTCTTGTAAAAGCAGAAGTTTGCCCACTGTATTCCACAGTTCTAATTTTGGCCGCTGCACCTGCACTGCATACTCACATGGGATCAATGATGAAGAAAAAGTTTTTTATGATGTAAGCATAAAGGGCTTGCTTTCTTACATTTAAAGCTCAAATCCTTAAAAAATGAGCAATGCAGAAGCTGGTTAAAATGGTACTTATACTCAATCTCAAGCAAAATCCAAGGACATAAAGAAAATGTTGAGATGCACCATTTAAACGATGAAAAAAACCCCACTTGAAATGTGTAAATTTAGTGAGAAAACACACCTGTAAACCTGAAGACACACAATATTAAAACCCTTTACAAAAACAGTTTCAGCTTGTCAGGATCGAAAATGCAGAGAGGAAAATAACACCTTTTACCCCACTCGGAGAAAGAAAATTACACACTTTGCACAACACAGCAAGCACTCGACAACAGAATACACCCACACATTCTTCTCAGAAATCAGCAAAGTCACGATAAGAATGCAACACTTTTGCAAAGGGTTTGGTAGGATAACAGTAGGGTGTCCAGACTCCAAGTGCACAGTCTGAGCCAAGCATTGTTGGGCTCATCCAAGGTGGGGAAGGGTGCGTTCTGAACTCTCTGTTCTGCATCCAGATGTTTCTTGTTGTCTGGCTAAGTGCAAGGGAAGGGAGGGGAGAGGAGGGTAGGGGAGGGGATTACACAACTCTCTTTTTACTCACTCTCTGACCCACCAAGTGTAAAATGCTAAGAGGGAAATGGGAAGCTGTGAATGGCTTTAGAAAAGGAAAAGGAAAACTTAGATAAACAGAAAAAAGAAAGAATAAATCAACCTCATTCAGTCATTGCTAATTGCATTTTGCTGTTAGCTTAACAAGGAGAATTCATTTCAGTTTTATTCCACCTCTCTAAATCATTGTAACATTGATGGAGGTGGGATTTATTGCTGGGATGTTGTGTTAGAATGCATTAGATTTTGTTTGCTGCCTAATAAACTGGCAACTGAGTGTGTTTGCCCATTTTTCACTATCTATTTATAACAGACCTGTCTGTGAAACTGTTCACAGAGCACCTCGAATGGCATGTCAATTATTCTCTTTATATTGTGATTTATTAAACCATGACAAGTCAATATTTGTAAAACATTGTCAAAGGAAAGCTATTTTAATAGGTGATGGCAAACTGTAACAAAATGTGCATGCAGAGGCCAACAAGGAAGAGAAATAACATTTTGGACATAATGTGCTGTGTAATCAACTTGAATGGGTGACATTCTGGATATCCATCATTTTCACATCCATGAATTATAACCAGGTAATAAGAGACCCTCTGCTAAGCAAGAACAGTCACCGTGCATTATTTGTTAAGAACCGTAATGAGACATGGCAGCCCGACTGCAAGTTTGACAGCAGATATATAAATTTTACATGGGGATGTAAGTTTATTTGCTTTTCAAAAGCAAAACACACATTTAAAAGTGCTTACTAACAACTGATGATACTGCTTTATTTGCTCAAATACACTACACTAATGTAAACAGGCTATTCAGAACCATTGTCCCTCTAAAAACATAGGTACTTTTGGCAGCCCCCACATGGGGAAGGTGTTCAAAATACCCTGCAGGAACACTGTTCTTTCTTTACGTTCATCCTGCATGTGAAAGTCTGAACAGACGTCTGCTTTCTATTTTGTTTGCACAGGTGTGTTGACAGGTTTGCTGACCCTACGACCACCTCAAAGCCTGGAAATCCTGCTTCCTGTCACAGTCTTGTGTAGTTAATCCAAATCTCTGTCCTGCTAATGTAGGGTCTGTTATGGAGAACTGGATGAGTGGCATACGTCAGTGAGAGGGACATGCTCAATTTCGGAGGAAAAAGCAATGCAAAGCTTCCTCTCAGTCAGATCCTCTGTGACTCACACCTTCTATATGTGTTTTTTTCCCCTCTTTTGTTTCCTTCAGGAGCTCTGCCATTAATTTAAAATTGTTTAGTGTTCCTTGTCTTCACAGTCTGTTGCTTTCATTATGCTAACACCAAACTGGTGGCAGGTTTAATGTTTTTTTCTTCACCTTTTTAGATGGGAAATGGAATTGAGGAAGCTCACCTGCCATCCTATAGCTGGCACTTATGAGAAATTGGTTTTTACAAATATCATCAATCACAGATGGACAGGGCAACTTGTCTGCGTTACAGAAAATCACAGAGAAAGTCAATTCAATCTGAAAGAAAAAAAAATCCTTTTATTACCAGCCAAATCATGTCTAAAGTAAAAGTGAAGTTTTTAAAAAGACACAAAATGAGAGGGAAATTTTGATTACCTCGTGCATTAATGAACAATGAAACCATATTACAACTCCAAATGTGCTAAAGAAGCTGCTAACAGTGAAACTATGCTCATTATATGTGTTAAAACATGTAAAAGTACTTTTATCCTGACTGATTCAATTAGGGGACTCCGGCTCATATTATTTTTTCAAAAGCTTACATGGTACAAACAAGTTACAAAAAAGTACATTGTCACACTGAGACACAGATACACAATGTGGGAGTGACACACAAAGTGCATGGGGAAAAACAACAGGACCTCACACAGTGTTGTGTGACAGTAGACTAAATATAAACACAACCACACACATATATACAGTTATATATATAGGATTTTGTTCCAGTGTTCCAACACCCTGCACAGTTGTAACATAATATTAACAACCTCAGAGCTGCCTATTGTCTGACTTCTCCTCCCTGTGGGCTTTTTAACTTTTCCTTCCCAAAGCTTTCCTGTCTCATCATTATTGTCCACTAGAAAGGACTTCTCGAATTGCTATGAAAAGTCTGCGAGATAACCTCCAAAGCAGATAGCGGCTAAAACTGGGTTTTTTATGGTCTTTGTTAACGGTGACAATTATAACTTCATTTGTATGCAAGATGGCAGCTTATTTCAGATACATTAATGAAAAAAAAAGCGTACACTGTAGAATTTTAAAGGCTGATTTGAAACCTTCAGAATAGAAACCAAAAGTCTGTTAAAGACTGACAAGGTGGCTCTGTTTCGTCAGTATCAGGGCAGTCCAGTAGATAGACAGGCAAACTCTCAGCTGAGCAGCTTGGGTCCCTGCTGAAAACATCCTGCCCTGCCAAAGTGTCCTTGAGATACTGGAGCTGGTGCTGCCTGCTTTCAACAAGTATTGCATGACATTACCATGAGATTATTCCTCTAAGCTTATAATTAGTCATCTGATTCATTTGATTTGTGGGAACCCGGATTACATCTAGAAACAGAGCTAAAGAATTAAGGTTCATAACATACAGTTAGTTGATAAACTGTAAGACAATCAATCTTAATCATTTTGATTTTTCTTTTTTAGTTGACTGTTGGATAGACACATTAAAAAACTGCTGGGTACAGCTTCAGAAATGGAAAGATCAGAAGTTTAAATATGTATGAGACTCAGATGAGGAATCTGTTGTGCACCAAATTCAGTGCCAAGCAGATGTATCAGAACTCTACGTCAAGTTAGCATCTTTTATTTATGTTGTTTGTAAGCTTGTTAGCTTGTAACTGGCAGTAGCTGACACAGTGTTAGCAGCTGTGCTAATGCAAACTGTCACTGTCTGTACTTAGACATCCATTCTGCATTGGAAGTTTTGGGTTTCTTTGCCTATGATTGGCTTTCAAATCAGTGACGTACCAAATCTAGCACGTCAAGTTACTTTTGAATTCAAGATTTTAGGAAAGAGCACATAAAACGACTCCTTCAGTAAGGGAATGTGAAAACAACTCTTTGGTGAAAAACTTTGCACAGACATAAGTCAGTTTACTCAAGGTTCAACATTCGAGAGGACATAAACATAAGAAAAACACATTTTTAAGTAGAGGAGGACTTTAAGTACAGCCCTAACTTAAACAATGTCATGCATTTGAAGACAGTGACAGAAAACCCACAGTAAGTTGCAAATATACTGTAATAAAACAGCAAGACTACACTTAGGAAGAGTGGAAATTACAAATCGCAAAGCAACACACCCTGAGCTAAAGGGGGAACATGAGTAAATGATCTCTTCCACCCTCTATAACCGGCAACACACTGTTCCACTTTGTTTGCATGATTAACAAGAGGCCGAGCCGTGGAGAAGATCAATAAGTACTGGCCTTTTAAATGGGACCGAGTCTAACGTTGTAACCCTACCTTTGTGCCCTTCCTATTCCGCAGCCAATTGTGTGATATGATCAATACACATCAGTAATAGGATATCTGGCTTCTTGAGGGAAAAATCCATGGCTTGTGCAATGTATAAACACTCCCACTTATACTTAGCTGCCACCAGTCAGTGCATCACAGGTCTGCACATCATCTGTTTCATTTGGTGAAGTGATAAAGAAAAAGTAAAGCTGTTTCACCTCACCTCGGTAAGAGGTAATGCTAATGTATAATAGAGTGCCAGTTAGCAAGACCAAGATCTCTTCTTTTCTCTATCACAGAAAACAGCTACAATTACTCAAACACCACCACAACCTGAGTCAGACTCACAGCAACAGTACAATTCTGACAACCGCTCAACAGAGAGTCACTGCTCAGTGTGGTGGTAGAGGATAGATGCCAGCCAAGTCATGGGAAAGAAAAACTGACCACTTATTAACAACTAAACAGGCAAAATTAATTACAAAAAAGACAAAAAAAAGAAGCTCATCTGTGGTGTGGTTTGAGAAGAACTGCATGGGACAGAATCAGCCATCTGGCCCACCACTACAGAGATGGGACCATGGCCTCCCCTTTTTTTCATATCGCTGTGATGCCATGGCACCCAGCAGAGCAAACCTGGCTCTGAGAAGGTTCAGGCGCCATTCCACTGCATGCCCATGCTAATCACCCCCAACAACCGTTATGCAGATGGGGCTGCTTTAGAAATCACACAGTGTCCATAAGGCTGCATGATCTCTTTGTCCATCTCTAGTGGAATGGCGTAGTTGGCAGCCTGCTGCCATGCTGGACTGCTTTCCTCAAAGTGTTACTTGTCCCCAGAGGTTAGTTAGGTAAGATAATTATGGAGGGTACTAACAGATTGATCTCCACCGGATGTTTTCACATATGCAAGAACTCCAGGTAATTCTAGCCTCAGTTATTTGCCACGGTCCACGTTTCTCACTGAAATGCTTTTTGTTAGAATTGTTGTAAGTTTTCTTTTCATTGACAACATTTCATCCCTTCCTCCCAATCAAAAAGATTAGGTCAGCCTGGAGTTCCCCACACAAACCCTGAGCTTGCATTTCAGGCAGAATTCCCTGGGGAATGCAGAGAAGAGAAAGAAGGAAGAGGCAAATGAATGTTCCGCAGGCTTTTAGGTGGGGGAGTGTTAAATACACATGATGAACTGCATGACTCTGTCTTTTTCTGTTCAGACTGGCTGAGTCATTCTCAAGCTGCTGCAAAAAACAGGGTTAGATGATACATAATGATATGATGTATTGCAAAGAGGTTTGAAAGCTTGCATCATTGGGCAGAAATACTTTACTTTATCTGCAACAGCTGTAATTACTCTAGATAAGATGCCTGATGGTACAGCGACCCAAACTACTTTGACTTTTAAATGTTAAATAATTTAAGGCTCATCAGGAGTCAGAGCACAGGAGTGACATTTTCTCCTCACCTTGCCTTGTCTCAATTTAATTCCTTCCTCTCCCACGCTGGTGTTGTAAATTTTCTCATTTGTACTAAATCCCCCCTGCTTTAATTACGCAGGATTTTTGAGGTGATATTAAGACTGATATCTGAGCCTTTACAACATGTGATAATGATTTATACGCCATGTTATTTTAATTTACACACCCCATAATGTATATCAACATTGATTGTTTTCTCAAGTCATGTTGGATCATGGTACATGTTGGCCCAGTGCTAAGGTGTATTTTACAAATAATATGATAACACAGAAGTGATGGAAAATTCCTTCACACCCCCATTCACCTATGATGCTAAAATTTCCTGTTTATTTGAACTATTAGTTTCATTCAGATTGTCACATAATGGACTACACATGTATTCAAACTGGGACCTGGGCAGGTGAGTGTCCTCTGCTTCAAACTGGATTGATTGGAAAGAGTTAAACTGTGCACCAATCAGGGACAAAGCTTTAAAACAGGATTTGCCTGATCAAACAACACCCATTAAAATGTAAGAGCTATATTACTCAACGTTTATTAATTATTATTCAATGATTATTGAATCATTTATTAGTTTAATCTCTATTAGTCTAATCTAAATTTAATCTAAATTAGCATTCTTTCTTTTTTATTGGGTTATTTACAATGCAAATACTTGAGAAAGATTAAAGGGTTTTGTGTTGCATTGTATCTAAATCTGTTTCAGCACCACAGCTTGCGGCGGCTGTGGTTTGTGTTACATGCAACATGTGCAAATGCGCCAGCCATTTACTGTATAAAGAAGTCAGAAATAAAGGGGCTTGTTTGAATTCCAAATTTACTTCCTGTTTCTCTATCCCACTGCACAAGCAGCAGGCCTGCAGACTGCACTTGTATATGTTTGACCATTCATTTGCACTTAATGAATATTGATCATCTACTATGTGATTCATTCAACTACTGTATTATACAACAAGTACTTAACTGTTTTCCTATTTATGTCTGGCTATGTATTCTTTCTCTCGCATAACACTGCAAGCTGTTCAGCCTTGTGCTCATGTACTGTGTCAGAGCCTGAGGCAGACTGTTGACCGCATCATCCTGAGGACTGTGTAGAAAAGTTAAACCCTTAAGTTTTGCATCTGAATGGAAAATTTCTCTCTTACATCTCGCTGCTTTTAGATTCATGTCAGTTTGAAATGAGTAACATCATAATATCGAAACTGCAATTGAAAAACGGTTTTGTGCTTTTTCGTAGACATTAACTAGAATGTGGAGCAAAAACAACCAGGCTATGCCGTAAATCTATTAAATACTAACTACAAAGCAGGTCAAGATGTTAACTAATGATTGATTATTAAATGCAAACACTGCCTGAGTGAAGAAATATTGAACAACAATGAGTAAACTCTGACATAATATCATTTTACCAAAAGGAACCTCATTTTCTTGAGCACCATTTCCTTGTCTCCTTGCAGCAAAGTGGAGAATAAAATGAAAAACCCAGGAACCATGAAGTAAAAAGGCTGAACTCACAGGATCATAAACTAAACTTTAGACTCTGATTCAGTCCATTAACTTCTCTTTGGAAAATGTTTTTTACACATTCTTTCTCTCCTCTTGCCTTCTAGTCACAAAATTACTGATTTTTCTATACTTTTATATTCCGATTGGGATAAAGAGATTCCTTTAAGAAAGTCTTATTGAAATGTTCTGGCCACTGGCTGGCTAAGTTCAGATTTCTAGGTGCATCAGATTTCATAATTATCTCTGTAGTCTATATTTTTAAAATGTGTTAAATAGGTTTGAAAAGAGACAGATGTTCACACCTGGATATCAGCACTGCATTATATATAGTGTGGAGCTGATAATTTCATGAAGCACCCTGAAAAACATAGGTATAAAATTTTCAAACAAACTTTTGATTCAAGTGCAAAAGAGGTGAGATAAGGTGGAAATATTTCATTTCATTTTCTGCTTCCAGTGTGAAAGTATATTCTTACATCCCTTGTTTACCCAGCCTTTCTATTAACTAAACATCATACACAATAGAAATAAGCATCACAGAGATGTAAAAGCATCTCTCAGCTATTCACTTGTTGGCAATTATGAGGGCCATTTCAGTCCTTATAATTCTGTTGAGGGAGCAAGGATCGAGGAGTCAGGAGGCTACATGGAGATGGCATGAGTGATAATACACCAGACCAGCTTTCATAGAGATCTATTCTAATCTTTTGCCAGGACCAACACAACCCTTTTTTTGTCAATCTGTTTGTGTTTTACATAACAGCATCGCCATTAATTTACACTGAAACAGAGACAACTAAACTATTATACTCACATGATTTAGATTCATGTTTTCTGATTTACCATCTAGTTGAAAATAATGGATCTGTGTTGTGTGTGTAGGCCTGATCAACAGAACTACAACCTTCTGCATTCATACGAAGAAATTGTCTCTTCATTATCTGTTATTTTCCTTTGCCTTTGAGAAGTAAACACATTTTAATTGTCATTTTCCTTCAGTGTGTTGTGAGATATATTTACATAATTTCCATTTCCCTGAACATTTGACTGACAGCTCATCCAGCGGAGCCGTCCTCATCAGAAACAGACAAGGCTTCAGATGACAGTTGAAAGCAAAGGACATCTCATTTCTCTGTTTCCTTGATTCATGTCTCCTCCCTTCTTCAGTGGGACCAACCAATATAAGCAAAAGACAGAAGTGAAGGAAAAGTAGATGCAGTTATGGGAATTGTAATGTGCTCCCAGCTAAACTTTATTTAAAGAGGACAAATTCTTATTCAGTTTACATGAAGATGTAGGACCTTGAACAAGAGCAGCACAGCTTATAAAACCTTCACTCGACTGTCAGTCCATCTTACTTCTGTTTCTAAGGGAAAATTTATTTTTAGGCCAAGTGGATTACAGGACCGTCCTTCAACTTCACAAAGTTCAAGCTCCTTCCTGCTGCAAGGCATCCGCGCCAGTGAGATGACCTTGAACAGGACATGGAATTTCTAGCAGCTCAGGGAATACTGCTCTCTATTCAGCTAGGCAATGGTACATCACTGTGAAAAGAGGTATGATTGTCAAAGCGGAGAGTCTACTAGAATTTAAAAATTATTACGTATTCACGCTAATTATTTATTGATCTTTTTAACCTGGGTCTCATTTTTATAACTTTGACCATTTTTATATCGGTTATTGGTTAAATGATGCTTAAATTAATTATTATAAATAACCGTCAAGACTTAATTAATATTAAAACGTGTCTAAATTTGGAAATGTTACATAAGTTGAGTTAAATACCAGCCAGCTGCCGCTAAACTGTATATAAGTCACTGTGAAAAACACTTTGCTTGCCAGTGACACTGGCAGTTGAGACTACGGCTCCATAGCCTCAAGAAATAGCACATTGTTTTATAGGCCACTTGTGTAAATGTCAACACACAAGTCACACAAATACCAAAAGTTACAGTCAAAATCCTTTTTCATGACCTTAGGAGTGAGATTAGCTCACACAAAAGGTTAGAAAACCCTGGCAGGACCCATTCCCTCCTTGTCAATCCCATTAGTTTCCAGTGGTGCCGTCTCAGCTGCGCAACCCAGGACGTGCATCTAATGAGCACCATTAGCAGTATTACCTGCATCCGGCGGGTGCTGGGGTCATGGGGTCAACAGTAGACCAAATGCTGAGATTAAATTACCCCTGAGGGAAGCGAGGACGGGTGACTGTTTACAGTAGTCACCACCCCCCACCCAAAACTGGTCACAAACAGAAATTTCAAAGTAGTAGGTGGTATTTACCATGTTGTTTTCTGGTTCGTACACTCTCTCTAATCTTACCTCCAACCCTGCAGAGCTCTTAAAGATAAGCTTTTCATTGTTATATTCAGTGATTTCAGAGAGTCAGTTAGAGGAGATACAGGGCTTAAACCTGAAATCTTTGCATTGCTAACTTACTGTGATTTATATCTAATGAAATACTAATAAATACAATGCTAAAACATTATTATAATTTTGTTTTTGTTATTGTTGTTATTTATGTTACACCTACTGTAAACAGTTAATTGTTAAACATAATTAAAAATTTGAAAAACATTGATATAATTTAAACATTGTATGAGTAGCTCACCCAAGCCAGTAATCTAAACTGCTATTTTATTTTACTTCACTTATTTGAAGTGACATACTTTATGGGACAATGGATGTGGTGTGAAAACAGCACTATGAAAAATGCTTCCACACCAAGAAGCACGTAACAATAAGTGAAGTCCAAATTTTATAGAAAATGTAGCTCAATGTGCCACTGTTAGGAACTGAGGGGGAAGTGAGTCAGGTAAAACTGCAGGTTAGGTAAGGTCAGGCAGAACAACTGTGGCCTGCACCAACTTCACAACTTCAGTACGATCAGTGTCTCAGTAATCCCATTTCAAGCAGAAGCAGGCTCCTGTTTTAAGCAAACAAGCAACGGTAAGCCCATTGAAGTCTACTTTCCCAGCATCAAGCAGCACACAGGAAAAGGTTAGCAATTAATCTTAATCTTGCAAGCCAAAAGTTTGTGGGGACCAGTCCAGAAGTAAAGAGAAACAAATATTAAACTTGAAACTGCACACAGTTACAAGCCAAAAAAAATAAATAAAAATAACTTGTGTGGACAGCAAATTTTGTTGAAAATGCTAACAGATGGAACCTGATATGTCATTAACAGGATTTTCTATGCGTATTTACCTGATTGCAAACTCTGAATGTGAAAGGTGACAGCTCTGAGATTATGACCACACCTCACTTTGCCATTTACTGCCTTCAGTGACTCACTGCTGCACCAAACAAGGCTAAAGTAGAAGTAGTAACAGAGGAACTACACACTCAATTATCTTTTTTTCTATTGGTTCATGATATTAATTTGTCCATTGAGATGTATGCTGTGTAAAAAAGCTGCTTTTTATGCTCAAAATGATCTTCTGTGTAGATTTGAAAGCTTGGTTCCTTCTATGGTCCCTCTCCAACTGTGACAAAAGAATCCTCATAACCCCAACTACCACCACCACCACCACTACACACACAAATGTAGAGGGTGCCATTCTTTTTATTCAAAAAAGGCTAATTTTGCCAAAAGGTGAAGACCTTGCATTTATGTATAAAAGCTGCTGCCCAAGTATGAATAGAAGAATAAAAAAAGTATATATTTTTCAATCAGCTCCTGTTACTTGCCAGCAGCAGCCAATATTTCTGGTGGGAGCCGGACAAAGAGGAAGAACCTCAATTACTGTGAGTGGAAGCGGCAGGCTCTGTGTGAGATCTGGAGCCCCGTGGAGCACTGAGAAGCTCTGGGAGAGCTCCGGGCTCAGCCAGCAGTTATTGAGTCTGAACACAGGTACTATAACATCTCTTGCACACACTAACAGACATACACATTACAGGCGAGCGCGCACACACCCGCATACACAAAGAAACAAAAGCACAGCGGCACACACATACATATCCGCCTGAGTCATCCCAAAGGCATTCACAACTGCCTCACTAACAGGAAAAAAAAAAAAGAATGAGAAAGGCTGAGTGAAAAAAAAAAAAAACAGTGCAGAACACACAAAAGGCTTCAGAGAGCACAGCTCAGCCTTCTCTTTCAGATGCAGCCTGAGGCGCTGGATTCTTGACTCGAACACTTCGAGCTCCCGAGCATCTCCAAACACCAGTGCTCATTAAGCATCCATTTAAGACCTTGAGGTAGAGAGAAAACCCTGCAGTTTTTTCTAAACACAACCAGAATTAACTTGACCACCTAAACAAAGGTCATTTTGACAGCTTTCTTTGCAAGGCTGATAAATCTGAACTCAGCAGTTAACATGAGAGAATAGCACAATTTTAAAATGGCTAAAAGTCCACAGTGAAACACAAAAAATTCAACGGCTAAAAGTTCTTTCTCTTTTGGTTAGCAGTTTAATACTTGCTGAGTAGTTTAACAACACATTAAAGGTCAGTGACAACACCTGAGTTATCTGATCTGATTGACACACATTTACAAGGCAATCACTGTCTTCACTGGCCCTCCGATTTGTATTTTGTTGTGTCTGTTATGTCATTGGTTTTGAAAAGCTCAGTTTTTCCAAGTTGCACACAAATTTAAGACCAGACTTTTTTTGAAACACTTCAAATTTAGCCTGCTTGGAGCTAGTACTGTCTGAGACTCATCCCAACTATTTGTTTTTTGAAACAACTGAGACAGTTTTTGCACAACACAGTCCTACAGCTGTCCTGCGTGCTGCTTGCTTGTTGACTGTTTTACGTGTGTGTACAGTTCACTGATTAATAATTTACTTCATGAATATCACAATAAACTATGTGACTTCCTCATTGTGAACTGGAAGGATGCATGAATGGACATTTCTCTTTTCAGCCACTTGAATGCACATTTCCAACCGTTATTTATTCAGTCACACTCTGCTGAGTGCTGATTTTAGCAATGCCCTTCCTCATTTTTATGCCATTAGACAAAGTCACACCTCGAAATCAAGCAGAGACTTCAGTTTTGTTTAAGTAGGTGCTAAGTATGTTTTTATCTTGTTCCAGAAAAGAAAGAATGCTTTTACTTTTTCTTTTTTTTATTGAGTCTGACCCACTGTGTACTTTGTGGGTATCAACCTGCCATTAGGTGACTATTTAAGTGAGCATTCTCAACCCCTTCTGCTATCTGTATGTTGTTATCTTGCAGGGAAACTCGTTGCATCCTGACATTAGTGCTGCCCCAGATGATATTAACTGGTTTAAAGAAAATACAAACCAGTGTTTTTTGTCCTACAGTAGATTTGTAATGGGTGCAGCTTGACCTTTCTCCAGTGCCAACACAGTGCTGTAGAGACAGGACTGCGATGCGAGGCTACTTTCTCACAGCAGTCTGGGAGTTTAAATGTTTCACTCACTTCTTACTTTTCAATGCTGAATGTTTATTTTTTTTAATTATTCTGGCCCTGGGGTGTATTCACAGTTACAGGTATATCCATTTTTCCATTTTCTACCCTATTAAACATCCCAGCAGGCTGGATTTATCTCAGCATTCAATAGCTATGGTTAAGGTTTGCGAGCCCACTCAATATGTGGCAATGCAATCATAGATGATATTTAATGGACAAAAACACTCATCAAACATGCCTTACATTTGCACTACAGGCTGACCTCAGAGCTGCTGTGTTGACTTCCCTTTGAGCTCAACAGAATAAACTAAAACACAATAAAAAGCCACTAGAGCACAAACTGAGATCAATGTCAAATACTAGAGTATTTTTGTGATTTCAACCTGTTAATAGCAGCAACTGAACTGAATCAGCCAGTCAATAAAAAAAGGGGAATCACTCTTTCGACTGAGGGTTATACTGCCACCAAAAGTGCCGTTCTGATGCATGTCACACATCATTATAACCCCAGTTAACACCTACTCCCTGTGTCACACATATTTGAGGATATTATGACCGTTTAACTGCAAGTCATACTCAGAGACAGAACTCAATTTTCGAAATTCTTGATCTCCGTTCAAGTGGAGCCGTTACGGTTGAAGGGAAATTTTGTCCTCAGCAAATTAACGCAATCACTCAGCGTCACCTCGTCTTCATTCGGCTGAGCCACAGACTCTGTGTGTTCTGAGTGCTAAGGCACATGCGCTCTGACCTTTTCCTTATCATAAATCACATGCTACTGTTCTGCTGCCAGGATTTTGTTTAACCCAATTTGTCACTGAGGACACCCCTCTCTACCCTCACTGCAGATTCACACAGTGGGACTGGGAGCATGGGAATAGTGGGTGGATCAAAGCATGCCATCCAGACCTCTTTCTCTCTCTGTCTGTCTCTCTCTTTCTTGCCCTGTAATCATTGAAGTCAGTAGCTTCTTGGAGCTGATAATTCTGAGCAAAAAGAAAGAAAGAACAGATAAAAGAGCTGAAACAAACATTTTTAGTGATTTTCTTTTGATTTTTAGGAGTTTGTAAGAACTTAGTCCTTGAAAATGCCCATCACAAGTTCCCAGGGCCCAACCTTAACTTGCTGTTTGGTCCAACAAACTGTCTGCAAGCCAAAGATAGCCAGTTTACAACTGTAGGAAACAGAGAACAGCAGCAAATTCTCACATTTGAGAAGTAAGAATCAGTATTCGGCTGTTAAATTTGACAACTGATCTTAGAAAAGTCTCTCCTTCTCATGAACACATCCTCAAATAACTGGCTAATATCCCTGATCCCTTTTAATTGAGACTTCTGTCTCACTGGGAAGATTCACTCTTTTGAGTTTAACATCAAAAAGTGACAGTCTGTCCAAGTGATACGAAACCTCATTAACAGAAGCACAAATATGTTAAAAAAATACTTTTCAGTTCTTGCCTATAATAGACATAATTTCTAATTTATCATTGTGCTTTGTAGAAATGTAATCACAAAGCTCTTTGCTTTTTAATTTAATTTGTCGGGGTACCATTGCAAATAATGTAACAAACGCCTGCTTTCAATGTGTTTTCTGCTGCTTGTCCAGGGTTAATCTGTTATGAAAACTGCTGTCAATTCATTTTCTTTTCATTCGCTGCTGGATTTATTACAGCTTGAATCATAAAGGAGAAGCAAAGAATAGTTATCAGAAAGAGGCAACCCCACAACGCAGACTGAAAAGCCAGACAGACAGACGCAATACACACACGTTCACACATTATTATGACAGAAACGGGTCACAGAGGGTGTGCCAAGAATATCAGACAAATGTGCTGTCAGAGGGCAATCGCTGCGGTGTGATAGCTGTTTCAGCCTCCATGGGCATGACAATGAGAGTGAGCGAACACATCCTGCATGCGGCTAACTGTGATCCATTCGTGGCTCAAGTCTTCAGACCTCTCGCCGTACAGTAATGGAGGAGGCTCAGTGGTACTTAAGACCAGACTGCAAGGTGAATAAAAGTCAATGGGAATGGTTGCTACAGCACTCTTCTACTCCACTTCTACACTGCTGTGGTCACATAAACTTCCTGAGACACCCAACACTTCCTCGTATTGGCTTTGGAAACATGAATGAGCTGAGGTGGCGAGTGGGTTTTTTAAATACTCAGTTGTGTGACCATTCAAACCTCTAATTGTAATTCAGTCTAGATCTTTGTTTTCCTTTGAGAAGAACTATGCTGAGATGGTTATTCCTACCCAAAGACCTACAGTAAACTAAGGTGTGTCTTTTTCCACCTAGTATTCTGTGACATGGGTAGCATTTAGAAGACAATAATGCTCAATTTTGCTGCTCCCATCACAGAGGTGGTGTTTACTAAATCAAAGTAAGCTGCTTCTTATTCCAATAGAAATGAAGACTTGAAAGATTTTTCTGTTTGTGGAGATGAGCTGCCACACCTGTCTGCTACTCCAAAAAACGTCAACAAAAGTAAAAGAAAAACTGTTTCAAATGATTTAACCTCGGACAAGTAAATGTTTAACTATCTTTTCTTTCAGTGGATTATTATTGTGTATTTGGTTCCATCCACTCTGAGCCGAGCTGACAAGATAATACTCAATTAACACCCTTTAATCTAAAGCAAATGAGGATGTTGCAGCTGTCATTCTTGAGAATTTCCTAAGAACTTCAAAGTCATTGAACTGAGTCATTGCATATTTCCAATAAACTGACAATGAGTAATGTTATAAAAAGCTTCCCTACAGAATGTGCAGGATTACATAAGAAATCAGCCTTTCGGCAGTATTCAACTTGATGGTAGAAAGTGAAATAACTAGCCAAGAAAACACAGCTCTTGAGATCTGATGAGCTTGACTCTGACAGTCGAAAACCACCGCTTAAATGAGAAAGAATCACTTTGTTCCCTCTTCTGTTCAAACATGACTGGACCCTGCATGTGTTGCACTGTGTATCATGAACATCTAGTGACCCTGTGCTGGGCTTGTTGTGACAGGAAGGTTTAAACTGTGGATCAAACTGAGAAAATCCAGGAGTGACACACTGTAAAAATGTGTCTTTGCTTTCTATTTCAATCAGTGGAGTGCACAGAACATGTGGCAGGTGGCTGCCCTGACAGTCCCCAAGGTGTGAACAAGAAGCTATGCAATGCATGTATGTGCACAGTCAGAAGACACAGCCTGGGGGTGTGAATCAACTCATCACCTGCATGTTTAAAAGTTTACACTCACCTGTGACATCTGGGGTCTGAAATTGATCTCCTTCAGGTCCACTGATCCCGGCGAGAGGTTGTGCAACATCTGGCACAAGAGCACCCCGTCTCGCAGAGCCTGTGCCAAGTCGAAGACGGCCGCCGAGGGCCACACGACCCGGTGGTTCGGGGGCAAGACCTTGCAGTCTATCAACCACCGCCCGCATTGTCTCCACTCCTCCATGTCGGCACCGGGGAATCTCCTCTTTAAAAAAAAAAGTAGGCTAAGCCAGTCCTCGAACTGATTCACGGCGGGCTGAAAGCGGCGGTTCACGGCGCACGAGCAGGCAACACGGTCGATCCCCTACCTGCGCCCGGATGTCTAACTCATTCACTATCAGCTCGATAATCAGGCAATTTCGCAACTGTTTGTTAATTTCTGCAAGTCGCCTCACTGTATCTCCATCCCAGTCGCATGTCAGCTCTTCTGTCGCCACACCATGGAAATGATGAAGGCTTGAAAAATTGTAAAATAATAACGTTTCAACAGATCCAAATGAAAAGAAGACAGCGATGAGACCAGAAAACAGAGGCGTGCTACGTGAATTTTCTTCTCTTCATTCTTAAAAACTTTTCTTAGCATATCCAATCCAAAAAGGCGTGAATGAAAGGTTACTGTAGTGGCGAATAAAACAGCTGGATGCAGCGGTTTGGCATGTGTCGACCTCACTAGTGTCTCACATTTCAGTGAACCAAACAGCACAGCCTAGTATACAATGTGAAAAAAAGACAGCGATCCAAGTCTGTTTAGTTGATGAACCAAAGCCCAGAGTCACCTACCGCATTTGCATTCAACGTTTCCTCACAAGTTGTACGTCAAAAACAATAACTTCCCGTTATTTCCACAGCAAACAATAAAAAAAAGAAAGATAACAGAGAAGTCTCTCCACAGCGCCGATCAGCCCTTTTTTCTTCCACAACACAGTCTAAACAACGCTCTCCGGCAGCGGAAACATGTCCATGAAGAAAGAAAAAAATAGTGTTTACATTTATCCGGTGAACGTTACTTTGTTTTGTGCCATTACGCACGCCTGAATTGGCGTAACGCGTGTACACAGCTTCGCTTTTCAGTGATTTCTGCCTCCCTTCCGCTCATGTCCTCCCTCTCGTGTCTCCCTCTCCTTGTTTCTCTTTCGGACGGAGATGTTTAGAGGTCCCAACTCTCGAGCCGCGCCGCGCGAGGAGAAAGCGTCCCTCGCTTCCCGCTCAGTGTTCAGCCAGGTGGTCCTAACGAGCTCGCACGTGCCGATTATCTCACGCGAAGCTGCGAGTTGAATAGTGTCCACACTTTGTTAAAGTGGCTCCATACTCCAAGAATGTGAGTTTCAGGGAATATTTTTTTGAACCGGGAGTTGGGGATGCGCCCTCTGACGGATGAAGCGCACGCTACAGGATCTACTGAAACAAGGGAATTAAAGGGGAATCACAAAAAAAGAAAGCAAGAAATAATGATAGTAATAAAAAAAAGCAATTTACTTACCCTTTTAACTGCGGCTGGTTTGTTAAGAATGGCAGTGTTTGTATGAGGTTAGGGCTTTTGTTTGTTTGTTTGTTTGTTTAACTAAGCTCAATTGCATGTTTTGTAGCCAAAGGGGCAAAATTCCAACATCAGGTGAACCTACTTGGCAGCAAATATCTAATGGTTTCAACAATTTGCTCACCATAAAGTGCTAATTGTGAGTATTCACTTATCCATGTTTAAAAGAATGAGGATTTTTTATTATTGGTGCATTCAACATAACATTAGGACAATGTATTCATCGCAGGAAGTTTTACACAAACATTTTATGTTGTTTTTGTTCCGTAGATAAGAAAGGCATTAACGAGAGACAATATCAAGTTATCAAATTCCATAGGAAAATATGGAATTATCTGTTTCTGGAGAATAACTCATTAAGCAACTAAAAAGTGGATCTCTCGAATTTACAATTTTGTATACAATCTAAAGTCTAGAAAAATCTGACCCCCACCCCAACGCACACACATTTACACACACACACACACGGGTGTACAAACTACTCAGAGTACAGTTGTTGATGGGCCATGACTGAATGATTATCATAATCACCTTATTGGGACAACTGCCACATTTAGCCTTTAGCTAGAGAGAGATGAAGTAATCTGTTTAAAAATGAAACGATGTGTACTTAACCTTTGTTTACAAGGTGGATGCACATGAACTTTTATGGCAGACATCATGTTAATGGTCACAGTGATATAACAGAAATGAAACAGTGCCAGTCAGATTCAGTGAGAGCAGCTACAGATAGAGGACAAATATTAAGAACAGGCTTGAATATGAAAAGCAGATCTTATTAGATTGTTAGGGAACACTGACAATTATAGCAACTGCAAAAGCAATATTATAGAAATATTCCCAAGGTTAGTTGTAGTCACACAGATCTCAAACCTTACAAGATAAAAATACAGTCTATTTTTTGGTAGGAACCATGTGGTTTTCACTGAAATTAAAATATTTTTTATTTATGTCAGCTGATAATGTGAAAAATGCCACCAAAGAATTCAGTCAAATGGTAAAAAAAATATTGTTTAGTGAGTTTCTTAGGTGGGCTGGGGTAAGATTTAGATTAAGTTGATTTATTTATCTATGTGACACACTAAACACACCACGCAAACCACTTTGTTTGCCATGGTGGGAAATTAACTCCTGTCTGTGCTACTGAAGAATGAGATTGACTTGTCTTGACTTGTGCTGTCATACCTGTCGTCTGTGGCGATTCCACCAAGTATGAGCCAGGACTTGGTAAGCAAAATATTTAATCAAGTGGTTGTTTTACCACTAAGCCTTTTTTGGAAAAAGTCCTAGATGTTGTCATTTTGACCTGCAATCACAATAAGTAAAGCAGTGAAGCACAAGTGTAAATAATAAATGAATGATGGCTGAATTTAGCTGCTTATGTTTCGGGTTCCTGGAATTGTGCATGCTGGTTCACTGTCACGGCTTACTGGGACACTTCAAAAGAAAGAAGCCATTGTTAATGTTATTACTAATAGCCGTGCTTTTAATACAATGGCAAGTTGAAATGTCCCTTTACACTTTGTTCACTGGTGTAGGCGTTTTTCCGAATTTTTCAAAGGCTGATTCAAATCAACAACAGGCCTTCAAACAGACTTCAACAACTTAACATGCGCTATAAACTGTGACAAAATACAATAAAGGTACAATTATCAATATTTTTATATTAACAATGTATGAAATGCTTAAGTGAAATATGAAATACATTGAATGAATGATAAGTTTTCAAATCATACTTGATTTGTGAACATGCAACTTTTTTTAATGTGTATTGGTTTCAAAGGTTGTGTCAGTGTAATGTTTTTAAGTGAGGGCAGGGCTCAGCTCCCACATGCATGCACACACACACACACACACAAAGCAGACAACAGCAGAGAGCCACAGCAGGCTTGTTAAGCCAATAGCAAATTGTTTCTAACAAGCTTAAACTAAAATCTGTCTACTGTTTATCTTACAATTTGGCAAACTCTTGTATATGGTAAGACACAGCTCATCCCATTTCAGTGGAATAACAATATCTATCTGCTCTCATATTCTCTAAAGATGCAATCATCAAAAACACCTCCATCTCCTCTGCCCTCTATAACTTGTGTACAATGTTTATGAATACTTTTTGCATATTTTTCTCTGTATATCATTTTGCTTTTTATATATACTTTGGGTTTCACTTTTTCCACTTCCATTGTCCTTCACATATCTCTACTCTCTTTCCTATGTTTCCCAATGTCATCTCTTGATAATAAAATAATTACACTTAGACAATTTATCACTTAATTGTCATTAACACCAATATGCCACCTGTTTCTTTTTAAACCCTATTTGTCATGTCTCATTACTTTCTCAACTGAGCCATCATCATCATCCCTAATGGCCTAATTCATGTGACTAATTCATCTTCAGCATAAAGTAGAGCCAAATGTTCAGTGCTTAATTTGTATCTGGAGAGTTTTTATATAAGATAAAAACTGGGTTTATACATTAAAATCATTTACAACAGGATAAATTGATATCATCAATGCAAATGACTGATTGGATTGAAACAGTCACTTTCAGTGCCTCACAGCAGACACAATGTCAGGGGCTCCTATTGTTTTGCCTTGCTTTGGAAAAAATTGATTTCCAACCAAATATATTACAATTCCAATCAAGGTCAGGAGGGCATAGAGAGACAACACATGTTTTAAGATAAACATCAGTGCAACCAAAAAGTTTACCATTGTTTGTCTCCAGCAGCTCACACCAGCTGCTGTTTCGTACTGCTAATGAACCCTTACTGATGGAGGCCTCCATGAGTTTGTGGAGGTGGTAAAATTTTCTCTCTGCTTGTTCCTCATGCATCTATCCAAAATATGAGCTCCTCAAGTCAGGGCCTTCAGCTTGATGGTAAATTGCTTAGCAGATATGGATCAGGTTGTGTAAATTCCTCCAGCATCCCACTCTTTGATGGACCTATTGTCTTTATGATTTGACTGCAGAGTATCGGCTTTGTCTATGTCTTCACTGCGGCATCAACTGTTTTCATGATGGCTGCTGGCCAACTTTTCTGACCCAGAGGTTCAAACCTGCAGTTCAACAAACCAAAGCTTTCAAACTGATGTCCTATTTGACACAGATACCCTTTCATTCAACATTTCAGGGTCTTTTACATCTAGACATGGAGTCCTAGACTACACAATGATTGGACCATGACCTCTATATAAAGCTTGTAAGCAGAATTCTTCTTCATGTCTCAGTCAGAGCACTCAAGATACCTGAATAGTTGTTCATTTGGACTGACATTCCTCCTCATTAATAGCAGTTTCACATATCTACTCACTATGGTGAAAGGACCGCCAGGGAGCCTGAGGCATTTTTGCTAGCATTTACAGCGACTCTGGCTGTGGTCAGTCTCTCAGGAGCATTTGTGCAACAGATTCTGAGTTCTGGCTGTGTATCCCCTTATTCACTTCAGGCTACTGGACCCAAGGATTTAATTGCATAATCTATCTTCAGACTTGGTTATAATGTTAAGTTAGTTACTATTGAATCATCCAGAGATGAGTTACATTAGACGTCAGGATAAAAAAAGGGCGAGCTGGGTAAATGTATGTTGATAATGTCTTTTGCACTAAGCACTCTGTGATGTACAAATGGTTTCTCAGTTTGGCTGATGGAGCCATGAGATCTCTTAACCTTTAAAGACATTTTGAACAGCCACATCAGCCTAAAACACAGCTTATAAATCTTTAAAAAAAACATTTTTTTTGTTTATTGGGGAAACCCTGTTGCCATGCTTTCAGCAGTTTCAGATCAAGTTGGAAAAAGCAACATAAAGGTAAGCACTAGATGAGAGTTTAGAGAAAAAAAATGTTGCTTATATCCATAGATCTGAAGAGAAAGGACCTTAAACTTTGATAGCTTCAAAGAAACAACCAGACTGTGGTTTTTCTTCTAAGTGCTCACTTATGTCAAAGATATATATAATTTGAAAAACCTTGTTTTGTTTTTTTTTTTAAAAAAGAAAGCATGAATATTCTGCAAATCCTGCCTACACAGATAACTGAAGGTCGAAACATTTCGTAACTTGTTATGTTCCTGGAACATTCTGTCATGGCTCTTTCTTTAAAGCCAGCACAACAGCAACTCTTCAAAGCACTTTATCCAGAACCAACAGAGAACATTTGACAGAAAACACACTGCATTCAAACAGGAGGAACTGGGGGCCACCTGTAACCAAAACAGCACAGTAACTGGCAAGTATGGTCTATTAGGTTAAAGAGAGACAGGGTTATAACTAGACTGCACCAGCTGATCCCGTGCTACTGCTGAGCTCAAGCCTATGGTGGCAAGCAGCTAACACAAGTGAATAAATGCACATATATACTGTATTTGAATGTGCTGCATTGCATTGTTCCAATTACAAACTCAGCAATTTCTCTTGTCGGATAGGTAACAGTTCAAAACCGATTAATAAGAACCGTGCATTTGGATACAAATTGAGTACATTAAAGAGACTTTCACTTTATCAAGAACCGTATACACTAATTTGCAATTAAAATTGCTGATATATGTCACATTAGCATAAATCATTCACTTAACAGAAGTGCATACATGTGCAGTTCATGCCACATACCTCCACTAAAACTGACTCTGTAAAACCACATCAATTGTATTTCTATACTTTTCCTGATGTTCTCTCATAAGGCAACAAAGAGACAGTGAAGACCAGAGATCCATTAGCAAAAGCAAACACAGTCTTAAGTGATGTTGCTGGAGAGTTGCATGTGTGTGTGGCGCGTTTAATATTTGAGTCATGCTTCATGAGTGATGTTCACAAGTGGCAGAAATGACTAGTTGTCATTGAAGTTGTGGCATTGATCAATCATGCCCCAAGGTTGTTGGCTGGTGACAAGTGGCATGTTCAATGTGGCATGATGGGAATGCAGGTCACAGAGAACACATCTCTCTGCAAACATGCACAGTGCTAGGCTGGGAGGAAAAAAAAAGAGATGATGAATGACCCTATGCGTTTGATGTTTACTCTCTATATTCTCCAAACACCTTTTTTGAATGTGTACTGACACAGTTTATAAAAAGGAGTACGCTTGGGAATTGAAAGACTGCACCTCATCTGTTCTATTTTTTCAATTTATTAAAATAATTTTGAAGCTGCTGTCTTTTGAGGATAGAATAATGATGGTGGAATATATTGACAAATAATAATAATTTAAGTTTTTTTTAAGTATATGGTTTCACTTTTGTCAACTGAGGTGTTTTCCTAAATACAAAAGCGAAACCATAAAAAAAAACTCCAAATTAAGCTGAGAATAGTACATGGTGGCCATCTCCTGGTGGATTACTGAACTGCAAGCTGTAGCTTGTGTAGCTGGCAACTTCCTGCCACAATGAGCAAGTGCTTCAGCACCACAGACCTCTAGTACAAATGACCCTGGCTACACATCTCCAGCACCAGTGTTTCACACTTGTTTTGTTCAGTAATGATAAAACTACTTTTGTGATTTTGCTTTTATTAATCAAAAACAAACCAAACATAACAGCCAAACTCCAGGTCAGCAGATGAAATATAAGCAACATTTCTGAAGTAACAGGCTTCACAAATATGACTTCTTGTGATAAATATGTACAGAAGACACAAAGAAATGAAGCAAAAATGTTTGAGAGGTACAAACTTTTTACAAAACTTCAACAGGGAAGACTGAATTTTATGCACTACACACCTATACATACACACACCTACACACACACACACACTTAATTTAAGTTACATTCGTACAAGTTGTCAGACAACAACAACAAAAAACCCTGGGAGAAAGAGTGACCTGCATGTGTGGCAATTAAAAAGGAAAAATACAATTGTTTTACTCAAATACTTTCAGAACTGAGTCCCTTTATATTATGCTCAACCAAAGAGTTCAAAAAACAGTTGCAAAGACAAACTTTTATGCCATACAGGGCCCTTTTAAGTTTTAATACCATAAATGTTTGACAGTGAGCTTACTTGCATATGAAACCTTACATGAGCAGGTTCTAAATAATCCCATTTTTATCAACCCCTGATGTGTTTGAAAAAGGCAATTAAACAGGATGGACTATATAAATGACAGAGGCAGGATATTGGTTGGAGCTCAGATGTATGAAATGTGCTCCAGCAGCATGCCACTCACGTATGATGTGAATTTATGGTTTCTGATAAGAAACATCGGTGACGGATATTGCAGTTAATAAAGAAACAGAGTGAGAAAAGCCACACTGAATACAAAGACGCTGAGTGGGAAGTTTAATTTTCCAGATATTGAACGTTTACAAAAGACAAAAATAAGCAGCACTCTCTCTTGGTAAAGAAAAGAAGAAATAAATAAGAGCATTGCAGTTGTCACGAGTCACTGTTTTCTGAACTGGAGTCATCGGAGCTGCTTGTGGCTGAATCTGAAGAAGTGCTGCACTCAGCGTGATGCGATACAGCCCGACCACTTTTCTCTGGATGAAGCAAAGGAGGCACCATCACAGATTAAAAGCTACAGATAATGATGGTATGTGAATTTATAGGGTGCTTATCACCTCAATATCAAATGATTCACAGAAAGATGGCAGCAAGGCCTGACACTTACTTTGAAATTTCTTAAACTGCTTTTGCAGACAAGACTTCACGTACTGCTCCAGCTCACGCAGAGTGGACGGCTTCAGTATCTCAAAGTCAATCTCGATCTCATCTGGGTTGGTTTCACACACTGAGGGTTCCAGTGTTTGAATGATGTGCACCACACGGCCCAACTTCATGCCAGGTAACCGGTTGATGTCCAGGCTCAGCCGGTGCTTCTCATCGTACGTCATCGGCAGAGATTCATCATCAGAATCCCGGTTTTTGCTTTGTTTCCATGGCTGCCTGAAATTAAAGAGAGAGCAGTCAAAAGTCTCTGTTTGAAAGTGTCACACTGTGCAAATTGAGTTCTTCAGTTATGTAAAAACATCCTACCTGGAGGTGGAATTTGTACTGCCTTTACTTTGCCTGCTGTCTTTTTTCTTGTCCTCCTCTTTCGTCTTCTTTGGTTTAATCACAGGGACTTCAGAGAGCGCAGTGAGCTGCACATGAACAGCTTTAAGCTAGGTAGTGTCAACAGAGAAGGGCTAGTATGGTGCTGCACAGTTGTATTAAAATAATCAGAGCCAAGAAAAAATTTCAGCACCAGGATATCAAAACAGAGGTGGGAGCCAGAGATTATTTTCCGTGTTAGCAAGACCAGGGAGGTGCAACATGAAGTGTAAGAATAAAATGAGGAGGTATCATTGAATGATTTAGTGAATGCTGGGCCAAGTCAAACTCAGTGTGTGTAGAAACCCACCTGTTCTCGCAACGCAGCAAGTTGGGTGGCACGCTCCTCCGTCAGGTCTGATTTGTCAAAACTGCATGTGCTGTTGACACTCTTCCCACTGAAATCTGCTCTCTTAGCAGACATGGCACTCATCAGTGAAACCGGCTCCACAGGCTCATCTGGCATCATCGCAAACCTCTTTTCAAACACACTCTACAGCAAACACACATGTAATGACAACTTTAACACTGAGCTTTTGAGAACCACTAAAGCTATTTGTTAACGTTCTGGTTATTGAACATATTAATTCTGAACACACCTGAAGTTTTCTGGCCTGTGTGACGACAGCATGATGTGGAGGGTTGTACTTGTAGCAATTGGAAAAAATCAGTCTGATGTCTGCAGCAAAGCCTTGTGCATCCTTGTACTCTCCTCCATCCATCTTTTTCTGGAGTTAGAGAAATTATCAAAGGCAACTTCCATTATGAAATTGACTTCAGCTGAGAAAATGTATTTGTGGATGTAAATATACAGTTCATACTTTAACAGTGCTGAGATCCATTGGATATTTAATGATGTCATAGTAATCATGTAGCTGCAGAGCTTCAACGTCAACAGGCTCATAGAAAGGCCAGGCATAGGCTGTGTGTTTCTTAGACAGCAGTTCCTTTAGGATGTTGTTGCAGTACTTAAGCTGGTTGCTCAGTCTGCTCTGTGTGCGTTCTTTTTGCGGGAACTCCTTTTCTTCGAAGTCACTTGAAGGGGAACTGATGGTTCTGCGTCTCCTCTTGCTTTCCGATAAATCACTCAAACTAGTGAAGGCTGCTGGTGACAAATCAGCAGCTGTACCTTCCATTCGCTTCAGCCCTGTTTTCTACATTAGCATACATAAACACAAAAAGCATTGCAATGAATTAAAATCTGCTCTGTGATTTTATGATGTTACAATGTGATTAAAGGGCAGAAGCACAAACGATGACTCACTCTTGGGAAGGTCTGTGACATCTTGGGCACTGAGGATGAGCTGGAGGGTGTGAAGCTGGGCTGAGATGTGGGTGTCGCATTCAGAGAACATGTAGTCACATTTCCATTCTGCCCACCTGCATACATTTATTGAGACAATTAAAGGAAAAGGACAAATTTAGTGTCAGCGACCGTGATATGAATCATTGTAAGGTGGAAACCTGCATGCGCACAAGTCCACAAAAACTCCTCAGTCCAGTAACTATTAGGTGTTTGGAACAGGTGAAATAAGCTGAAGTGCCAAATCAGACAATTAAGTTCACTACCTGGAGGGCCACAATTTTTAACCTTCCCTTTGGGTGACACCTCCACTTCCTCCTGCGGCATCTGGGCAACTTTTTGCAAGAAAATCTTTTCCAAGGCGAGGGCCATCAGGACTATGTCATCCGTGGGCTACAGGAGAGAAGAAAAGCAGTGAGGGATTAGTTTACTGTAAGGCAAACCAGGCTGCTACGTCTCCAATCACAGAGCTCCTCACCTTGTTATATATGTAGCAGTTTGTAAACATGGTGTTAAAGTCTTCCAAACATTCACTTGCACTCCGGTAGTAGTTGTTCTCTAGTCGTTTCTTGATGGTTCCCAAGTCCATTGGAGATGTTATTATTGTATGATAGTCCTGATTAAGAAAAAAAAAATCTGTCAGATAAATGTTTTCTTGCTCTTTGCTTTTGCCTCTCATCTTCAAAAAGACCTGTCTGATGGCCAAAGATGTTGCGCAATTCCAGCATTTCAACAATCAAAAGGGTTTCTCACTTTCAACATTGTTCCAGTTAATTAAAATTTGGATCTTATTTGACAGTTTTGGCCATAATTCCTATTGTCACAAAAAATGATACTCATCATGTTGATACGCTGATATCCTGTAACATGGTGACTTTGCTAAGATAAAGTCAAACAGGGAAAGAAAACCATTTTTTAAAGCTCCAAGAAATGTTTTCAGTGGGTAAAATATTTTAACCAATACAAATTATAGCCAAAACTATGCAAATAACACCCAAGTTGTAAAGAAGAGGAATTCTTCTTTCATTAGGCATGCAGATTGTTTTGATGGTTTTTGCCCAGGTTCTGAGATTTCTAACCTGAACAAACGAAGTGAAAGGCCTTTTCTACTTCAATTCAACACCAACAGTTCATTTAAAGACACTGCTTTAGTTACTCTAGATAATATATGTGACAAGTACAGTAGGAACTCTCTCAGACATACTCCCTAAAAAATTATATAATGAATCAAATAAATTGCAGAGCCGAGGCATCAAAGTTCAAGCTACTTTGAATCAAGTTATCAATTATGCTCCAACTAGGATAATAAAACTTGTTAAATGTTAGTAATGTAGA
>JAPZDV010000011.1:6291336-6326677 GCA_029814665.1 Acanthurus lineatus | reverse complement strand
GAAAAAAAAAATAAAATAAGGGGGCTTCAGTCTGCGCCATGGTAGAGCCACCCCTTCACATAAGAATACAAGTACCAGGGTTCTCGTTAAGCATGGCAAGCCTCATAAATGTTGTATAGCTATCTTAGCCGTGTTTACACTGACCTGGTTTCTTTGCCTCTGTCTGCTGAGATGACAGGGGAGAGGAGCTTACACTCTCCTGCAACAATCCTCAGGCATCACATTACTGTACTTACTGTTCAAGTCGCAGAACAGCATTTAGGATGTTATCGGGCCACAATGGAGGAGCCCACTGTGACCTGTGAGGGAATAACATTAACCTCCATGTATGATAGCGCAAAAGCCCACCTGGGAATATCCTGCAAACTCAGCTGTGAGTGCTGCTCTTTTTTCTATTGTACTGTTAATGTAACAGCTGAAAAAAGTAAATAAATATGCAGAAATGCACTTGAACCAAAATGGAAACTTGAGACAGAATGTAAGAGATGGCATTTATAAGTGGATTTTATCCCTTTAGAAGATTTTTTAAACGCCTGCCACAAACAACTCTGTCTTCAATCTCGGCGAATCAAAGTGTTTACAGCCATGCGAGCTCCATCGCCATGGTCGATCAGCCCGGCAACTTAGAGAAATGCTAGGCTTGCATACTGTCCTATGAAATTTTCATCACTTGAGGAGGGGAGACGAAAGATTTGCCTTTCAATTTTTCATTATTCTGCTTGAACCAGACTATGCTGGCGTGACAACCGGGAGAAAATTGGGTACTCATTCAGTTCAGTAAGAAAATAAATTACTCAAGTGTCCCACTTTTTTAGATTGAGGGAAAAAAAAACACTCCTTGTATGTTGGAGCGAGGATGAATCATCAGCTAATTATCATCCAAATAACAGCAACAATTCCTGCCTTAAGTTCAGAGAAGAGATAAGGCACTAATCCTCTGTATGTAAATGAATGAATAGATGGTAGAACAGCCATCTAGATATTATATAAATATAAAAATATAGAGGGAGAGAGAAATACTTGAAGTCCTCACCCTGCCATTTGAACTGATACCAGAACCAGTATCTTGATTTTAGTTACAGTACCCAACATTTCTGTTTTTCTCTCTATGTAAAACCAAAAATGCATTGTCAATCACCATATAAAGTGGTACACTGACACTGGCAGACAGCAAGTGTTGACTGAATTCAGTTTGAAAAGTGTTGCAGCTGCCTCTGGCTCACATTTTCCCTGACTTACTATGACTTGTATAAGCTGCAGAGTTTACATATTATCACTTTTTGCCTGTCTCTCTGTTCTCTAAAGGCTTAACTCTTCTGGGCCAGAATTTGGCACCAATTTACTGTGATCTTATTTGGTCTGGACCCTTAAAACAACTGAGCTCGGTACCCAACCTTATCCTTGCCTGACTGAAGACAAATTATTAATGCCTGTTTAAGTCCTGTTCTAGGTCACCATGAGATAAACACACTTTATTCAGGTTGGCCAGACCCCGGCCATTAGTCAGTGGTGGTGGCCTATTCATGATGTACACTCATGGCCTGGGCCCTGTGATCAATTATAGCATGGGGCAGCGCCTCTCAATGGAGACCTCACAGCAGGGGAGGCAGGGAGACGGGATTCACGGAGAAGGGGGGTCCTTGTGGTCATGACAGCCTGCATGCCGATAATCTGCCAATATTCTGGGCTCCAGTTGGGATGAAAGGTCAGTTAATGATGTTTTCTTGGCAATTTCTAATACATCATTTCGGCTTTATTTATCCAGGTTTTAGATTATCAAGGCCTTTTTTCCCAAAAAATATAAAACCCCCTCAGCACTGCTGCTGGGCTGTGAATGGCTGCAAACAGACAGCCATGTTCTCCATGACACATGGCATCATCAGCCACCCTTGGGCCCCTGCCAGCATCACACACAAGTTTTATTTTATACTTTATGTGTCAAACATAAATAATGTTAAAAATGTTAGAAAGTCATGTTTCTACTTCATAAATATAAACATAACTCGCACAGAGTCAGGAAGTTGAGCAATTTTGTAGGCTGAGGACATGATATCATCCCAATATAAACCCCCTTGAAGTTGATAAACAATAACATTCTCTGCCCCTCCATATATTAGCGCTGTTTTTATCCCTCTCCGGCAGGCAGTGGGCATCCAGGGACTCACCGTGCCTAGCTCAAACACACTCAATGCATTAGTGTGTCTGAGCTGCCAGCCACTCCCCCGTGACTCCCCACTCCTTCTCCCTCTCCCTAATGTCAACGCTCATCTCCTACATTTCCATCTGGCCCCCCAAAATAGCTCCCATTTACTCACATAACAGCCTTCACATTTCTACCTTTACTTCACAGGACATTTCCCTCCCCTGAAGCAGATAAATCCCACATGAAGCCCTCCCTCTCCCCCTCCTTTTTTTTTTCAGTCCCCCCCCCTCAGCTCCCATCCCCCTTCTTTGGTAGGCTGCTGCACAGCTCCACTGTTTCTCATGTTCCAGCAGAACTCCTGAGAAAGCTGAGGCTTTGTGGGATGCTTTCAGGAACAGCCTGCCTGTTGCATTATTCATCACTCTTAGTCTCCCTCTGTGTCAAAGACAGCCCACAGTGCCCAGCTGATACTGAGGAGACAGATGAGGAACCTTACAGCTGAGTGTAGTAGTTGGTGCACAACTATAAACCAGCACTCAACACCACAAACAGTCACCTCCAAAGGGACTAAAAGAGGAAGGACAGTCCATAATTAAACCCAAGATTCATCATCATCTTTATCAGCAGGCAGCGGAGAGCTGATAAACTTCCTGACTTTCATTCACAGTCAGACTCCACAACAAAAAAAAAACACCCAAAAGTTTTTAATGAAAAGAAAAATATTAAATGCTTTTTACCAGCACATGACAACTCAAATCTACACGTCTGATTTCTAAATATTAAATCTATTCGAACTGTTCAAAAGAGTGAAAGACTGACTGACTATACTGAAAAATAACTGAAAAGTGCCTATGCACAAGACACATTTTTGTGCTGTGAGTGTGCTGTTTTTGAAAAATGAGATGTTGGAGCTAATTGCAGCTGGAAAAACATACAAAAAATGTGGACAATGTCGTGGCAGCTCAAGGTAGGCTTTGGAACATAAAAATAAAGTATACGCCATAAGCCATTAATCCATGGAACATTTCTCTTTCTCTTCGGTAGGTTTTTCTAGCAGAAGCGTTCCACATAGTTAAAGTTTATTTTAATTATTTATAACTATTTATAATTATCTTGAATTATTACATGTATTAGTTTTTTCATGCTAACAGTCAAAGCACTACGCTTTAGATTAGCATATAGTATACGGAATAAAGACACACTAAAAGAAAGTTTGAAATGCACAGGGTTTTTTTTCAATCAATGATACATTTCAGGGGCTTAAACAAAACAAAACTGTGACAGTCTCACATCTATAAAAAATAGCAAAGGAAAAAGGGGAAGTATATACATTACACAGTACACTTGGTATTTTACTTTATTTTACCTCTGACACCTAACAAATATGCTCTCTGTTGTGCCAGCAATAATTCACAACAAGGGGTTCTGATATATGGAAATAACCAACATTTGTTATAAATGTGAGTCTGTTATTTCTGCCATCTGGACACCTCAGGGTGATAATGCTCACATAAATGCAGGAGTAACTTAAAGAGAAAACAAGCCTCTCAGGTAAATCTAAAGCGATCACTCACTGTGTTGTACACGTGTGTGTGCATGTGTGTGTGTGCCCATGGGCATGGACACGTACGCGAAGTCACAGCTTGTTGCAGGATGACACAGTACGTGAGCGTATGCCAAAGAATGTATAAAAATATCATACTCACCGAGTTGGATGGCACACCGAGGTTGGTCTCAATGTAGGTCTCAGTTTTGGGTTCCACAGCCTGCTCGGCCTCCAGTATCTTCTCCACGGGCATGTCCTCGTTGGCGCAGCTCGTGGACTCCACCTCATTCTCATTTCTGTCCTTGGCTCGCTGGCGCTCCTCCTGAACGGCTGCATGTAACAAAACTGGTTCCGGTCACTACTGCTGTTTTATGTTTTATTTTAAAAATGTCAGTATGTGTTCAAGAACATATCAATAATAAAAGAACGACTCATGTTTGTAGGCTTACATGGTTTTGTTTACAAAGTGATATTTTAGTTGAGGAATAAAAAGTTTGTTTTTTGTGTGGATTAGGCTTTACATGTAGTCTAAAATATTTAAGTTGTAAAAATAAATAATATAAAAAATATAAAAGTTGTATTATTACTGTGTCAAATGACTGTTGGTTATGTTGAAGTAGTCACTTATGGTGACAGACTGCTAATAATTGCCCAGCTCTTTTAGGTTCTTTAAACCTCTTTTAGCTAATTTTCTTGAGTATACAGCACATTCATGTTTCCATTCAGTCTCAATAGCTCCATTTCAAGAGGCAGTAGACCTTTTTTGGTTTCAAAAAAAGTTCTGATAGATTAGATATGCCTTATAATCCCTAAATGGCAGACAAATTAGAAGTAAAATAATAAACAATAGGACAGAGAACACTGGACTTACACTCATTAGGTTGACACAATACAGCTCCAAATGTCATTATTCTCACTGCTAAAGTGTTTATGAAACGACTGTAATGTGATACTACATCAGGCCTGTATGTTTTCAGTCTGATTTGAGTCATTTCTGCCCCCTAGTAACCAAACATTTACAAAAACAGCTGTAATTCTGCCACTTTTTAAGTGAGTTCATTAAAACAGCTTTATTGGAAATTCTTAGACACTGCAATGGACTACAAAACCACAAATTTAGCAATTCAATCTGTTTATTATTTGTAATAGGATAAAAATATGCTGATTTGCCAGTGTGGTGAGGTTATTTCAGTGCAACAATCTGTCTTGTTTTAGATACTGTACATGACTCATATTTGGATGCATTCTTTAACAAGGGGGAACAGCACTGGAAGCCACACGAGAAAATTTGTTTTTTCTGTGCTGAAAAAAAGAAAATTTTGCCAGATGATTCTGAGAATAAATGACTTGATAAGACAGAAATCTGTTTTGTTTTACACAGTACTAGTCAAAGCAGATGGAGCAGCTTCAAACACTGAATCTCCCCTTCGATTAAATGCTCAAATTCTTGCCCACTTTGAGAAAACAAACATTTCACACTGATCCACACTAATGGGGAACAAAATACATGTTCCTTGTTTTTGTCTAAACAGGCGTGTAGATACAATGAGTGTGTGCATGCTGGAGTGTGTGTTCAGTTACACATGTTGAATGACTGCTTCAGTGAGTGTGTCTGGGTAAGCCAGTGAACAGTGCATGACCCTGTATGTGTTATGCCAGTCAACATATCCAAGAGAGTTCAATCATCAATAATTGCTCCGACGGTGCAGATGGAATTTATTTAGGACCTTAGAACTACATTATGCACAACGCCGCAGTGTGGAAATGTTCAAGGACTTTTCTTAGCTTCCTTATCAAAGAGATGCGCATTTCTTGCAGCGCTCAATGACAAACAGCAGGTTCCTTTTATACAGAAATCATTTATAGACATAAATAATGTATCGCCTCTCAGTCCATCCTCATGTCATGCTCTGGCATCAGAACAGCTTAAATTCAATAAATAAATAATTTAAAAAAAAAAATTAGAACAAATCAATGAAAGCTTTGTCTCATACATTTTTTTTACACACACAAAAAAAATTTAAAAATCCTTGTTAAAGCAAAACTGTGTTGATTCTGTCATCTGATTGGTTTGGCAAACAGACACAGGAAATGGTTTGTGTGCTGAGCAGACACCGAGACTCACTGTGGCCAAGGCAAGAGAAACCGCACCTCCGCCCTCAAGTGAGGATGGAAAAGATGCATGTGTGTGTGCTTTGTCTTTTCAAAACGCTATAATTTACTTAATTCAAGACACCACAGAAAAAAGTCCTGCGGCTTTTTTATAAATCTGTCCTCCACACATGGATTAATGAAACATTTCGGACGTAATGTGTTGAATGATAAAGAGCTTTTGGAGACTGAATGTCAGCATGCAAGCTTACACACACACACACCTGAAGAATCATCCTGCTTTGTGCACACACTCACTCACACACACACACACACACACACACACACACACACACTGTATTTGTTGGATGATCTGTCTTCTTACGTTTCCTCTATTCTGGTTTCTATTCCAAATCCTGAATCAGTGAGGCTGTGGTGTTGTTGAGGGGGGTTTGGTGGAGGAAAGAAGGGGTTGTTGGAGGAGGAGAAGGAAAGGGGCCCCATTTTAGAGGAACTGCTGTCTGGCGGTAGAGGTCAGCCCAAGGGTAGAATACTTGTGTTGGAGTCAGGAAGAGGTGAGGAGGGCTGAAATCATGTTAGCTTTATCCCCCCCCTCCCTCTTCTCCTGACTGGGAGAGCATAAATTCATTTAATCCTGTTTTTCTGTGGATTCGCTTAGCCTTTTGGGCTACTGCTGCCTTGTTCTCTAACCACAGCCCTCAGGGTGTAGGGGGGGAGGCTTAAGCAGCACTGTAAGTGAGGCGAAAGGCAGTAAATGATAATATCCTTGAAGGTAGTGAGGAGCCTACCACTGATATAAATAGAAGCAAGAGGGGGCAAGTAAAGGTCATGACAAATTGGCCTTGGAGAGAGCAGCCTCTAAAATGCATTAATCCAAAAAACACCTATTCTTCTTATTCACTCTGCTTTAAACAGGGAAGCTTCATCTGACTCACCTGAACGAATGCACCTGCACATGCACACCTGGTTCACGCCGGCTACAGTTACACTCTCCTGGATATACATATATATATGTAAATGTATAATCTATGCACTCTATATCTGTATTCTGCAGCTGGGGTGACCATAATGGTGAGATGCAGTGACAGATTTGATCAATGTGTGAAATAGTGCTTAACAGCACTGCAGAGAGTGCTAATATTTTTAACACCCACATGGGGTGTTAAAATTCACACCTGTCTGCCTGTTTTTTGCCCCACAGACAACCAATCCTTTGCTTATAGGCTCTGTGGTCTGTCCTCAAAGCTTTACTGTACAGCTTCGAAATCAGAGACAGGATTTTCCAGCTAAATATTTACTAGTCAGGGTTGCTCTCTAAAGACTTAAGAGAGATAAGTGCTGCATCAAATAATTACAATCCTTTTCAACAATGTTGGTACTGATGTATTGTGTGAATATGAAGTGGATGCAGTCAATTGCGCAAATAATAAAAATGCAAAAGAGTGCGTGAAAATGCTTCAGTATCACACATATATGCTGCTCTATTTTCATGAAGTCTGTCTTAGCTTAAAGTTCTGTGACAAGTCCTTAAGTCTTTATAGGCAAAAAGTGTCATTATATTTTTCTGTGCCCGTTCCTTGTATTTGGGTTTTGTACGCAGAGCTAATGAATCACAAACAGCTGGGTCTGATCGACTGCATTTAAGTTGCATTGCCAATCATGTGGACCGAGTGTTTATTTTAACAAGCCAAAGCTGAATTAAATGAAATGTTAAGAGTAGAGGTGTGAATGATGAATCATATCAAATAGTTCAAGATTTGGTTTAAGATTAGTTGTCAAAAACTATGTTTGTCAACTTATTTGCTGCCTTATCACTGCTCAAATGCACTACTGTGCATTTATTTGAGTGCAAAGACATCAAAGTTTGAAATACCACAATGTTTACTGCTAACACCGCGCAACTGTTTGTCATCAGAATAGAAGAAAGGATAGGGAAAACAACTGGCCTGACTTTTACTGAAACCTGGAGAATGGCTGTAGTATGGGCCAAGGAAGAACCCACATAGTTCTGGATGAGGTCTTAATCAAGGGACTGATATGCAAATTATATTTCACTACAAAGTAATGACATCCTTAAAAACATCTTTAAATAAATATCTCACTCATGTAAGTGCCTGCAATAAACTCCACCAGAGAAACTAAGGAAATATCTTAGAATTGCATGTGTGAGGAGAACAAGCAATGACTTAGAAGTAAATAATAAAACTACATAATGTGAACTTGTGTCTTTTTATTCATCTGCCTCTGTCTATAAATTGAAAAACTAAAGCTTAAAAGTAGTTTTCCTGTGGAAGCCAAAACTAGTGGGACTTGTAGTTGAGACAGACTTCAGTTTGGAATGCATGGTAGGCAAACCTTAACCATGTAAATGTTATAGTGGATAATTCTATAATCCTCGGTCTCTGCTGAGCAAGGACAGGGTTTATGTGAATCTTGAATAAATCCTTTAATGGTAAAATGAAGCCCTTCCTGTCCACAATGGGATGATATGTTATCTGACTCTTCAAACTTAAAATGATACACTGGAGAAGACCGATAGACCTGTTACATTTGTTGTCACAAAGTTGTCCAATAAATAACAAAAACCTTACATGGTCCTTTGTTTTCATTACAAAAAAACTTAATGTAATGTTAATGTTTTAGATGTCTGCTAATGTAATGTTTAGTTTTAATGTATTTTTAGTCACATTAAAGTACAGGGACACTGGCAATAAAATCTTTAAGCAAAAGATTGCTTTTTAAGTAAAACTCTTCTTCCAAAACTAGACGTTCTGTGGCCTCACCATGAGACGGATCAAACCTCTGTTGTACCTTTTCAGAAAGGACATGTGTAGTATGTGCATTCCATCATTAGCCTCTAATTTGAGGAATGTCAGGCACATTTTTACTGTGCCGTGCGCTGACAAGATATCATCCAATTTGAGTATTTTAATTACATTTTTGGCAATGACAGAATATATTTGCGTCCATCAAAATGAGCTAGTAAGAGCTTACAAGAAGGTCCAACACAATCTGAGTGGGTACAAATAATTAGGTTCACAAGAGCATCAACTGTGACGTTCACAGGATTCATAAAAAAGGCAGAAGTTCACATATGTTCTTATCTTTCCAGTCTACATCATTAAGTCCCAGAGGACTGCCTGTTCTCTGAAACCTTACTTTATTTCCACATTCAGCAAGACTGCAACAGCTGAATGTATTATTTCCCCCCAGAAGTAGCGCTTGAAGCAGAACATTTTTAAATACAGTGGAGCCTATGGCTGCAATGCACAGCATGATGCAGCAGAGCAGAATCACAGCTGCAAGTGCTACTGTAAAATTGGATTGAGGCAAGATGGGAAACAAGTTGCTTTACTTGTAGGAAGCGAGAAAAAAAAGGGACATATTCTAACACTCTGCGGTTCTGCAGCGGTGATGCATATAAAATTAAATAGAATAAAAATGTATTTGTCTGACGACGGAAAGTGGGAGATTTGTGACCACGAGAAACAAAAGGAAGCACCTCATTTTGCTTTACCAAGCTCATTTATCTGCTTTGTATGTGTCTGTTGCATCTCACAGGCTTTTGCATTAGCAGTGACGTTATTTGAGATTATTCTGGTAGTTTTGAACCTGGGTCCTATTATTATGCACTTTGGTATTTTCACACTAACATGTTAAAACACCAAAGTCACACAATAACACAAATTAACTGATTGTAGCATCAGAAGACAGGCAACTCTAACAAGGTAAAATAGCTATTTCTGGTTAAATAGGGATATTTCTCTTTAACATTAAGCTATATCACTGATACTTTTTGTTATGTTGTCAGATAATAAGATCACTGATCTGAGCTAATTGAAGCTTTGTATTGCAGATATTGCAGCCTGTTTTGCTGCTGGATGTAGAAATCTACAAGACCAATTTCGAAACTTAAAGAACTTCTTAGTCTTTTGGTCCTCATAATATTTTAAAACAGGGCCTAACGTCACATGCAACAGCAGTTTTAGAGCACATTTTAGTCAGATTAGTTTAAAGTATACTGCCAAATTGAGTCAGTCTGCTTTCTAATGTCCTTTACAAATTATCTGAGGAAACAGTTTTCTGAAACTGAAGCCTTTGTCAAATATTCTTGTCAAAAAATGTCAAAAATATTTATCATATGCACTACTCTATTTCTTCATGTCCCAACATAAAGTCTTTACTGGTATATTAATGTGGATTTGTGTGGATTAAAACAGATGTAAGAGAAAAGGTAAGTGTGACTTTATCCTCAACGGTATGTGCTGTACCTTCTCTCTTCATGCCCATGGCTAAACACTTCTGGTAGCGGCAGTACTGGCAGCGGTTCCTCTGGCGCTTGTCAATAACACAGTCCTTGTTGTCACGACATGTGTACGTCAGGTCTTTGCGCACCGTCCTTTTGAAGAAACCTTTGCAGCCTTCACAGCTGTATACTCCATAGTGTTTACCTGAGGAGACAGAGATAGAGATTGTTTGTTTAATGTCTATAGAGTTAAAAATGTTTCCTGACTCCTGTTTCCCATTTTGTCTGAGTGTCTTATTGACACAAAAACAGCCTGCTGTCAGGTGCTTATGTTGTTCATTATCCTGTGGAGTTACTTGTCTGCCACCCAGTGACCACCACAATAGCAACATAATCATTGAGTGCACTATACAGTTGATTGTCAGAGCAAACATGCAGCCTTACAAACAGCAAACAGGAGCATCTTCAGAAGCAGCAAAAGAACAGTTGTGATCAAAAACCTGTAAAAATATATGATCTGTGCGTCTGGGGTTTGTGCTGAGGTGGATAGGGAAGAAAAAAGTGTTTCTACAAGAAGAGCTGCAGGGGCGCCTCATGGATTTGCACTACAGTGCTGTTCTCACAACTCTGCTCCAAACAGTTCTTTTTTTTCTAATTTATGTCAGATGAAATCCTTTTGCATTCTCCAGTATTTCTCAAACTGTTTCTTTGTTAGTTCTTTGTAACTCAGACCACCAGAGAAGATAAATAAAGTCCCAGGGCTCCACTAAATGAAGCATGACTTGGCTATTAAACATTGTTTTAATTTTCCCCCCTGGGGTCCACGTAGCACCGATGACGCAGAAGGATGCTAAAACCATCCAATGGCTTACTTTTCCTGCTCTATCCTGGGGGCAGAAAATTTTTCATAGTTATCACCAGAAAAAAACATTCAAACACAGAGTTATTTGTTGAGTGCGTGAAAATTAAGAGGTCAACATCTCTGCAAAGATGACTGCTGTTTGTGTCGTTAGCTCCGAGGTCAATAGTTAACCAGGGATTAAATGTTCTTTTGGGTAATCTTAAGTCTGGACCAAACGATAGTCTGTAATTAGGAGAACCCTGAGGTTAGTATGTTCTGTGTAATAGGCCAAAAAATCTCCAGGAATTCACATTGATAAAGGCTCTGTGTGAACTATTGTTACACTGTGTAGACTAACTCTAACTCTTTTAGTGTAGTTCCCTTTAAATTTTATGTAACCCATTTAAAAGTGTATCCAAACCCGAGATCTGTTACGTGTTTTCCCATCACAGATAATACTTCTAATTGTAGACAGGGTTCAGCGCAAACCCCCCTCACTTTTCCAGGAGCTAGGAAACAACTTAGTTTTTTTTTGAGAAACTGCAGTTTCTATTAACTTTCACACTGTAACCTACACTGTACACTTACTGCCAGACTGATGACTTACTGCAATCTTTTCCCCTTAACTGCCCACACTTACTATTACCATTCTCTCTCTCTTTTCTTTCTCTCTGTTTCCCGACCACATACCCACTACTCACACATGGTTTTTGTCCTTTCTTTCTTCTCAGTTTGTGGTTGTTATTTTACAACATAGAGATAAGCTTTGTTTGAGAAAAGGCAGCAGACAGCAAACAACACTGCCAGAAAAAAAAGGAAAAACAAAACTGGGGTGTTATAAAATCCTACATCAGAGTGCATTAAACCACGAAACGACTCTGGTTGCTCTGATTCCCTCTGACCAATCAATAGACTCAAGTGTTTTAACTCGACCTATTAGTGTTGGAGCAGTCTGCTAGAAACCTCAACAAAAGGGGTAATGAAAGAAAAGAAGGACTGGAGTGTTTCTACTGCGGCCATCCAAAACTTTTGACGATAAAACTCTAAAATAACCATTTTAATGTGTAATGAACTGAACCGAACTGGACTACTTGGTGGAAACAGGAGTTTGGACAAGAAGGACCCACTTGAAACTGGCAATGAGAACCTAAAGTTTCAAGTTTGGCATGTGGCAACATGTTGGATCTCCAAAACAAGGAAAAAGAAAAAAAGACCAAGCCAACCAATAAGACCAATACTAACATGTGCACTGGTATGAGTTTTTTAAAGCTTACGGAAATAGTGACAAAAGAACCTGTTGTCCAGTATCAAGACCAGCCCTTATGATTAGCAGAATGAACCTTTACATCTCCATTCAAAGTTGTTCCAGTAGAGATGTGGCAGTGTAAATAGCTGTGCTCTTGCTTTGTGCAAAATTTGTGGTCAAACTGTGTTATGAAAGAAGTTACTCTTTGTTTTTGCCTAAAAAAATGCTCACCAACACCAGGACGATGCTGGCGTCGATGAGCTTCATGGTAATGAAGCTCAGAGATGAGCGATGGGTTGTGCCTGGTTTCACTCAGACACTGAGCTCCTCTATTTCAGTCTGAGCCAAACTGAGGTTTGCTTTCAGCAGACCGTACATCTTTTGCCTCATGATTTCAGTTTCTCTCGTGCCATTATGGTGCTGCCCTTATGTGCATTTTTTCACAAGTGGCTTGTTTTCATTTAGCCCAGATTAGTGAAAAAATTCCCCTGACTGTTGTCTTTCCAGGAGGATGTCCTGTTGCACGAAGCTGCAGTGTGTAGTTCTGCCAGAACGGTCCACGGGTCTCTTCTCTGACCAAAGTTCATCTTTGGATCTTCCTTGGAGGTTTCTCAGTGTGGTCAGAACGCCAGCTTTAGTAAGATGCTAGGAGTCCTATTTTCTTTTTATTTGGTAATAACGGAGTCTCATTTAATCTCAGTGGTTAAGATATTATATTTATACCTAACCCCGCAACTTTTGCCTAAATTATACATAAAATCCCCCAGAGTTCTTGCCTGAGGCTTGACTCATGGACTTTTTTAAGTAGTCACCTCCAAATAATTTCAGTTTTGGAACTTGAATGTATTTATATGAAGAGAAAATAAACTTCAACATCATTGGTCATTTTGTACAGATGAGTCATGGCGGGTCATGACTCATCTGTACAAAATGACCAATATTTTCATGAAGCTGTGCCACCACAAACAGTGTAAAAAGGCAAACGAGTTCAAATCTCACTAAAAGTTAGAATACACAAGTAACTCTTTGACTATTTTCCAATCAACAACTTAATTAAGAAAATATCTAGAGTAACATTAACTCATTTTATTTTGAATTAAATGTTCAAGTTAATGATTTTAACTTTATTTTGTTCATTGTGCAGTGCTTTCTGTGTGGATTGTGCATATGGTCCTTCAGTGGGTGTTCATCACAGGTCGATTTTACTCACCTGAGGAGCGGTCACCACAGATGGCGCAGATGTGTTTGGTGAGCGACAGGGCCGTGCCTGAGGGCTGGGCGGGCACCTTCATCACGCCGTTGAGGCCCAGCGGGGGCTTAATGTCCTCCGTACTGCTGACCGAGTTCATCGGAGAGTTCAGCTGGAACATCAACACACACAAACACAAACGCCGACAGGTCACAAAGCAGACCCCATGAACTCAAAACCTGAGACATCATGCAGCCTTACACACAAGCCTGTCACGTATAGCTTAGCTGGTGCTGCGCGCTCAGCTGATGACATTAACTATTAAACCAGAGCCAGGTCTGCTAAGGAGAGAGAAAGTCTGGTTACAAATACAAATGGGGGGGAAAAACCAAGTGGAGTTATGTCATGCAGATTGTCCCAAACAATTTGCTGAAAGCATAAAGTGGAAAGGATGTTATGACTTCTGGTACTCAATACAGATGGCCAGCAGTCCTAGCAGCAGCTCTTTTTTTGCCCTCTCCCGTTGCTCCCTCTGTCTCTCTCCTCCCTCCTGTTTCAGATCTAAATCTAGCACAGCAGGATCCTGCACCACTCCACCCCAGGAACTCTTTAATTCATGCTCTCAACAAGCCCCGCTGGCTCCCAAATGTTCAGCACTAGCATAACTCCACTGCAAAATTTAACAGTACAGCAGAATAAAGAGACAGCATTTGTTTTAGCAGCGGTGCAACTGCAGCCTTAAGTCTTACTTCAAATGCTGCCTCCCTCCCTCTTTACTGAAAAAGAGCTTTGAAAAAATTAATCTCAAAGTGACCTCTCTTTCCTCTTTGCTAAAAGTGGTGGTGAGCAAGAAGAGGCTAATTATTATAACTAGCTCCATGCTGATTCTAGAGGAGATAAACATTAGGGGGCATGTTATAAATTATCCAAAAACACTAAATGTACTGGATGGAGCAGATGCCAGCTAATCATTGGCACCACCTCGTAAGAAGATTAGAAAAAGTAAAAGTGTCTGCTTGCCTTTGCTGATGCTAACAATACAGCGGGGGAAGACATAATGAAGGAAATAGAATATATTCTGACAAGTGGGTTTTCAATAAACACACCCACGACTGACGGGTGGAAGACAGAACAAAGTTGGCAGAACAGCCACATGGGCTCATATAGCCAGTTGTGTTTTCATTAAGTTACCACATATGAGACACGTCTGATGGCACAAACACGTCTCGGCTCTAAATTTAGATCATAATGTTGCAGAGAAACCCTATATCCATCTGCGGGGATCGGACAAAAAAGCTTTCAATTTTGTCACGGAAAAAAAACTTAAACGACAGTTCAAGAGTTTGACTCTGACTGAGAAGATTAGTTATGCACTACAGATCATACACCACATCCGAAAAAAGGGCCCTTTGTTAGACTCATGGTACACCACACAGCAACATATGGATGTTTGCATGTGGATCCAAATTTATTAACACTAAAGCTGCCACTATGGATTTTATTATTATTATAATTATAATTATTATTATTATATTCTACAGGTTATTATCATATTATATAATTTATCTCTTAATTAGATAAGAATATGTGATTGCTTTGCTTTTTTGTGTAGCAAGGAATGACACACAAGACAACATAAAAGATAACAAATACATAATTGTAGCAGAAAGTGTAGCAGAAAACCGAGGCACCCCCCCAACCCCCAAACAATTACAGTGCTAAAATACATTTTGAGTTGGATTCATACACTGCTGTGTAGTTGTGCAAGAAAAGAAGGAAAGAGAGGTAGTAAAAATAATATTCTCCTGCAACCTTAAAAGGAATACCTAAGTTCATGGTTGCATGTTTTTGTATGTGTGACAGAGTGAGGGGGATTCAAGGATTCATTCAGTAATTAATAACCACAGTTAAAACAAATAATAACAATACTGCAGCAGAAGGCCAGACATGAGACTTCCTGACCTTTAGTCTCTCGTATGGCTCAAGCTCTTAACAAACCTGGGTCCTACAGTGTAACTAAATAGCATCTTCTGCTACACTACACTCCTGCTCTGGCTGCATGACAAAGCTCCTCCAGAGCCACAGAGGACATATGCTGCTGTTTTCACAGGCTGTCTTGCAAATTGACTTTAGTGAGGAAGGGGAGTGTCGCACTTCACTTGAATGTCTTGAATAAGATTACAGAGTTGCCATCGTATGAAATGTGCTCAAGACTAGAGCAGCTTCTTATTTTTGTTTAAAATGCACAGTGAATCTCTTCCCTCCACTCTTTCACGTTTCTCAGTCCTCAGATTTGAACTTATGTGGTTACTACACAACAATGCACAAACCAATACATCCCTTATCAACAGCATCCCACTAACAGATACAGATAAGATGTTCTAAGTTCTCTGAAATTTCCCAGAAGCACAAGAGTTTCAAGCTTTGACATAAATTATGATGCCATAAAGATGAGGCAGCTGCTTGAACACAAAGAAATTCACAAAACATTTACATGCAGGTAAACACAGGAACAAAGGTTTAGTAGCAAACAGAAGCCTGCAGAGACACCACATGAAGGTGCACACAACACAGTCATGCACAAAAAGACAAGCACACACTGTGTCTCCTGGCATCTAATTTCCTGTACAATCCAACACTTTATTCCTCTTAACGAGCTTCAAAGTTAGAAAAATGTCAGCAATGCCATACATACATTTCTTGCTTGGAGCTACGGTACGCTTACATTGAGTGAAATATTCCTTACCATGGTGCTTTACCGTCACATCAAACAGAAAATTCTCGATGTCTTCTGCATCATTTTATACACATCCTCGCATAATTCAGCATGACATATGTGGTGTCATGGGAACTTTACTTGGGAACCTGACTTGAATTTCCAGTATAAATCTTATGTGTGCAAGTTTGAATGTTTTGGCTGCATTTGAATGATGGAACCACTGGGGGGCTCAGCAGGGTTGAAAAGGTTAAAGCCCTTTACCACATGAAAACGTTCAATTTGCACCCTGACACCCACCCCTGGCCTGCTCTTCACACCCTGTTTACAGAAATACACACTGAATGCAACACACACACACACCTCAAGCCTTGGGGAGGAGAAATTAAGATCATTTTCAGGTTATTATCCTGCAAAGCTTTCCAATATGTTATGTTTTACATTATTTAATTACTGATACCAAGGGAAAGAGGAAAATTTTCACAGATTGTCAGCCAAGAGGTATTACTGTACATCGAAATCCTACTAAATGGGTCATTTCAGTCATTAAAAAACATAATTTGCACTTTTTAAGAAAATATTAATAACATAGGACCACAAGAACAATTATTACTGTCAACTTTGTCATAATTTCTCCCTGAGAAATGTGCTGATTTCTGAGAGCGACACCGAGATACAAAGAGAGCATAACACAACTGCAACATCTGTTGAGAACCAGCCTCACAGCATGGGTACACACCCACATCTCTGCACATTCACCCACATGCAAACAAACACACGACATGAGGTCTTACCTCTGGTAAATTCTTGAGTCTAGTCCCTTTCCCTTCACAGCACAGCACTAACAGAGACTGGGCTCCTTTTCTGTTATCGTCTCTATCAAACCCTCTGTCTGCCTGACAGAAAAGACTCTTCTACTCACAATCTATTTTCAGTAAACCTGCAACTCAATCTCAGCAACATTGCTCCGCATGGTGGGGTGGGCAGGCTAGGGGGTCTTTCTTTCTCTTCTGCCCATGGCAAAGGAGGCAAGGCGGGGGGATTAAAGTGGCTCAGAACTGGTTCTGGAAATAGAATACATGTGCCCTCCCTTACAACACATACGTGTGACCCTTTCGCAGTGAGCTATGCCAGCTGTTTGTACGGCCGATCATCTTGGGAAACCCCTTGACAATCCTCTTTTTAAATACTTTAACCGTCCTTTTTTTTTCTGGTTTCAAACTTTTACACACTGAGGGAGAGAAACAAATGAGGGGCATTTCACTTCAAGGACTGGAAATGTAGGACATAAGATTCCCTGCAGCACAATGTACAACACGAGCGCCTGAAATGCTCCAGCTGAATAACACTACTGTATTTCATGTGCTGCAGGTGTTACATAACATGTTGTGGAGGACATTCGATTGGTACATGCAGTACAGAAGGGGTCTCTGTCTGCTTGTGGGTGTCAGATTCTGCACAGAATTGATACATGCGATTATATGTCCTGTGCCACCTGTTGGCTTCAGCATAGTACTGCAATATTTAAACATGTACTTGAGGATGAATTAATATTTCCTCAGAGGGGTGAAAGCCCTAAAGTGAAGAGAGCAAAAGGTAATGGAAAGTAGAACATTTTTGAAAAAAATAGTTTTTGTAGGGTTTCAATAAAAACAAAGTAGCTAAAAACATTAATTGCCAACTGTGAAAAAATGAACTTTGTTGCCTGGTTAAGAACTACAACAATAACAAAAAAATAACATAATAAGTCACATTTTCTGTGAGCAAGAGCTGCAACTTTTACTTGTTACTCCAGTTAAATCACACCTTTAAGTGTCCTGAGCGCCTGTGATGTTTTTAAATTGCTCAACTCGTCATAAGATATGTACAGTATATATTTAAACAAAAATACAGATAAGTAAAAATATTTCAGATGCAGGAAATGTTTGATTTAAACTAATAGTTTGAAAAAAATTTGCTGTTTTTTAGTTCATGTCTGTAAACTACTTAATGAATCTTTTCATCACTAATTTACAATATACCCTCATTACAAACAAAAAAAACCAAAAAAACAAAAGCAAAATAAAAAAACTTTGTATTTTACTTAAATTAATTTAAAAAGAGGCCAGTTTATCATCAGTTAATCTCATGCCAAAGAGTACAAAATAAACTGTTTAATAAAGGGAACAATTATCCTTTTGTAACTATATATACCAGAAAACAGATAAAATATCACAAAAAATTTAGCATTGTAACTCTGATTGTCTTTCTCAGTCCTAATTCACTTTAATAGAGAGAATCAGCTTGGCAGCAGAGCAGGTTCTGTAAACTATTAGTATGCTGTGTCAACACGCATGGTGGTGAAATAAAGAGAAAGGAGTCGTCCCTCGAGTGAACGAAGGAGAAAAGGAAAGCAGAGCGGAGACAGTGGAGGCCTCTGCTTAAGACGGGCTTAGTTCGATTCAGCGAGTCAGAGCACAGACTTTGCTCATAAAGACACTTCAAAAGGAGACATCAAATCCTAGCGCACCACTCCTCAATGCACAACCCTCATGTGGAACTTCAGTTGCTTCCCAGTTCAAGGGCACCTTTACTGGCAGAGAAAGTTATCTTCACAGTATTCTTTCATAAACGCCCTTACAGAATTCTTCTATAAGGTTTTTGCAGGTTTTGCACAACATGGCTAGGAACAGAATGCTCTATTTTACAATACGCTCTTATAGATCCCATTCCCATTGCCTCATTCATTTTCTGAACTACTAACCATAGTTGGTATTTTGATAACTTTAACTCACTTTGGTTTCAAGGAAAGAATCTAAAAATGTCCAAAAACTAGACGGAGGTGCGATAGGACAGGATACAAATCTCATGTTGACAGGAGACAACACCTAACCAGCTGCCTCCTAAGAGGTGACGACAGGGATCAGGTCATGATGTAACCTCACGATAACCCTCAAGGTGTCACCTTTCACCTCTGACACCTCATGACAATCACTTCCTTCTAAAAGCAAACGTATGTCAGCGCTGCCGCAAAGTATGAGGGGAATGAGTAGGAACTTTCTTCTTGTGTGTGTGTGTGTGTGTGTGTGTGTGTGTGAGAGAGCCTTATCTGGACACGAATCAGCAAGAGATGGGGGATCAGGTTTCACTTGGGGAGGGTGTTGTTAATGGGTCTGCTCTTCTCTGGCCCTCAGAATTTATTCACAGTAAGACAACCTTTGGGATTGATTACTTCAGAGTTGTACCTGTTGTATCGAGTGTGAATGACACCCGTTTGAACACATGTGGTGTACAATAAAGCACAAATCAATGGCCATGTAGGTGTGAGCATGCACACAATGAATAGAGCAGTGAGGACTGCAGTTCAGTTACTGGAGGATGAACTCAGGGGTCATTTCGGTCTGTCTTGTCACTGTAAATTTAAGGTCATGCTCAGGGTAAGGAAACATAAAGAAAAGACAGATTTAAGTCACCAAAGCGTGTTAGCATATAATTTAAAGGAACCCTGAGGGGTTTTCTTGTAAACAACCACAGTTCTGTTTACATTGAGGTGTATCCTTGAGCTCTTAAAAGTCTGTTGAATGCATTTTCTCCCTCATAAAACATGCAAATACTTTATAATCTGCATCTTTTACATCCATATTTATTAGCCTACAGTTTTCCTCTTTGTCCTTGTTGGCCATTGCTGCACGTCAGTTTCTTTTTGTCTTTGTGCCATCTTTAGATCAGTGGAAAACAGTGAACCATTTGCTGTGAGAACCAGTGTGTATCCTCTCAACAACATGCATGCTCACATGTAATCCAGTCCTTTAATAATCCACTCTACACCTTAAAATCAATGTTTCAGCCCCATTATATATTTAAAAGCTTCAATATATTCTCTTATTGACTTGTTGGATCTTGGATTTTTAGCACAGGCTTAATGTCTTGTATTTTTTTTTATCTTGAGTCTATTTTAAATGTAACTTTTCTTGAATACATATGTTATTTTTGTCTCAAGTTAATTGTTAATCAAGGTGATCTAGATTTCTCCAGTCTGATAATGTCACAGAGATTATACGTTCTTACATAATTTTTATAGTCATACTAAGTCACTGTGCCAACAACATTTCCTGCTGTTATCAACATTTCAGACTTTGTGTTTATATAATCAAAGAATCAGTCATGGTTAAACTCTCTTTTCTCTGAAAAATAACAACAAGAAATCATGTTTTTGCCAACAAAATACAGATTTCTTCACAGATAAGTAATCACTCATGATTTTAATTACAGTTAAAGATCTGTTAAAGATCAATAATATATCGGCACCTGTAATTAAAGGGAACTTTTGTGTTGCTGTGTTTAGAGCTTGAATTAACAACCACAGGCTTCATGACCAACTTAAAGTAGGAAAAAAAACATTCATACAAACATTATTTTTTGTAAGTATTACTTAAAAGATTATTGTTATTCCTTTTTTGATATATTATTTATTATTTCTGACAGCTCTTCATCACATTTCATAAAATCTAAATCTAAATTAAGTATACCGTCAGATGTTAAATGTGTGTCCTGATACAAATATGCCCAAATTATTCACCCAAATTGAATAAATTTAATATATTTCTGAGTCAAAATAAAGGTTTACTGAATGAATGAATGAACTATTGAAGTCCATTTATAAATTGTTTTGGTCTTGACGCTGTGAAGCCTTCTGGTTTGTTAAAGACTGGTGAATGAATTGACAGGTATCTCTCACCCACATATGGGCTCACAATCTGGAAAAAAACCCGACTTCTGCAATTTAATGTATTATTGTATGTAAGTGAATATAAATATTATGTGTAAACTGTTATTAAAGTCTTTAATGACAACATATAAGTCCTTCCAAAGTCTGCCTTATTACATAAAAGCCTCATTATTATTGTCACTCAGCTGTAATAAAACACTTTCCCTGCCCTGTCCCAGCGGATAGAATTTAGCAGAAGCAGACATCATTCCAGACAGCTCGGAGGTTTCCAGCACTCACCCCATGCTGTGCCACAACAGATAAAATGAATCATCGCAAGCACTGCTGGCGCTGATGTGTGTGTTTGTGTGTGTTTTGACAGAAACTTTTGTTACAGTGAAAAAAGGGTATTAAGACTATCAGTGGCATGAAAGGCGGTGAGCCTTTCAGCGGTGAAGTGGGAATACGCAGAGTGACTTTCAGCTGTTGCCTCACCTCAGAATGGCAGTATGTGTGCATGTGAGTGTGTGTGAGTGTTTTTGGCATCAATGGGAAGGGGTGGGTCTGCAACATACATGCATGTACAGTATTTCTTATTCCTGTGTTAGTGGTCTAAATGTGCTTCTGGATTTCACGTGTGCATGCATGAGTGCTTGTTCCGTCTGCATGCATATGTATAACTGTACGCAGACAAAATGCAGGCTTTGTGTGGGTGGATGAGCATAAGGGCTGTTTTTCATAGGAGACAGTGCTGCTCCTGTGGGCACTGTACTGCCTGCCACTGACATAGCAGCTCTTCCAACCCTGGAGTCACTCTCCTCTCGCACCAGACAGAAGAGTGTTTGAATAGTAACGACCTTCCCACTGCTCTCTTCAGAAATAAACAACACTTTACAGAATGATTTCCCACCTATGATGATGAAGAATCTTAGTCAAAAGCTGTCCAATCAATAGGGGTTACTTGTCACTCTATTTAACTTCCTGTTTATAGCTCTGTGAATACAAACTGGATCAGAACTACAAGGAAACATAAATCTTTTTTTTCTCCTATTGGCCAAATTAGATTTACTGAACTACAGATGCTACAGCATATGAAACTGAAACACACTCAATTTGTAAAGTAGACTTACAGTACACACACACACAAATGAACACATCTTGTTACACAGTGGTGCCTTATGATCATCACCCTCAACTCTGGTACAAATAACAATCTGTATCCTCACACATCATCACTTTAGAAACATGTATGATTTATGACTACTAGAGTTTAACCTCTGATCCTCTATTTAAATCAAGGTATGAGCCACGTGAGTAATGCACTTACAAAATAAATACTGCATAAAAAAGACAGCATTTCCTTTATGAGTTTGTGATTCAGAGTGGAAAATGTTAGATATACTGCAGCTATGTGATGATAAAGTTTGTATGTCTGCATGTGGTTATTTCTTTAAATAATTCAGAAACATTTGTTAAAGCACTGTTTTTGTCAACTTTACAATACACAGTGACATGCAGTTATCCTGTCTTATGACATAAACACAAACCCAACATCCAGTCGGAATAAAGGATTGAGAGTAAAGTTTGTTGGACTGTTTTTTACACATTGACTGTAAATGATTGCACTGCACTGTCTATCTGTCAATGAGATGCAATAAAAGGTTTCAAAACATGAATTAAACAAACTCTATTTTGTTTTCCGAAACGTAGTTTTCCTGCTTTTTTCTGCATTCGTTTTTTTTTTTTTTGTTCACTTTGTAGAACAATTTCATGTGGGAAACAGACTCATAAGCCCAAAACTCTTTGAAAAGAACTGTATCATAAGCCTGTTAATGGGTGTCGTCGTGCTCATGTACGTCATCTGTCTGCAATTCGGTGATTAATTGACAAAGGTTTCCATTGTCTGTTTCTAAGTCCTCCAGTAATTAATGACCATCCATTTCTTAATGCAATAAGTATTTTTATTTTCCAAACATAAATCAGCCTGTCAGTATTTCAGTATTTCAACTGCCCACCGGTATGACCTCCGGCAAAACACTAAAAAAGATTGTTGACTCTCTAACATACCACTTAGTGATGAATCAAGAAGTATTTCCAACGTCAAAACAAGAGCTGCCCAGTGACTCATTCGCTGGTATGCACATTATCATTGAGTCGTTTATCATGGTTTTTAAGTGTCCTCTAGTATGCTACACGAAAATGGCTGCAGTGAGAATTCTTTTGTCAAACAGCAGTATTTCAAACAGTAATTCACTGTCGAACCACCATTGAATTTAGCAGTTATTTAGACTGATTGTAGCCGGCAAGTTATTCAGTGGCATTAAAAATGTCCACTATCCAGACCCCAGGATAAAAGACTCATTATAGCAGTTTATCCAGCTCACACAAAGCTTTTTTTTAACCCGTTCATTACCTTTTTTTTTTTTTTTTTTTTTTTTTAAAATAGCTTACCTGTTAGTTTAATGATTGGTGGTCTTATCAGTTTTATCCAGTGGTTTACTGATTAGCTGTTTTAACAAGAAGTTGTAGATATTAAAACAAATTCTTGCAAAATAGTGCTCAAAAAAGTGCTAAATTATGTTTTTTTCATGTAGAAACTGTTACCTAAACAGCCCAAAACACTATTTCAAAATGCTGTGACTCGTGTTTTTATGTTTTTATTTGATTCTTTTCTGTTATTTTCTTGTTTTTACTTGTTTTAAATGTTAGTCAGACTTATCTCCATAATTACTTTTTTAGTCAGCTGCTACAAGTTTTACAGGTGACAAAAGCGACATAAGTAGAGTAACACATACATTAAGTGTCATTACACTTCAAGATGTGCCACACATATCTACAGACAGCGTTGAGTTGCTGTAAGATCACACCACCAGATGCAATTAAAGCCCTATAGGGATTATCTGAAGCTTTAAAATAAATGTGTGCCCCCGAGGCATTTAAACCGCAACATTCGAGGCTGCTCTCTGAAACTTACACCTAATGTTACTGTGTCTATCCCTTATAGCTGCCACCTCCCAAATAGCTCGTCTCATCTGACTTGTGTGGCCCTACACAAGTCAGAACACACACATCAGGCCGGAGTGCTATCACATGACATAATCTCAGTTCTTAAATGATAGCCTGAGGAGCAAATAGCTGCATTACTGGGGGAAAAAAATTTAATTAGCAGTACGGGCACTATTATAGCTACATAATAAACTCACAATTTGTATCTACACTATCATAATTCAATCAAAACAAGTTTCTACTTCACTACCCAGTGTTTCTGTTTTAAAAGGAAAAACTGTCACGTTTTTATTCACTAATATAACCTTATATGCTTCCATAATTTTTTTTAACATTTTTCCACAAAATAACACTTCCTCCATAAGTTTCAGAATTTTTTTTTTTCTAAGGAAAAAAGGGATTTTCTCCCTGAATTGCGGACACAGTTTTATCAAGAAACATATACAGGAAGTTTGCATTAACAGCAGCAATGGTGAATCCAAGGCAAATGAGAAATTTCTTAATAAAATATAATAAAGTTTACTTTTGCAACTCGAAAACATGGAGTTAAGAGCCTGCCCCTAATTTATGCAGGTGTTTCCTCTAAAACAAACAAACTAAGAAAAGTGTGTACTGTGTACCAAACTTCTGGTTAAGCACAACTCAATTTATTCTACACATTAGTTACACTTCCCTGAACTACCAGCGCTGGGGGGAAAAAATGGTCCCTAAAACTGCTCCTAATTGCTACCTGGAGACAGCTTTGGCTAAAAAAATTCTTTTCCCTCATCCATTTGAGGGTTGATTGACGTTAGAGAGCCTTAACTGTTCTCCCGGGACCGTACACACAGCCCCTTTGTGCGGCCATTAGAGTCGTGTAGCCATGATGTCATGCAGAGCGACTACAGCGAGGGCCATCAAAGACCAGAGCAGCGGAATGGACCTTTATTACACCCACACAGGAAGGAGCTGAGGTCCACTGTGCACCCCCCTCCTCTTTTCTCCTTCCCCCGAACGTGTTGTGCCTCAGTCTCCTAGCGACCCTCGCCTAAACACGATGTACCCAAAATCAGCACATGACATCACCGCCACCACTCATTTATAACTTATTAAGCCTGTGTTCCATTTCTTGTAAAGCATTTACACCTTTTTCACATTAGTGTTTCTCCTGTGTTTGAATCCAGAAACACTCAAGCTTTATGTGTGTTTTAAAAGGTATACTGAGATACACTGGAGGCCTGTTGTTGGTTTAGGGGTTCTCAGAAAGGGTTTAGTGGCACTGAGGGGTAAAGATTCAGCTGCGAAATGGAATATGAGAGTTGGTGGTGGTCTGATATTAATGAAACCCCCTTTTTTTTTGTCGGCAAAAAAATAAAAAACAATGGCCAGACAACTATTGCCATTGTCATTGCAAGTTTAAAATGTGTTCCACCCCTTTGCGTATAATCCGTTCCAGCTGCTTGGAGAGTTGTGGTGTGTGTGACCGAGAGATGGACTGCATTGTCAGTGAGTTCATGCTCAGAGACAAGACCACTGATGGGTCTGATCCTAATGGGCATGCCTGTGGTCTGGCATCGGCACCCCGACCACATACCCTGGGAGATGTCTAGCCATCTTTCCCCCCCTCACAAAGCTCCAGTAAAGAAGAGATGACAAGCCAGTGATAAGATGAAAAAGCAAAGTATGCATCACAGGTGATGTCTTTGTTTGTCATAATGTATTTGTTAAGTGTGTGTGTGTTTGTGTGTGTGTGTGGCCCTCCTCAAAACAATGCATGAACTTTTTATGATCTTCAGCAATATGCACAGCAGATAACCAGGATGTACGCACTGGATGGGACAAACTACAAAGATCCTCACCTAAAAAAAGAATCATAAAAAGCCCGACCACAGTGTGTCAGTGTGTGTGGATGTTTGGGACCGAGCTCAAGGGGAAGCCGCGTCTTCAGAGATGTAAGCATTGGCTGATGATAAAGGACTGTCTCTGTCTTTACATGTGGTTTGGCTTTTGGAGGATGCAAGATTCCATTAAGAAAAGGAGTTTTGTTCGTCTCGTTCTCTGCTTTCATCATGTTGTCATTTGCGTCTTTGATGCAGAGGACAGTTGGTAGACATCGTTTTTTTTTTCCTGCTTTTCGCAAATTTTCATTGAAAATTGCAGGAGTCTTTATAACAACCAGAGCGGCTGATCAGATTTCCTCCTGGATTTTATCATTCCATACATCTAAAAATTTCCCTTTCAGTCAAAAGAAGACACAGATGATAGTGGTTTAGGGTAAACAAGGTCTCCTCACAATGGAGACAGTTTAGAAAGACAGTGAAGTGCTTTCTTTTATCAGATTTCTTTCCTTTATATATATATATTATATTTATATATTTATATATATTATTTCCTGATATACTATATGTGCATGTAAAACTTTTAGGAAAAATAGAACTCACCACACGCAAAAAAATTTGGCCACAGATATGAGAGATTATAGTATATGAAGGTGTGTGTGTGTGTGGGGTTCTATAGGCGGGGGTCTTGTACTGGCCTCTGGGTGGTTAAGTAGGGAAGGGGCTGAGCTGTGACCTCGTTCCAGTCAACTGCTCATGAAAACAGCAAGTCAGCCGAGTGTTAAGAGCAAGTGGCATACGCCGTCTGACTCAAATCACGTCTCATCAGAAGCGCCGCGCCTCATGACCACAGGGCCCTGCCACCATCTTTAACCTCTCATGACAAACTGCCAGGCTCCACCCTCGCTGAGAAACAGCGAGCCGCTGCTACAGTCTCAGTTATCCGACGATCACAGTCAACAGGTCAAATCCTTTAACATGGGCACCCGTCAGATTTTAGGCAGAGTGCCAGATTAGCACCCTTGAGTCTTGGTAAACTAACGGCAACAATTTGTTTTTCTACACCCTACAACTTTATGACCAGCTCATTTTTTTTTTGGCATAAAATAGTAAATAACACACTCAAAATAGCTGGATTCAGATACAGTGTAAGAATTTATTGATGCATTAGTTTAAAGAATACTTAAACATCTGTGGGAACCTGTAAGTGGAGGCTATTATATAGACAGTTAATAAACGATAATATACTAAACAAGTTTTAAAATAAAATGTATAACTGTTAGAACTGTTGACAAATACTGTACATTAATCAAAAATTAAAACTGTCTTTAAATCTGCTTCTTACTACATTACAATAAGTTACATACCTTTAGGCAAATACATTTATATGTATGTTAGATGTTACTAATAAAGTTAGCAAAACTACTAAACTGCATGAGATTTTTATGCAGTTGTAAAGCATGCAGTGTAACAAACTGTCTCAAATTTTAGGAATTATTGCTTGATTAGAAAATAGTTTGTAAAAAAAAAATGGGCAAAAGGGCAATACAAAATTCTGACCCCATAATGCCAACTTTCAGTGCATGACAGCAAAACTTGCTTAAGACAAAATCAAGTTGCAATATTTTTTTTTTTAAAGTTCAAGGTCAATGAGGATTCAGTATGTGGCATGTTAACAGTTTCTCATGCCCTTAATCTGATTTGCATAGCAAGGTATGTTTTCTATTTGCATGTTCCTCTAAACACTGGCATCTTGAAACGGGTGGGAAACCTCAAAAAAAAGGGTGGTGCTGTTTTTAAGATACTGATTTCCTAACCAATCCATCCTTCAACATCTCTGTGAGAACAGCTTTTATGACTATAAGTGATCAATTCATCCCATCTGTGGGTTTATATTTGACAAGTCAAAGAATAAAGTGCACCCGATACAAATTAAAAAGAGAGACTGATGGAAATGGTCATGATTTAAAACCATTTCCATCAGTGACCAGCTGTTTCAGTAAACTGAAACCAACGCAGCCCTCATAAAGACTCGAAACACGCCACTACCCATAACACAGAATAGATACATGCTGTCATACTGTACATGCAGTACTAAAACTGCCACCGAAAACAGAAACGGCTTTTACATCTGCTCTTTCAACAGCTGTTAAAATGGACTGACCAGGAGGCAGCGAGGGAAGTAAAAAAAGATTCATCCAAGTGAGACAGAGTGAGACGGACGTTTGCTACCTAAACATGCAACCTGCATACAAAGTACGCCGCTCGGGGACACAGACTGAAGCACAGATGAAAAGTGTTAGAATTAGAAAATGTAGAAGAAATCAGACAGGGGGGGGGCTCTCTAGCAATGAAAGACTCTGAAACTCCCCCTAATCCACTCTTAACTCCATTACATGAGGGACACTTCTGCGATAAGCCCAACAATAGTGAGGAGAGCCCATTTCAAATAGCATCAAATTGCCGACGCACTTTAACACAATTATTAACAAACACAAAAAAAGGGCAAGCCACTGCATTTTAGGGAGGAAACAATTTCAATTTCAGATATGGCTTCAGATGGAAACTGGGCCACTGAAGGCTTTGATGTCTTAATTGTGAGTGTGTTTTTTTTTAATACCAAAGAAAATGAGGCTTATTGATGGAACAAAAGCGCCAAAGACAGAGAGGACAGACAGGAAATGGAGATCATGGTGTGAAAGCGACGAGGAATTAAAAAAAAACAAAAAAAACAAGACAAGAAAAAAGAGGAAAGAGGACAGCCAGAGGAGAGGAAGAATGAAGGGATTGAGAGGAGAGTAAGATATGGTGGTGAGAGTGACAAATATGCCTTAGATATAAACGAAGGAGTGACAGAGCTGAAGTGCTGTGGGATCCCTGCTGAATAGGCCTTGATTAACTGTGGCATGGGGTCAAAGCCGGGCCTCCGTCAGCTGGGGCCAGGCTTAGGAAAATTATGCCTGTGTGTGAGTGTGCAAGTATATGAGACTGTAATTTGCACTTCTTAGACTGTGAATACAGTTTGCAGGACATGATACTCTACAGTTTGTCTGATTAGGTTATAGAGAGGCTGTATTTCAGCGTGGAATTCAGACACCATGTCTGCTTAACATGAAGCTCTCTGGTTTATTTACTTTGTGGGCAAAAGTTAAACGGGACGATCTATAGCATCTCATGCATGTCTGTTTAATATGAAGCTTCATCGAGCTCAACTCAGCGTAAAAGGGGAAGCAGAGGGAAACACTGGCGCCGTCTAAAGGGAAGAAAAAACCTGAGGACACCTAAGCTCTCTGATTAACAAGTCAAACAGTCTTTGTTTAATCAGTTGAAAATCTAAAGTGTAAAACAACAAGTTGTGGTTTAAGGGGAGTTATGTTTGGGATTACTCCTTGGCACACTGATTTTTTTGTCTTGTCATCACTGTGAGGTTTCCAGACAACCACTGGAGATAAGTTTAAAATTTCTAACATCTAGCAGAAGCTACTTTACAGATTTCTGGCTAAGTTAGGGCCTGTGTTTACTTAATAGCTGAAATTCTTACAAGAGGAAATCTACCAGTTTGGAGTGTTTACAGAACAGAAAAATGTTGATGGTAAACCTGTGCGTTGTTACCATAAACAACTGGCTGAAGATCAATCTGCAGTAAATTTGCTTTAAAAAGGCTGTACATGTGCATCTACATATTTGTGAGTCTGTCACTGGCCTCACCTGGGGGCTGACACTGGGACCATAGCCCATGCCGGGTGAGTTCATGGAGTGGGGGCCCATGGGTGAGCTGATGACGGAGAACGGTGAAGCCAGGCCATTCATTGGCGAACTCAGCGTGCTGATGGGAGAGTGAAGAGAGCCGGAGGGACCCATGGTTGTTGGGCTGAGAAGAGACGGGTGCATTCCTCTGTGGGATGTGGGTGAGCCCAGGGGCGAGGAGGTAACCTGGCCCGACGAGTCTGGAGGGAAAAAAAATTCACAAAAGTTTAGAATGAAATCTTGGCTGTTGCAGTAACTTTTTATAATCTTTACTGCTGTTATTAATGATAACATCTCGACACATTTTATCAGCATTGTTTGGTTTTCGATTTTAAAGAAAACCTAATCCACTAAAACTCAACTAGTTTTAAAAACCTGATACACATCGAGACTTAAGCATTTTAATTTAAACTTTTAAACCATGCTGTTTAAAAACAACTTTATTTAATTAAAAAGGCATTTCAAAACAAAATCCTTGGCGTCAAGATTCCAGAACATATGTTGAAGTGTGAAAGCAGTTACAGCATCTGAGTGCTGTCCAAGAAAATAAACAATTCAGCAAAAACACTTGAGACAATTAAATCCAATAATAGCTCTCATTGAAAATAGCGCAATCTAACATTTGAGTCAATGGATACTGACTATTATGTCCGTACATAACTTTTTCTACTCTCCCCTGCACTGGTTCCGCCCCACAGTAAACAGTTTTCCTCCTTACAAGTGCTCCCCTCAGGTATCTATGAGGACAGGATCTCTATCTATAATGCATGTGGCTGAAGAGTGGACTACTGGACCCCGGAGGCTTGAATCCACAGCCCCACAGCAGAGCCGAGGAGAAATCCACAGCCAGATTGAAGTCAGAGGGAGTGATAAGGATAAGATCATGTGTATTTTACAAGAATCCGTATGCTCTTCCTGTCTTTCCTTTCCCTCCTAGACTTCATCCCTCTCTTTACCTTCACTGAGCAGGCCATTTTCCCATCAGCTGTCAACACAGACGATATGGGACAGACAGGAGCACGAGAAGAAAAAGGAGGGTACTGGGGTATTTCACTGAGAATTTGGCGACTGGTTGTATGTGTGCTGATAACTCCCTCCTATCTGTCTTGTCTTTCATCACCGTCTCCCACCATCTCCAACTCTTTATTTATGAGTTTTCCTTGTGAGTTTCAAATGGAGCATTTTACAAGTTATTCAGACTGATAATCCCTCTGCTACACGTAAAAACATAAATCTTAAAGCAAGAATATTTCAACTCTTTCAGCATAAATTTATTAATTATATGTTTTTTAAAGTTGCAATGAGTAGATTAATTTAAAGTTAATCTACAACTGGCTTGTTAATTACATAATTTTTCATACATAATAGCATTTGATGATTTTACCTTCTCAAAATGACTATTTTTACATTGCAGTAAAATAAATGTATATAGGTATTAGATTGTTGGTCATCTAAAAATGATATAAATATTTATCTAAAAATGTTGTTTTGGACTTAAATAAATCAATCAGTCTACCGAATAAATAACAGATTACGAAGAAATTTTTATAAAAGTGTTGGACAATGTTTACCATGAGACTAGAGATCAATGGGATTAACTGCTTTGATTTTTCAGCCGTTTACATTCATATATGATTATTATAACTTTTGCCTGTTAGTCAGTTCAGTTTCCAGTCATACATAGTTTACAATTTAAATGTGGGCAAAGTTTCACAGATATAAACAGAATTTAAATGAACACAATGTACCCAAATCACCCCTTTCGCCACAGCTGACATAAGGCAGCTTAGGTTAACCTCTGATAAGTACTTTGTCCTAACATACCCTCTTATACCCTGTCCTATTTTGACACAACAACTTTGCTCTCTCTGCAGTGAGGACATGGACTTGTTATGTAATAAGTGTGTTTGTCTATCACACTCCCACGTTTCATAAGTGGTTGTGTCCCTCTGTCTCCTCACAGTGGAACAGAGCTGATGGATGGCTCAATCAGTTGACAGCTGGTAGTTCAGTACTTTGTCTCTGCCCCAGCTGACTTTACAAGTTTTTTTTTTTTGTTTTTTTAATGTGTGTATGTGTGTGTTCTTGGCGGGCGTTTTACTGCTGCAGAGAAAAAAAAAAAAAAAAAAGGACGGGGAATCTTTGTCCCCACATCAGCAGTCCTCAGAACAGCAACCAAACTGGCAGCACAGCCAAACCAAACACTTCCTGCACATCCTGCCTGCCTCACGAGCACTTCCTGTAAGCACATACACAACACACGCACAAACGGGCCCCATCCTTTTGAAAACAAACACACGATATTTTTTAATAAAGGGCTAACAACAGCTCTGTAGCTAGCTGTATTAGTGCAGTGTTTAATCCTCTAACTGATACCTTCTCAAGCTTCTATCCCTCTGATTGCTTTTTTTTTTTTTTTTTGCCTAAAAATGCGCCCACACACATAATTCCTGAAAAAATAAATAAATAAAAAAAAACTCTCCCTGAGCCAACAATTCCCATAACCCTCCGCCAATTGGGTTTTAATTCGGGCAGATAAAGAGAGCTTTGGTATTAGGGTTGCCAATCTGCTATTGTAGGTCTCAGCATGGGGGGGGAGCTCAGCTGACAGAGTCCCGGCAAGGCCTCAACCCGAGGGGGATGACAGAGACGGGCTGGGAGGTAGATCAGACTGTTTATGTCCCCCCCCCCACCACCACCATTCATTCCTTGAATCTCTCTCTCTGCCACCTTTGTTTATTTTGTATATTTAATTTTTCTATTTTTTGGGAGGAGAGGGACAACCGGATCTGAAAAACATGTGACATCATCAACAACTCTCTAAAGCCATTTCTTCCAGATGAGCAAACTTCAATATGCACCTATGTGGTCTGACTGTATGTGAACACACAGATGTCTTTTACAGCAAAATGAGTGTTTGCATTTGTGTGTATGTGTGTGTGTGTGTTTATTCTTGTTAGAGTTGGGATGCCAGTGTAGGATTACAGCGGGATGAAAAGGACTCTGTCCTAATCCTCCCCAGAGAGGAGAGGAGAGAAGAGGAGAGGAGAGGAGAGGAGACAATGAGAGAAAAAGAAACAAGGAAGAGAGGAGAAAATAAAGAGGTATAGAAGAGGTGGAGAGGAGGAGGAGGAGGAGGAGGAAAGGGATGGAAAAGAAGGAGAGAGGAAGGAGCGTAAGAGAGGAGAAGGAAACCCAAAAGATGTACAAATTGAGAAACAATTGAAAAGTTGAGACAGAGAAGTAAAGAGAGGAGGGGAGGAGAAAAGAGGAGAGGTAATACTGTCCAATTAACTGTCCCGCCTGCATTTCTTCATGAACTCCTCTCATGTCAAGCCCAGGAACTGAAAAATGAAACATGCTCTTGCAGCAGTCTTGAGAAAACACAGCAATCTCCAGAAACCGCTTGCGCTATCTGCAAAAAGCATAAAGTAAACATGTTCATGAGATTACTGTAGATAGGATTGTAAGGCACAGGCCGGGGGAGGAGGAGGGAATACAAATTAATGAAGCAACTGCGAAAAATCAGCTGCAGTCGTCCGGGTCCCTGCACAGACATACAAAAAGATTGACTTATGTTTTGATAGGGGCTGAAAAGAAAAGTGCTTCTGTGCTTTGTCATTTGCAGCCTTTGCCTGTCAATTGGCCTGGATGGCTGGGCGCAGAAATCACAACTGACAGCTACAAATAAGCAAATTAGGGCCCATCTTACCGGCGGGCGGGCGCAGACAGAGTTCCACACTTATCACTTCTGTACTCAATACAAGCATCTCCTGTTTCTAAACAATGCGTCCCTCCCTCGCTCTTGCCTTTCTCGCTCCTGTGTTCTGCTGTTGGGTGTGATTACACAGAGGAAATCTGCCAATTTGGGTTCTGGCTGCTGCTGGCTTGTACATTTAGAATATAATAAATGGATAAATGAGATAAGGATGGATGAGGAGATGAAAAGCGACGAGCCTCAATAGAGAAACAAAGGCCGGTAGCGATTTTTTAGGGGTTTGAAACAACCAGTTTTTACAGTTTTCTGACAGATGACTGGTTGCTGCTGCGACAAATGACTGTGCTTTCTGGAATAAGCTGTCATCTAAATCAGCGTAAAAGGTGGAAATAAAATAAAGTTGCCCATGTTTGTTCAGAGTGAAATGAAAAAAGGAATTTTGAAGGCTTCATGATTGCTCCTGAGAGGCAGTTGAGGGTGCAGGTTTGGTGAGGCAACAGCGTTTGGCGTGAAGAATAAGTTGAAAATATTTTAACAAAGAAAGAGAGGATCAAATCCACTTCAAGCCTGGTTTAAATGCACTTTTTTTTGCCACAGCACAAAGCTTATATGATGGTTCAGTATACAAAGCACTATCCTCAACTCATTTCACCCATGAAGGCGACCATTCCTTCACTTTAATCAAGACGTTTTAGCTGTCTAAACCCATCCAGTCCTCCACGTTAGAGTTGACTGATCAGAAAATTGAAAAGAGATCCACAGTTAAACTGAAACAAAGATGCTCTTCTTGTTGGCAGGGTGGAGCTGCAGAGGAGGGTGCACTTTTCTAATCAGCTGACCTTGTTGTTGTAAAGTTTTCCATCTACTTCATTTTATTCTCATCATTAAAAAAAAGGTCAGGCAATGATTAATGTGACAATGAAGAAGAAATTCCTACTGATAACATTTGTAATAAATTGTGGAAATTTATGAAAATAGTTTTTAAACATCTTTTCCTTCTTCGCTTCAAACTGTGATTAGGCTTCCTCCCTTTTCATCATGTTATTACAAGCTTAATCTGGTCTTAAATTGGTTTATATCAGGGATATTTTGGCTTTATTTTAGCACAGCGGGAGGAAGTGGAGACGTGTCATCACTCACTTGTTGACAACAGCTTAAACCCACGTCACCTGTGATGGGGGGTTACAATCCAAAATCATTATGGGGCACTGCTCCCAGCACAGCTTTATAAAGACTACAAATGACTCTGGCGGCTGCAGAGCTAATACTGGTGGTTGTGTTCCCTAACTGGCCCATGCGCTCATGTTGCCTCTGCCACCAGCATGGGATAATGCATTATAGATGGAAAGTACACCCCTGTACCCCCCACAATAGTCTGAACCATCCTGAGTGCAAATGAAACCTCCAACTCCACCATTTCTGTCATTGGCCTGTTTTACTCCTGTAGCTTCACATGTTTTTCCTCTGTGAATGTCTCTTCCTCCTCGCATCTTGACACCAGTTTGTTTTGCTGTTCCCTTTAAAACATATTCATAATCACAAGCACGTGCCTGTGCACAGGCAGACAGATGCTCATTTTTCACTCAGCGGCTAACTCTCCTCCTCTATTATTCATCTACTAGTGCCACAGTGGAGATTTAGTGGAACACGAGGGCGTGGGATGCAGCAAAAACAGATAGGGGGAGCTCATAAAACTCAGTAAATCTCACACTTTATATGCAATCCCCATTTTGCCTTTAAATGTCTTCACTCACGATCAGTTAAACTGGCTGTCCATATGTAAAAAACATAATGCTACGGGTAGTACGCACTGAAGAAATGATGAATGCAGCAGTGCCAGTTTAATACTCCTATAGTTTCTGTCCAATCCCACAATCTCCTGAGACTTTGCTAAATCTTTCGCTACAGCACAACCCACACAAATGCACGCACGCAAAAATTACAGACTGGCTAAATGCAGATCTTTGCACAGACGATGGGGGCTCTATACCACCCTGCTGGCAATGGGTCAGCTGAGAGATGATGCCAATGGTGAGAGCGCAGCCAGAAAAAAAAAAAAAAAAAAACAAGAAAAAACATCATCATCATTGCGTAGATTGAGTTTGGTGTAAATGAAGCAGTCATGAGTCACTTGCACCTACACTGCTCACAAACTGCAGCTCCTGAGAGAGAGAAAAAAACTGGATGAAGCTGCCGTCTGTCAACAATAAGACAGCCCTAGTTTTTTTTTTGTCCTTTTTCCTTTTTTTTGTCTTCTGTTGATTTGAGGCAACAAGAAGATTTTTCTTTTTTTTATTATTATTATTATTATTATTCACGGTAATGTT
>JAPZDV010000011.1:6254489-6290863 GCA_029814665.1 Acanthurus lineatus | reverse complement strand
ATTATTATTATTATTATTATTATTATTATTATTCACGGTAATGTTTTAGGAGAGGCAGGTGAGTCAGTTTTGAAGTGCACACAGCGCCTTAGCACAGTCTGGATGAAACGCTCGTCATTAGCATTTCTCTGTATGTGCTCAGAGACGGAAGAGAGAAATGGGGGGGTGGGGGGGAGACTGAAGAAAAAAAACCCAGGAGATTCAGTCAGTTGCGTAAAAACCCAGAGCCCAAAATAACACAGGAGTCGGTACAACAGCTTCATTTTTAGAGTTTTTACCGCTGATGTCTCTATCACCATGACGACAGCAGGCTGGTATTATGTTCAATCTTTCATGAGGTGCCCTGTGTCCATGTTTCTGTTTGTGCTTCAAAAATTAGACCAGTGCTCATTAACTCATTTCAATCTGTGATTTAAGTTAAACAGTGTCAGCATGCTGTGTGTGATGCATGTATGTGTGTGTGTGTGTGTGTGTTTGCATGCATTCTCATTAATCAGGGAATGGTGTTCTACTGTTTTACACTGTATAAACACACTAATCTGGTCCCTTCAGTTAAGGTCCAAAGAGTAAATACCCGAGTCTGATGTGTTTACTCTCTGGATAGGGGAGAAGTAATGGGAGTGTGTGTGTATGTGTGTGTGTGTGTTTAGAGTAGCAGGGAGATGGCGTGGTGGCAGGGCCATAACTGGCTGATGACATATCAAAGGATGATAAGCAACATAATGAGTCCTTGCTGAGTTTTCTTTCACTCTCAAAAGAATAATAAATGTCTTTAGATTACATTCTAACCATTCTCTTTTTAAAGTTTGTCTGAAAAACAAGTCAAAACACTATAGATTTCTTATTTGCATTGTTATAAAACAAAGAAAGGTAACAAATCCTTGTGTTTTAAAAACTCCAACTACTGTTTGGTAACGCTGCTCAATTAATAAAGGAGTTACAAGATCAACAGACTATCGAAATTGGTGTTAATTATACTTTTAATGTCTCAGAACTGTTAAATGAATCAACCATTTTAGTGTAACTTTCTATTATCTTTAGATTCAACCTACTATGACAAAGTGTTTTAGCCTTTTCATATTCTTGTCATTTATCCATCTAAAAACAAAGATATATTTGTATCAACATGTCCAACTATCTACCCTAAGTTTCATGCATCCTCCTGAGTTTTCTTTTGCATTTAAAGTGAAACATGCTGTAATCCCTAAAGTCATCTATCCAAATCAAAAATTTGTCTTGTTTTCTCTGCATTTCTGGTACTAACCAGCCAGGAGACTTTTAAATCACAGTCAGAGGCCACTTGGTGATGGTTTCGTTCTTTTCATTACTTATTTTGTCAGAATAACTTAGTTATCACTTCATGACAGCAGGACTGAAAGTGTACTTTTTAAAAAAAGTTTATGCCAACCTGGGAATGATTAGTTAAAAAAAAAATATGCGAAACAATGCAAATTATGCGAAACATCCAATTTGATTTGAATAGCTGCAGAGAGCAGCATTTGATCAGCACCTCCGAGACTTGGAACTAAGCAAAAGACATCACAGCCTTACTTAATGCACAAAGGAAGCCTGACGAAAACAGGGTTTTTGTTGTTAGTCGTTTGTTCCCTGTGGTCCTTGTGCTTTTCTAAATCCCTGAACAACTAAAGTCACACGAGAAAATAATACACCACGGTTTCAAGGTTTCTCCCAACACTCATTACTTTTAATCCTGCATCCTCATTACAGTAAATGAACCTTGAAACAGGTAAAAAAAAAAAGCCATGTAAGTTATGAAGACTTTTGCCTCAACAGCCACTTTCTTTAAAGACGAGATACGATCAGACAGAGCAGCTGCAACGATAGCTGCACCTTTGTGACAAGTCAAACCGAGAGTCTCTAAGCCCTTTTTCCACTGCCGATTAAGGCCCCTATCAGCTGGCACCCATACACTTGCTAAAAGAGAGAAAGTAAGATTTAAAGAAAAAGGCCTTAATGTGAGATAAGTGGCAGAAAAAGACCCAAAACAGGCCACCCATAATTTCACAGTGGGTGGGCTGTTAACAACCATCATTTGATACAGTGTTGATATAACCCGATTCTTTTTGCCTGCTGAAACACTGCCCTCATTAAAGACTTAATTCTTTCCCTCCCACCTCCCTTTTACTCTTTGTCTCTTGCAGGCTCTCTTTATTTTTCCTCCCATTTCAATTCATCGCCCTGATAGCATGATCATGAAAGCACCAGCTCCTGGGGCAAGCCAGTGCCCTCTATGACTCTTAAGTGTCTGAAGAGGCCATGGAGCCGCGGCTGGCTGTGGCTAGGTGCCAGCTAAGCCACAGATTACTGCCGCTACTGCTCACTGTGGCCCGACTGCCAGCACTCTGATCGGCCGATATGGCCTAATTGTTCTCTATAGCTCAAAGGTGATATGCCATCTACCACTCGCCAGCAGACATCGCAAGCAGGGCTGCGCAAGACGAGCTTGAGCAAATGCTGCTGGAAATACCTCAGCATTAAATATCTGACAGGGTACTTGTAATTTTATAGCCTGACTCACAGACAAGACTGATCTAAAGGAATGTGGAGAGAAGCTAATGGCAGTTTGGTTAAGCAAGCATAAATGAAGAAAATAGTGTCAAGGGTTAATTAATGTTTTTACAGTGTATCTTTTTTTTGTTATGATATCATTTTTACAAGAGAAAAAAATCTCCAACAGAAGGGCTATATCCAACATTTTTTGGCAAAAGGTCACATGTGCAATGTGTGTGGATGGACAGTTGAGGCGTTGAATATTTTGCAGGAGTGGCTGAGAATTTCCTATTTGTACAACTAACTTTTTGCACTTTTTGTTTGTGAATATGAAAAACTGTGATCATTAGAATACTCTGACTGTCACTTGTTAAGCTCAAAAGACAGATTTTTGGTAAAGTTTTACAAAGAATGAGCTAAATTTGTGGACAGTGTTGTCGCATTTTAGAAATAAGCTTGAAAACAATCAAAAGGCAAACAAACAAATAAACAGATACAAAAACATGGTCTAAAAATGTCCCTAAATCAAGCAAGGAAATCGCAAAATTGTGGCGCTAATTACGTTTTAACTCACAGTGTGCAGGGAGAGAGAAGGCTTATAACAGAAAGCCTCCCAATCATTGGAGTCATAAATCTGAGTATTTTCTTTTTTTCCTTTAGGTAGGAAGTTCTTAATGATAAATTATTTAAAACTTCTCAAGGATTTAGATGGGTTCAGTGGATCAAATAGCAGAATCCAAATTTGAAATCCTGCTTTTACACCTGAATCCTAAATGGAGCACAGTGGCGGTCTCTTTTACAAGCTATCAGCTAGTCTGTTTTATTTGCACTTTGCATATGCACCTTTTCATATTAACATCTGTTGCTACAACTGTAATCATTAAGAGAGCGACAAGCAGAGAGGCGGACACAAGACACAAAGACAGAAAAAAAGGATACTGCGAAGGAGATGTAACATACAGATGAAGGACAGCCAGCATGGCGAATGCGTCACGCTGGCAGTCCTTTGGTTAGCAGCTTATATGAGGGGCAGCGACTGACAATAGCATGTTGATCAAAGACATGGCATGGAGGGATAATTACCACAGCCTGTGGAGCTACCTTGAGGAGAGGAAGATTACATTTGCAACTGATGCTCTTCGGCTCTTTTTAAGGACTCGGTACCTTTTCAGCAACATGGCAGATTAGCAAGTAGCAAGGGTACACTAAGTTAATAATGTCCAACATGTTAAGAAACAGCAGGCTTTCCGAATGACCTTAACCAGTCTCTAGACTGCCAATTATGTGAGAGCTCCAACTTTGCTCATCCTGTTATCCTTACAGAACCTCTGCCATTAACAAAAGTGTCGAGTATTATTCTCCACAATAGATTCAGCTTGAAAAATCTCATATCTGTGCTATAAAATCCCACTAGATTGTCAGGTCAGGTTCAATGTTGTGTGAATCCAAGTAAAAAGGAAAATGCATGGCAGCTGGAGAGCCATGATTCATAGAGCTTTCTCATCTGTTGCATTCAGAGATGAAAATCACAACACAGGCCCTTATCTGGCTCCCTCAATGCTGAAGAACAGTGTAAAATGCAGCACACTGCAGAAAACACAGATAAAAACAGACTGCAATCATCTGTGAACAAACAGTTTAAATAGTTTACAAAGGGTTTCCAAACCCTTTTTTTTAAATATCCTTTCCTTTGAACAATCATGTGTTTCACAAAGTGCCCATGAGCTCATGGAACATTCCGTAGCGTTCCCAGTGTTTTGTTGCTCCTGTCCCAACTTCTTTGAAATGTGTTCCTGGCATCACATTCAAAATAAGCACACACATAGAAAAATCAATTAAGTTCAGTGAGGTAAAACATTAAAAGAATGAGCAAACTATCACATTTTGCTTTATTTATATTTTCCACAGTGTCCATACTGTTTTGGATATTGGGTTTAGTATGTAATCATATTTTAGATTTTGGAAAACTGTAAAAAAATCTCACACCATAAAAGATGGAGAAATCCAGAACCTTTAAACTGTCATACTGTCATTATTGGACATAAACACTACTTGTCAGCTCTGTTAAATCTGATTGTCTGATTTGCTGATTCTCAACCGCAGTGCAATGTCAGGTTGCATTTCTCCAAAAAGCAACACTGTTTTAACTTTCTGCTGCAGGGCTGCTGCATTTTTAAGCTACCAAGACTAGAAATGTTTTTATGTATCAGGCTATAAATATGTTTATTGCTGTTGTAAAGTTGAAATTTAAATAGGAAGCACTATGTGGATGGACTCTCTTTTAAAGTCAGCCCCAAGTGGCCATTTGAAGAACTGCTGTTTTTGATACTTTTATGTCGTGGTAATTTTTCAGCCCCGGTCGTTGCCGCCTGAACCTTACACTTGCATGTAAATGAGAAAGGGGAACACAGCCACTGGTGTGGTGGAGTGAAAGGGAAATTAATCTACAAGGTGCGTCTGCTAGCTTTCTAGCCGTCTCGTTATAACTCATTGGTCGCAAAGCCATCGATCTAGAGGAGAATAATTATGCCAATTACTAACAAGGAAAAACAAATCGTCTCTTTCCTCTGGTAACATCAGAGTGAGGAATTTGCCACTTGATGACTTATTCAGAAGCACACGAGCGATAGATGATTTCCATTTGTATCAAGGAAGCGCTAAGACAAAGCCCAAGTAAAACACTCACTGTGTGAGTCTGTGTGTGAGTGTGTGTGTGTTTGATCCTATGCAACACCTGGTCTGAGCCCAAGGCAGATGTTGGTGAACATGGCATCTGTGTCTTAACCCCCTGGCTGGATTTGGACAGGCAGTATCATGGCCCATAAAAATGGTTACTGTTCTCTTACACAAGGCTGGACATGTTTACATGTGATTTATACTCACAGATCCTTTTCAATTACCGTCGGCTATGTCAAGAGGAGATGGTTTGCATTTAGGTTTTGGGACACAGTAATGATAGCAGAACTTTTTTTTCCGCAGAAGCTTGAATTTATTGACTATATTACAAGCCTTTGAGCCCCTTTCTCCTTCTTTCATTTTTTTTTCTTTTACTCTGATTATTATTCTTCTGTGACGTGCTGGTCTGTTTGTAATGAAATCCAAATGGAGAAGGTTCTGGCTTCTGGCCCTGAGCTGAAACACGCCCCCCTCCTCCCTCCTCTTTCTCCCTTGGGGGGAACGAGCCTGAGATAAAGGAAAACGGGAGGATGGGCCGAGACAGATTGATCAATAGATGGACATGTAGAAAGAGAGATAGAGAGATTCATAGAAAGATAAGAAAGATTCAAAAAGGAAGCAGGAGGAAGAGAAAACGCGAGAAAGTCTTTAGAGATAGCTTTAGACCCTCGGGGCCATTCAGACGGGATAAGATTTGGGGGGGGCAGTGATGGGAAACTATGTGTGTACGTGCTGCAGGAAGAGGCCTTGCGTGCTGAGGGGGGGTTGGGACACACGCGCCTCGATGAGTAGGGAGGGGGCTGTATGTCCTGACAAGTGTGTGCATGTGTGTGTTCTGTGTGCGATTGTAACCGAAGGAGCGTACTTTGGATCATTGCTTCGACTCACAGCTAACACAAATAAAAAATAACACAAAAAATCCCGCAGGGCCGAGGCGGAGGATGAGGGGGGGACGCCGCATCCAAGGTAAATAAACAAAATCATGAAAATATAGATGCATGGACTGATGAGGCTAGAACACCCCCCCTCATCCGTCCCTTCTCTTGCTCGACTGCACACAGACAGTCTGTCCAGTACACACAAAATCAATTCACTTTTGGCCCATTATCAACAAAATAAGTCACATGGACAACTCAAACAGCTTATGTCAACATTGTAACCTTATTCCACTGAATGCTCTGTTTCAAACACATATTTCATTCAGCCGGCAACGTTCGAGCTCCTTCCTGACGCACTGCAAACAAATTTTCATTTTTATACAAGTTTTAGTCTGCTAGAGTCCTTAAATCATGTTATTTTAAAACAGACTTAAAACATACTTAAAGACTTAAGATTTCGAGTGTCGAAATCTTAAGTCTTTAAATGATTTTAGGGCTGTAACTCACAGATATTTTCAGCTTTTTATTTTATCGTTATTTCTTAACTTGTAAAATTTTAAGTTAATATAATTTCAGAGCACTAATGAGAAACGCAATCATAGGCTTCCAGAGCCCATTGTAACATATTAATTTAGCTTGTTTTGACCTGATATTTAAAGCTTCATATGTAACAGAGAACAGCTGCAATTCCTCACAACTTCAAGAGCTGGAAACAGAAACACGACCAGAACATCTGGCATTTCTGTTTGACAAATGTCTGACATGATCATCACATTATAATATATATTCTTTCACTGAACTCAACAATTAGCAATCATCTTGTCTCAGAACAGTTTCCATTACGAATCAATTTTCAAGATTTATCTTACAGTATTTATCTTAAGTATATTAAAACAAGACAAGGCAGATGGCGGCGAAAAGAACGATGATACTTGATTCCAGAGAAAAGCTCTGATTTATGTTTGGTACGATTGAGATTTTTGCAGCACAGAGCTTCACTACCTGCATATGCTATGTGAGTTTTTCTGCCAGAGAGGAATGATCACAAGTGATTTAAACAATAAGAGCCTGCAGAGATGATTTTCAGGATGGAGTCAGATCAAACAAGGACATGGCTCTCTGGTGAATTACCGGCATGGGCCGTTCTTAAGGGGGTTGTAGGCATGTTTTGAAACAAGAAAAAAAAAATTGCACAAAGGTGGTCATCTGAAGCGTCGTGAGCATCCGCAGGCCCTTAAGTGGAGTTGGCATCCATGTGGATGAGAGCCTATGTATGTCTCTTTATCTCCCTCTGAGGCTCATGCTCTCACTTTTCATTTTTCCTATCCAGCCTCTCCTCTGTCCCTGCTTCCTTCAATTTCTCTCCACATCTTCCCTTCTGCCTTCTCTGTTCATCAGAGGGAATCCCCAGAGGTAAAGGATAATCCCAGTTCGGAGCAGCAAGTCTTTCATGTCCTGGGAAGACACACTGGCGAGAGTGCTGCCAGCTCCCTTTCCTCTCTGCAGATACCTGCATCAGCTTCCCAGCCTTGCCGTCTCTTTTTTTTCCTCTCTCCCCTCCCCTGCCTTTTACTTCCTGCGCTTGTGTTTTCACTCATGCTTATGTTCTCCTTCATTATGGAGCCCTTCGGTTCTGTCGGGGACGTGACTAACACTGCTAGTTTGTGTTTAGACAGCGCAAACACAACACAAACACCTGGGAGTCGATATATCTACGGGTGTTGGAGCTAAACAACAGCACAGGCTTCTGCTCATGTCTTTTGTATGCTTTGGATGCTTCTTCAGAGCTTTGGGAGGGAGGTTGCTTCAAAGGAGTGTAATGCAGATCCCTGAAACAAAACATTTACACCGTGGCCAAACATTTGCAAAGGACATTTCAGTTTTTCAAAAGAAGTTCATGTATTGAACCTAAAAAGCTTGGCCCAGACTCTTTAAGATCTGACCTTTAATTGCAGACTCGACCTAAGTCACAGCTCAATTTCTGATCCTAATCTAATACACAAGATTTTTACTTATTTATAATTTACTTGATTGGTAGTGAGAGGTAACGCACGCCACATGGCTACATGGTCAAAAAAGTTATTGTTTGATTACAAACTCTGACCTTTGTTGAATGTCAAACCCCTTTATCTCTCTCGTCTTCCGACTACATCTCTCTGTTTACAGTAGAGACAAAAAAGCCCTAAAACTAAAAAAAAGTAGTCCTAAAGGCTAACTAAGGAGCTTCTTTATATCACACTACAACAGTTCAGCTGGCAAAAAAGGTTATTCAAGTTCTGTAAGATCTCTCCAGAGTGGTCTTCTTTTTATCGATAAGATGAACTGTCAAAATAAAGTTAAAATTTCAAAACAAATCCCCCAACACTCCGAGCATTTTGACAATGCAGCACTGCAGCTCCACAAATATCCTGATTTATTTGCACCTTTAGTTGAACATTCGTGAAAACAGGGTGCAGTACTTTTTGCAGACTAACTAGAAGTCTCTTATCCACAGCTGCTGTGTTTTACAACACACACTTATAATGGCATTTGTTACAAGCAAGCTTTGAACAGCTATATATGTATATATTTGACATTGCATCAAATTAGTCATTTTTTCCACAGTCCCACAACTGAACAATGATCCCTCAGTCCAATCAAAAGGTTGCTTTAGTGCTAGATACTTTTTTCCAATGATGCAATGATGCAGCGCACATTTGCAGTGACATTTGTGCTGGGAAAGTCATTTTCTGGAAGGTCCGAAAATTTCTTTTCGCCTGTGCCTCTCAAGGCCCGAATGCCAGTGAATTACGTGTTGAGATTGGCTACACGACAGAGGCCAAATAAAGTGGGTGTTATGATTGGCATGGACAGCCACGCTTGAGAGAAACAGGTGTTGTTCATTGGCTCGCGGTGATGTGCCCATAGCTGCAGAGGCCTGCGATTGGTAGAGGGAAGACACCACCGCTCTGAGAGGAAGCTGCTGATGCCAGGCGTGTTTTGCGGGCACGGATGGCCGAGGCGGAGGGAGGGGGGGGAGGGTGGAGGGAGGCGGGGAGGTGGAGGGAGGGTAGAGGGCGCCGCAGAGAGAACAGACCACCTGGATCACGGGCCTCAAAGGCTGGCCTGACAGAGTCAATCTGAACAACAGTGAACAGAAGACAGCCAGTCTGCTGACTTCCCCTCTCTTGCATTTTCACTGGCAGCTTTCCAACAAACACATGCCGTCCAGCAAGACTTTCAAAAAGGAGCCTGAGCTTGGTTTTTTTCCACCGAGTTAAGGCCGACTGTTTAACTCTGCCCAGCGATATAAGGAAGCTGATCAAAAAGGCTCAAAAACACCAGAGATAGTCAAGGATCAAAATTAAATCTAAAAGGAAATTGCAATTATCAGATCGTTAGTATTAGGATAAAAACAACAAATAAATAATGCTGTTGAATAAAACAGGGTTGCACTACATGAATACGAGCACAAAACTACTGCTTATGTACAGTAGCAGGAACAGTAACAAAGTTTTGATAAAAAATACATGAAAGAGTTCAGAAAAACTTGTTTTCACTTTTGTAGGTATTCACTGGAGTTTTAAGTAGTAGAAAATACACAACTCTGACCTTTTAACACATTTTAAATCGGTTTTGTGTCTTTACTGGATCATGGACAATAATTAGTGCTAACCAAGAGACCAGAATATTCCCAAAAGAAGCCGCAGTTTGTGTCTTTAACCAGATTATGGGGGACATTGTTTCACTTTGCCCTGTGTGGAGAAATTGTACATAAAAAGTGCTGAAAACACAAAGAATGGAAACTTTTCTTGGTTTATGGAGAAACCTAATGTACTAAATTATTATGAGTGTAACTGAGGTTACAAGCCTAGAGAATGGAAAAAAAAATCCTTCAAGCAATTTTACTGAGTCATTTTTATTCATAAACAAGTTCTAAATATTGGAAGTGGAAAAGAGAGAAAAAACTTGCCTAAAGAAATATATATATATATATATACAGATATAGATACATTTTTTGTATCTTAAATAATAAACAGTTTGCTGCTTCACATTAAAGAATAATGAAACTGATTTTGACACTTGTAAAAAGTGTTTTTGAATCAGAAACAGGTTGCATTTAATCTTACTCCACAGACACCACTTTAAAGAATCATTTACATATCAAAATGACTCGGTAAGGAGTTTTTTGCTGTGTGGAGAAACAAAAACTCAGGGGACAATACAGTTTGTGTTTCTAGAAGTACAAAAAAAGTGTAGCAGTTGGAAACAGTCCGTGGTGTGTTCATGCTGTTGGTCCATGTGGGCTCACACACAGTAATCAGCTCCTTGCCTCTGTCACCCCCCTGCCTCCTGACTGAGGCATTTACATTAAGGAGCAAGGCTGACCTGGGCTGACCCACGCACACACTCGCTTCAGTCAAGCCGAGACAAGGACCTCAACTTGGTTCACTTCTTCAAATTTTTCTTTCATTTCTTTTTTTAACCTTCACCCTCTTTTTCTTGACATTTCTGTCTTTCCGTGTTTTGGTATAACTTATTTTCCCTGCCCTCGTGACCCTGCGTCCTCCTCTGTGAGGTCATTCTGCCATGACTAACAGGGGTCCTCAGGGTAAAGAGAGTGTGGGATTCCTCTTCTTCTTTTTTTTTCCGTATTGCCTCCAAGGGTACAGCGTGGTGTGGATAGGAACAAGAGAAAACATCCAAACATCAACAGAGAAGGAACACTGAGCCAAGTCAGCAAACTGGTGGGAGGAGGCCACTGACAGATAACTCGCACACAAAAACACGGCTCCTCATTACCACACACATGCTGAAGTGTTTTATTTGGACTCAACCCTCATGTGATAGTTCTGAGACTCAGATTCCTGGCTTGCCTATCTCTCTCTGGCGGAGAGAAAACTCCGTCCTCTCGCTATGGGAGTGTCAGAGCAGGACGGTGAGGAGGACAAGACTCCCGCGGTCACACGTTGCCTCTGGAGATAAATCATGGATCTTTCACAAACACACACAAGCACACACACTGATATCCAACCCACAGAGACATGATTAACATGCCAATTAGACCAGGAAGCAGCAGGCCTCGAGGCCTCCTTTATTTTGCCATAAATAGAATTCAAACATACATGCAAATACACTCTACAAGTACAGCAGCATGCATGACAGCACATTGCACACAGGCATGAATACGAAAACCATGAAATGATCAACTAAGTCCTCATTCCATTATCCACTCTCATCTTCCCACACATAACACATATATTCAGACTTAAATGATAAACAAGATTTGCCTCTCATTTGCTCCCTATAGACAAGTATGTAAAAACAGTATGCCATAATGTACGATAAGAAAAAGCTCTGAAGAAAATAGGGCAATTGATGGAAATTTAATTCGAAAAGAAAAACATTTCAAGCTCCCAAAGGGAAATACCAATATCTTAAAACTGCCTATTTTATCCAGGCAAAAGCAAAAAAAACCCCAAATATATTAGGTTTGCAACAGAGAAAACTCAAATTTCACATTTGAAGAGCTGAATGCCTTATTTGTGCATAAAATTAGACTTAAAAAAATAATTAATTATGAATATAAAGACCTGATTAATCATCTAACCTTTTTGATTAATTTAAAAAAAATGAATCCTTTTGATTTTTTAATCAAAGTTGCTATAACATCTTATTTCTGACAACGTACCGATTAATCGATTAAAATAAATTCACTGATAATGAATGTGGTACATGGTGACGAGCGGCATCTTGTGGGTGACAGACACTCAGACGAGCCAATCTGAGCTCTGGAAGCAGAGCTGTGCAGCCTGACTCTGACTGATAGCTGGCTGAGGATCCTGAGGGGCATCGGGAGTTTAATCACCCATAACCGCAATTACAGACCTACACGTCAGACTCATAAAGCACTGAAACAAGATGAGCGCCTCCCTCCTCTCCTCCCCCTTGGCGCACATCAGCCAAATTCCACTAAAGCTCAAGGAGGAGCGAAAGAGCTGAAGGCATAAGCTCAGAGAGAGAGGGAGAGATCCCTAACTAGTGCACTGCATTAGAGGGAGAATTGCCGCGCATTAATTAGTGCTTTTAATACACTTATGAGCCATAAAACAAGTCGTTATGCACTCACTGAGCGGTAGTGTTGTCTTGTTGTCAAACTGAAGAGGAAAGCTGTGTTTCCACTGAAGATATCTGAGGATCTGTAAGAGCCTTGAACACAAGATTCAAAAGGACTGAGTCTCTGCATCAGTAATAGCACAAAAAGAAAACATTAACATATCAAATAAGCAAACCCACGTACACACACTCGTATGTAACGTGTGCGTGTGGACGTGCGGGCATGCACACACTCCTAATGATCACATAGCGGCTCATAGTACACCTTAAGACAGGCCTTAGGATGGATTAAGATGCAAGCCTTTATCAGTGGGTTCCCACAATCCCCTGTAGAATATCACATCTCTCTCTCTCTCTCGCCTTCTCTCTCTGTCTCTCTCTCTCTCTCTTTCTCTGCACTCCCTCTTTCCATTTCTCCCCCATTCTCCCCCTAAGGGACAGTGCTGGAAGAAAAAAAAAAGAGAGCTGAGGGAGAGAATGATGGAGGATGGTTGAAAAGAAGGAAAACATAGTTGAACAAGTATGCTAATGGACAGGCCACGGGCAGGAGGTCAACTCCTTTCACAACTCTGCCGCTTGACAGCAAGGCAGCAAACAAGATCCCAAGTCATCCTTGTAGTCATAGGAAGTCAAGCACAACTGTGCATTATGGAGGATAAGATTATCGCTGGTAGGTAAACGGGGCAGGCTGGCAGGGGTCACCAGGTCAAACGGCTGACATGATAAAAGGGAATAACTTCTTCTGCACTGGCCTTGTGGTGAAGGCAGCAAGTTTGCAGAAGCTGCACTTATACATAAGTCACTACACTGGAGAGATTATGTGTCTATGTGGTGAAAAAAAATGAATTAGAGCAAAAAATACAATTCGGGCAGGCTGGCAGCTAGTAACGGCATCTAACTGTGATTTTCACTGATTACTTGTTAAGACTTAAACTGTAAAATAGGGCAGGTTTCCAAAGCTAACTCAGCCGTAGATGAAGCAATGAGACTCCTGCTTATTAAAGTGCTGATGCTTTTTATATTTAGATTCACTTTGCAATCTCAGACATGTATGTCCAGTCTACCACCAACAGAGGGCCAATTTACACCTTTGCTCAATGATGCTGAAGTGCAGATTAGAAACAAGCTCAACAGACAACCTTTGAACTTCTGAGTTGACCGGGGGGGAGCAACGGGTCACAAGATCACCAGAGCAGTTGATTCATGAGACGGTGGCTGCACAACGCCGCCTCTGTCTCCCACTCACAGTTGCTTCAATAAATAAACCCTCCGCCAGGGGCGATGAAACTATATGGACGTGAACATCAGAGGAAAACATCCCATTTTCCCTCGTCATCCGCACTCGCACACACACACACGCAGACACACACAAGTGTTTTTTTCCTCACTTTCCTCAGTGAAAGCTTCCCACATGATCAGCTCTGATTGACTCTTCAGCTGCACAATGATGCGAGATAAAGAGGGTGGGCTGTCCTGTGTGTGAAAGGTCAACGTCTCCTTTGGGCGCAGGCGAGCGCACACTGTGTAAACAAGACAGGCAGAAGGATCAATCACGTAGACCGTATTTATTGGCTTAGTTGGCCGAGAAGTACATCCGCTGGAACATGATTCAGGACTAATCGCATGGAGAAAAAGAGGAAGAGAGACGGGAGGGAAAGAAACAGAGACAGGGAGAAAAGTCACAAGGGAAAGGGAGGATAGGAAGGCGAGTTGAGACAGAAAGTGTGTTTCTATCCACCTCTTTTCATGCACAATTTCATTTTGACTCAGTGAGTGGAAACGCCAGGAAAGAATTACTGTCCAATTAACTATAATCAAGTTATGTACTCTTGAATGTATTCACATAAAAAGTAGTTAATGGTAGTTTATTTTGCCAAAAGATTTGAAATTTTGGTCCAACTTATTCAACATTGTCGTGGTAATATAACTAAAAAAAAGACAGTGAAAAGGGAGAGGCATGTTGTCTGGTTGATGCATCATTAATGGCAGCCTGGGCTCTTATTTAAAGAAATCACTCAGCAATTCAGGGAAAACTGGATAGGAATTTTAAACAGTCCAGACTTCACAAAAGGGACATTCGGAGATGTAAAATATAATATCCTCCATTGAGGAAATGAAAGAAGATAAATAAACACTGTCTTTAAACGTTTTGTATTAAAAGGTTAATTGTCTGGTATGACTGAAAGTTTGAAAGTTCACGCCAACTGTGTGTGATTCTAATTTCCCCTTATTTCTTAGGCTTAGCCTTCCCCTCAATTTCCCGGCAGTTCACAAACAGGAAGGCAGGGCCCTTTGTCTTCCTGGTTTGTCGCGCTGAGGGACTTGTTTTATAGAACATGGAAGTAAACATGCAGACAAATCAAAAAAGTTGAAATATCTTACCCTGTACACAGATACAGGATTTACCCTGGTTTAGGTACTGTACTGCACGGAAATATCCAGTAGGTATGAATTATGGCAGGATGGAGCAAATAAAAAAAAGTATGTCTGACAAAAAAACTATATAAAAATTACTAAAAAAGAGAAACAAATCAGACACGGTTAAATAAAAAAAACAAAAAAGCCACAAAAACATAAACAAGACAAAGTCAAAGTGACAAAATAAACGGAGAACCTTTGAGAGAATGTAAATCACAATATCTAACAACAAAAAGTTTGTAAAAAACCCTGATTTCAAAAACGTTGGGACAAAGTGTAAAATATATATGTATATTTAAAAAAATATAGAAAGTTGTGAGCCTTGCCTCATTCTTCCATGTGAATGATCGAGCCTTGTTATCACAAGTACCAGATTTTAGGCTGTATCAGGGGCTTTTCTGATACTGGTATTGATATTGAACAAGCCAAAAAGGTGTTTTTTGAGAAAGTTCTACAACTTTCCCAGCCATTTGTTGCCTCTGTGCAAACTTGTCTGAAATGTGTTCTGAAATTCCGAAAAAGCACTTACTTACAAAAATCAATGAAATGATGAGTAAAGACAGTAAACATCTTGTCTTTGCAATGCTTTAAATTCAGTAAATTTCAAAAGAAATTAGCAAATTATGTTGTGTTTTATTTGTGTTTTATGTGTTTTGAAATCTGGGCTGTGGCAACACACAAAACACCAGTTCCTTGGATAACAAATTGGCATCCACAGTAATTAATAAGACTAGACAGAAGTCATCCGTCCTCCTCCGCTGACATAGCCTGAATGATGCAAGCGCCTTCTTCCCTTCTCAGCTCTAAGTGCAGTCTGATGTTACAGTATGAAGAGGTGGATACATCTTGAAGGATTTATTAGTGTCAGCATACGCCTCTGGTGAGTGGAAAACATGAGAGATGTTGTTTACAGTCACTTTTAATGTAGACGGTTTCTTCCTGAAGCCACTGCTCCTCGTTTATTTCATCTTTGAAGAATATTTTGACAAATTCCGAGTGCCTCCTCTGTTTCCCTTGTCCATGTTGGGACTTGGTTTTTTCCCTGTTTATTCAGCAAAGTCTGTAGGCCGGATATTCCTCTGCCTCCCTTTTACTTTTTTTTTTTTCTGGAATCTTTCAATATTTTTTATGGCACAGCCTGTGAAAACTCCCCTGCTGTTATTAATGTCATCCAGACCTGAAATCCATTGGACATTCTGTCCGTTTCTTGGTGTGCTGAGATGTTTCGGGCCGCTGCTTTCATGTCACTCACTTTGTTGACAGTTTATTGTAAAGAAACTTTGAGGATGACAGTCACGCAGACATTATGTGGTCCTGCTTGTCCTGATATGTTACTAATGCTGAGTCTGTCCTGACATCTGTCAAATTCTGTTTTTGGATGTTTGATGGCCAATGGGAGCATGTTTCAAATCTGACATCCAAGTTATTGTTCCGAGTATTCTTGTGGGGATGAAGGGGGGGCCGAGCCAGGAGCACCAATCCAGACAGGAGGTCGCATCCAGAGAATTCCATCTTCAGAAATTAAACTTTTTAATTCTAATTTTAAATTTTTTTTTTAACCCTTTTTGCTGTCATTTCAACAGCATGTCACAGCGTGATTGAGATGGGAGAGATCAAAGCAGGAGGTGATCACTGTGGCCCAGCGTCCATCCCATCATCCTGTCAAATGTTGTTTAAATCACACAGTCATCGTTCTGTCTTTAGCGGTTTTTAAGGGGTTTAATGTTCAAAAAGTGCCTCTAGAGGCATTAAGATTTTATATCAATATGGCTGATAAAGACTGAGAATACTGCAGCAAATTAAAATTAATTTTTAGAAATTAGAATAGGGAAAATTTCCAAACTGAGGGATCAAGATTGCATATAGCCAAAAGTTCAATTTCCCAACTTGCACTTGCAGTTTCTGCTTTCATTTTGTTTGAAATTTAAGGAGCTCTTTAAGGGTTTTGTTATAACATTCAGTTAAAAGAAAATGGAAAAAAAGCGTGCATGTGGAAGCAGTTGTAACAGTAGAATCCAGTGTTTTCACTGGATTTAAGTTTTAATATTACAAAAGAACAAATGTCAGAATGTTCTGGCATCTGCTACTTTGATTTAATGTTTTTTAGTCTCTGTTTTGTGGGCTGCCCAATTTTATTGAATGCAGGTGCAATATTAAATCACTGGAAAGAGCACTGGACAGATGTGTTGATCCCTGTGCACTTCCACTATAATGTCATCACAGTTCCATTACATTTAGCATGGTTTATTCCTAAAACCAAGATTTTTTTTTATCACTATCTTCTTGATAAAAGTAGAAGTAACACTCATTTTATTTTCAAACCTGCTCACATACACAGAGTATATCTTACTGTTGGAAAAAAAAATGTGCTCACAGGGCTGCAAAAGATACCTTGGTTTGAGAGCAACCATCATGTAAAAAGGAGCTTATGCGCAGTTTGTGCAAGGGTTTATTAAAATCACTGTTTTGAATTATGCTGACAAACAAACAAAGAGTCGCTGCTTGCCGCCATCGTGGTTAGACATTAGGTAGAATTCTGAGAGATAAAAGATCAATCAGACATTTTCCCAGCCATCAAAACAGGCCAAAGTCGACTTACCATCTACTCTTCTTCAGATAGTGTCAACATCTTCAGTGATAACTCGAGCAGTCAGATAACAAGGGGCTGTAAAGCTGTGTTATAAATACTGTTTTTAGCACGCTGCTCAGAGAGATGAGTACGTTTCAGGTAATGATCGTTATGTAACCCTCAGCGCTGCTGTGCTCCAGCATTAATTTTTACACTCCCACGTACTAAATGTGTTTGGTTCACGAATAATCATTTTACCGACAGGTAGAGCGAGAGGCGAATCAACAAATGCTTAATTATCACAAAACAACAAGGTACAATCAGTGATAATAGCTTGTTTGTTTTTCCATAAGCTCCAAATGCTCTTTTAACCCCTGTGACCCCTTGCAGGCAGATGGAGGGCAAACAAACACAGCAATCTCTTGTTGTACTAAGCATAATGATGCCAACAGACAGTGTCCTATACATATGTTCTGCACATGTTAATCATATCTCTCTAAGAGCTGTGCATTCACCGGTGCCCACATCAATATGACTCTGTTTATACATGTGTACTTGGCACTTGATACTGTCTGTGTTCTTGTCGCGTTGCAATTCGCGCGCCCTGCCGCCGAGGCAAAGTCTGAATAATGGAGCTGGCGGCGCGTTGGGTGTCGGGTGAGACGCTGCCACCACGAAACTAGTCCGGCTGTTGTGTAATCATCAGGCTCATACACACGTGCCTTTTTTCTGTGTGTATCACAATACATGGAGCAGATGGCAGGGAGGGTGTTAAATAAACACAAATTCATGCTCATAATCATCTTAGGTTACAGGCAGCTGCTGCTGCTCGTTTTTTGCCTTAGACATAGATGTTCTTTAACATCACATCCCAGCAAATTCTGTACATAAGAGAGAGGAAAACAAATCAAAGTGCAGACGCTAAATGCGAGTTACTTTTTAAGTGAGTTGAAAAACTCAATGTCTAAGCTCTGATCACTCACCTGAAAGGTTCAAAATCAAAATCAGAATCTAAATATCAAGCTCAGCTGACAGGACTGTGATGAAGTGCACATGGCTTTTTAAATGCAGCAGATATGGAAAAATGTATGCATGCATGCATATTTGAACACAAATAAGCAATCACACACACACACAACCTTACATACACAGACTGCTTCTGCAAAAAGCAACCACAGGGGCATAAGGCCTGTGGCAGGTTTTTTTTTTTTTTTTTTTTTTATTCTGGCATTAAGCACTTGTCCTGATGCCGTTGTGTCCGCGGGAGAGGAGATCTTTACATGACGAGCATTAACAGTTAGGGACTAAATGTTCCAGGGGCCTCTAGATGGTTTCATAATATTTAGTGCAAAACTGTCACGTAGATGATTAACTCCTTCCTGGGCGAGCGTCCTGCTGCCTCACAAGGGGGAAGCAAGCAAGGTGAGAGTGTGAGCTGGTGAGACACATCCATGGCATACACGGAAAGTCAAAACACTAATTAATGTCAGCAAGAGGCTCAGCACAGGGTGATGTCTTGGTGAGAAAAGTAGCATTGCCTTTTTTTTGATTACGTAAACAACTTATTAGATATTAAAATGAGTAATTTTGCATTAGTTAGCTTCATGATTAATCATTCAATAACACTTTCAATCAAATACTCCTCAGCTCCTGATGTTGGGTTCTGCTCTCTTAGACTTTCTATGTTTAAAGCAGACTTACTAGTTTTTAATCTTGCTTTATTTTACATAATGTCACCCCCAGTCACCTCAAAGGTCTGTGAACCAGGAAATCTTATCAGTCTGATTCATAAAGGTCTGGTTTACTGAACCACACAGGCAAAACCGTCTGATAAATAACAACTAGAGATATGTCATTGCTGAGCAGTTGGATTTCGACTTTGGCTTCGCCCCTCCCCCTCGGCAATCCCTTACTGCCTCCACCACCCACTCTGGATATTACTATCTCTTTCCCCATCCTCATTTCAAAGTCATGGCACCACAGCTGCACAACCACGTTAGTCAATTAGCTCGATGTCAGTGACTGTAATGGACTTGTGGACATGATGCCCCCGTGGCGTTTGGAGCGCACTTTCACACAGCCTCTGCTCCATCACACAGTCCCATTGACTGGGCCGCCTGCATGGGCAGACACCAAAGGTTAACTTTCTGCAACAGTTCCCTCACAAATGCCCCCCAGTCTGCCTGTGCCTGGAGCCCACGGAGGGAGGGGAAGAGTCAGGGTGGTTTATCTGATCATTTCAGTTTGTTACAAACTGTTTTTTTCATATATTTTTATAGATTTTGTCTTAATATCTGCTGGAAATGAGAACACTGCCCCGACCAAATCCCATATTGAGTAGCCAGATGATCAGGCTTGTAACAAAACCCTTGGTTAGCCAAACTAATGTGCAACCGAGAACAAGGGTTCATGTTGAATTTGGCTCCAAAAAAATCCTTTATAAGCATGTGTTAAACCAATTTGTTCACACAGAAACTAACCTCTGTGGTCCTTACTTAAACTCTGAGACTACCTGCATCTCGGCCGTTGTCCTTTTTGTTCAGTAAAACAGGGGCTAAAGCTTTAGTGTCACCACATCAGCAACTGTCAGCTTTGCCGGGGACGCCAGCTTCTCAGACCAACACTGTGAGTCCCGACAAGACATTTCCATTAGCCCCTGCATTACCACCACTGCATCCCCCCTTCTCCCCTTCCCCCTGCATCTCCTTCACCATACACCTCAAGAAGCGGCTCTCTGAGGAGAAGGCACGTGGGAGTTGCAAACACCCCAACCCCCTTCCTTACCACCCCCCCTCTGACATCCCAGCATGCCCTGGCCCACATTAGCACACTCGGGTGGGCCTGTTGCTGTGCAGCAGAGACATGTGACATTGGGAGGTCAGGGCTCTGCCACCCGGCCTCATGCACATATCTTCTGCAGACCCCTCTAACCCCTCATCCTTTACCCTACACCCCTCAATTCCCTGTTTGCCCTTTGCTGAGGCGCAAGGGCGGAGCCTGTGCTTGCCGGGGTGGCAGGTGCCATGTTTTCTGACCTTCCACCTCATGAGATCGGCCTCCGCGACATTCGGATCAAGCGCTCGGTGCCCTACCTCTCCCTCCCCCCCTCCATCGCCAAGCTTGCTATAATGCCAAGCGTGTCGAATCACTTTAGCATCAAAATACCGACAGCCTCCCCCCTCTTCCTCTCTCCTCTGCTAACTCCTCACCTCCCTCTCTCTCCCTCTCTTTACCCTCCAACATCCCTGACTGCCTCTCTCTCCCTCTCTCTCTCTCTCTCTCTCTTGCATTTCTCTTCCTCTAGGGGTTGGGGGGGGACACACACAATCTGATGATCTGTTGCTGCCATTGCCCTTCAAATTCCCATCGACGAGGACGGAGGAAACTGACCATAATAAGAAGAGGAACAGCCAGAATGGATGCTGATGGCATTAAGCTCCCAGTCCGCTCTAAAAGGACACCTGAGCTCTCTCACCACCAACTTAACACACAGGCCAGTGAACAAACAAGAAGCGGATTGAGATGGGACATGAAGAGACTCTGCTGTTACATTTTATTGCATCTCATTATGTTTGAGAGGGATGTAATGTAATAAAAAGAAAAATAAGGCAGTCTAATGCCATGTAATCAAACACTGCGACCCAATGTCCAAACTACACAAGCGATATTACAAGTTACAAAGGCAACGAAAGATTTGCCTGCATTCTTGTGCTGTTGTTCTTTGTAGTTACCAAAGCAGCGTCGGATGTTGCAAGCAAAGCATAACAAGTGAAGAACGCATGGTTCCGAGACCTGATAAATAAATCTCATAAATTGGCCTCTTCCTTCGGTCCAGTCTTGTCCAAATATCTAACCCTGCTGCTATTAGCTGATCCAGATGTTCGATGCAAACTTTTTTTGGGATTCTCCATCATTTTTAGTGAAAAGAGGGAAAACAAAAGAGGCACCATAACTAATTGCATTTCTCAAAGTCACGCCTCCCTTTGCACTCTTGCACTTCATCATCTTCATCTGTCATAACACATATGGCAGTTTTGTTTTGTTTTTGTGGAGAGTAAACATTTTTTTTCCTCAATTTTTATTTTCGAGTTATTCCTTCCTGCTTTGTGCTATTCTGTACACAAAGAGCACACTTCCCATTGTTTGTTTGAACAGGGGAGTGCAGTGTGTCATGAGCCAGTCTTAACTGCTCTTTCGCAGATGTGACACACATGCAGTTCTTCTAAATTCATATCCCAGTCCTCCAGTGTTTATCTGCAGTTAGAGGAAACCAGTGCCCCTCAACACTTAGTCAGCCTCCCTGTTATAAACATGGCAAACAGAATCAGGCTTAAGCAGTTGGGAAAGTGGAAGCGTCACCGTAGTCTCTGATGTGACTATCAGCTGGCCAAACAGAGATGGAATCAGGGGATAATCTGGGTTAAGATGTTCATATTCATCTCTGTTCATGCCATTCCTAATTTGCCCATATATTTTAGCGGCACAACCAGCGTGCCACACTGTGATTAACATACTGTTCTGTGTTAGGCAACATGGGGCCTGAAGAATGAGAACTTGCTTATTCATGTTTAATTGATGTTAATAAAAAATGCAGGGTTTTTTCTCCCTTCCTTTTTTTTTCCTTTCCTAGTTGCAAAGCTTTGCACAACTGTACTGCAAACCTCAGGATCAACTCCGAAGAGAGCTGTAATCTGTGGCAGAGGGAAATTTCACCTCATCTGCGTAAACTGCCTCTGAGAGAATACATTAACAGCAAGCTAAATATAACTAAGGATGCGACGGGACATGAATTTAAAACTAAACGACTGTCTTAGGCTTGAAATAATACAAAGAGCTCTCTGATTTTAAAAGAAGAAAGAACAATGGATACATCTGTATTCACCTCAAAAAAAAAAATGCATTTAATTATGCCATACTCTGAAAATTTTAAATTTAAATGTTGTTTCCTTTGTACTACAATGATTCAAGTTTAAACTCATAATGATTTTGCCTTCGAGAATTTGAGCTTAGTTAAAAATTCGAGTTCAAGCCTCAACCCTTGACTGTACCAACCTCAATTACACTGGAGATAGCAATGACTGAATGATAGCGGGGATATGAGCACTTCCTGTCTGTCCCTCGTGTCCCCGGCTGCATGCTCGCCTCGCTGTCCATGAATTTAGCTGTAACAATGAGATAGCATTTCACTCTGATGGTGCTGCTGGGGGATTATAGGCTCAGAGAGTTATCAAAGGCTTAGTCGCTCTGATTTCTAGTGACCCGCCGTGGATGTCTGCCGTCACTCTGTGCCAGCATGGAGACCTCCATCTCTGCAGATGGATCCTAGCTGATGCTGCCATGGCAGCTGGCCACCAGGGGGGTCATGTCAATTCGGGCAATCCAATTGGCTGGCATGATGGACAGGTATAAGAGGCATTCAGTAAATCGCCTTTTTTATAAAATGACTCCCATAGTGATTCGTAGAGAGCAGTGCAAGCAGATAACTCGCTTGTTCTTCGAAAACTACATTAAAATTAAACTAAAAAGCTGTGACAGATTATATTGTATTTAATTTTTTTGTATTTACACTTCTGAAAGTTGTCTACATCAATTTACTGGATAAAAAAACATATTTCTCTTTGTTTTCAACATCTGTCATCTAACACCACGCTTGAAGTTTTAATAAATGCGCAGCGACAAAGTTGTTTTAAACTGGATGACAGATTTCTCAGCAATGAGCCTCCTCGTTATGTGATTTAACAGAATGGGGAGAGGCACAAATCAGGCCAGATTTTTGCATGCTATCTTTGTTCTCATGTTTACATGTAATGGAGCAGGACAGGCATTAAAATCCCCTTCTGATAAAATCAGTTCATTAGATCACATTTCTGCTTTTCACTGCGATTATTTTAATGCAAAAAGTCCTTCAGTCAAAAGAATTTTAAAGAGCTGCACAAGGAGTTTGAATGTTTAAGGGACAACAGCCAATACATCTCGTAATATCTGCAAAGTTTAATATAAATTAATGCAGCAAATTAACTGAACAGTTTGGCAGTTCTTATCCAATCTATGACAAACTCCAGTCCTCAGGCCTCAAGTAAACACCAAACCATTAAAAAATACAGAGATTAGCTGGTTGCTGTTCGAGATGAGTCTGAATAGTGGAAGTTTGTGTATTATAAATAACCTGTAGTGTGTGTCCTGAATGAATGGGGGGGCTAAGGCCAATAATCGGCAGCTTGGCGTCACTCAGACCCTCTGGCTCCTGACCTAACAGGAAGCAGCCAGGGAGAGCACTGACTCCGGCCAGCCAATTAGAGCGCAGTGAGCGCGGAGCACACAGAGGCTAACGAGCTCCCTCTCTGTGACCCTCCTCACCTCTGCAGGACCCCGCGATGGGAAATATGAGGAGCCGGGAGCCACTTTAACTCCACGCCAACCTACCCCCTCCCCACAACTTCTCTCTTTAGCCTCCTTCGTATCCCCACCCCAACCTCTGCTCTCAAACCCTGCTGTGTGACCACAAGGTCTACAAACACATGCTGCCTCTTTCCAGAGGCCCACCACATGGCTTTTTACTGCTGCGCTGATGCTAAAAGGCACCACACAGAAAAACACGCACATTCCTTGGACGGAGCTGGAGCTGTGTCACTTGTATTTCCCTGTAGTTTACTCTGGCCTTGTTCTAGGCGGAGGAGCAAAGGACCCTCTTTCCAAGCACTCTGAATGGTAAATGGGTTCCAAATTGATTGGCAGGATTAGTGAGGTAGTGAGCAAATATGTAGGCACTGTAATGGATAGGGATTTCCTGAACAGCAATGTGTCTTGGCTTTGGCCAAAATTATTAGTTACTTGACAAAGTATCATCAATAAAAAGTGATAAATGAAAAAGCTAACAGTGCACCTGGTGACTTCAGCAGGTAGTGTGAAACTAAGGGCAGGAAAGGCATCGTGTTGGTGCATTTCCATCCCACCATTCAGCCACATCCAAAAGCTTATGAATTTTTTTTTAAAAAAAGGGAGGGGGCAGCAATAATCTTCTACATCCAACACCCCCCCACCACCACCACCACCTCCCTTTTCTCTGCAGGCAGAATTGGTCCTGTCATTTGGACCCTCCAAACACAGACCATATGTGGGTTCAGCCCTGGCAATCAGACTGCATTGTGGAGCAGGCGGCTGAGTTCATCAGGAAAAAATTAGCCCGCCGCTCTGCAGGCCTCTCTCCTATTGGCCAGTCACGCGGCCCGCTCCGTTTGAGGGCACCCCAGACATTCCTGCGGATAATCTTTTCCATTCCTCTGCTCAGCTCGGTGAGGACAGACCAAATCACAGCACAAGGCCTGCATTGTGAGGGCCTTTTCAAAAAGCCCTGTTTTCAATGCCGTCTCTCTTTTATGCTTTCCCTCTCTCTCACCTCATACACCACAATTCCAAAAAAGAAAAAACGTTTTTCCCATCATGACTCCTTTTTCTCATAAAATACACCAAATGATTGCTTTTTTGAAATGATCCTGCGGGAAAGCGAAGTCCCGAACACTACAGTTCTCACAGTCCCTTTCCAGTAAGAGTTTGTTTTTGAAAAGCCCAAACAATGTAAAACCACTGAAACCAGAGCCCGGCCACATCAGTGTGCGGCCAGGAGTTCAGCAGATCGCTGCTGAATACGGCTCCCCGGGCGAGGCTCGCTAACCTTCCCAGAAACCTCCTGCTTGGTTGTTGCTACACGCCTCGCACCTCCCACGGCAGCTTGTCATTGTGGCCGTATTCTGGAGGCCGGAACGCCGAGATTGGAAGACAATCACACGATCCGGAGACACTGCTCGATTTATAGTAACACATTCCATAATTAGACCCATGATTATTACAGGGTCTATAAACTTTAGAGACCAGAGCAGCTGCCCAACCTCTGCTGCAATGACTAAACAGTTACTTCACTCTCTCTGAAAGTACACTCTGCTCTTGGCTGCTCAGGGAGCATTTAACACACCAGTGAATTGGCTTAACATCTCCTGTAGTGAAATAGCCACACAATAAAAGAAAAAAAGAAAGAGAAAAAATAAAAGTAAAAATCCACCTTCTTTAATACTTTCACTCTTCCTCTACTCTCCACATTTGCCCCTGAATCTGAGATAGACAAAATAACCAAACGTGACACATATCCTATTGTGCTGCAAGTTTTAAAATAGCCACAACACAAAGGAGGTGAACCTTTGGCATACTTCAGCAAGACTACACTTCTATCCAGATGCTCCTAATTGTTCAGGAAACACGTCCAACCTTATTGCAGGCTGTGACAGCAAAAAATGTTGCAATCAATCAAGATAGCTGTGTAAAATACACAGAGATGGGGGTGAGGTTGGTGGAAAAAACTGTGCACCTCAACGATCATGCTGAAACTTGTCCCTGAAAAAGTATTTGCCTGTGAAAGAGAGGGTAGTGGGTTCTCATCTTTCCCTTCATCGGGAAAGAAAACATCCCTGGTGTCCCAAAGATAAAAATGAGATTTACATTGTCTATTTGCCTCACAGAGGACAGAAAATGGTCAGAACCCTTTTATTAACAACTATAAAACCTTTAGAAACTTTGTTTCTTTAGAGATGTGAGACCACTGGGGCAGATGGGAATTATATTCCTGTGCAGGTTCAGGATCAGTGTCCTTTCTTGAACTTTCACTTTCCACTTACAGAATGATCCACCATCAACTGCACAACACTAACCTAAACTGTGGACACTGTCTGTGTATTATTTATTAATAAACTATCAGTTCCATTTTTACTTGTGTTTTTTATGACCTTTTCCAGGTCATTGAGGGCAACAGTGTTTTTGATTTTTGATAGTAAAACTTTTACTAGAATAAAAAATGAACATAATACAAGGATTTGCAATAATAGATTTGCTTGATTTAACTCAATTCGTTTGTAAAGCAGATTGATTTGTGGACTGATTTCAATTGTTAGGCAATTTTGATACAGACTAGAAAGAGAAACACATTAATATTCTTTCCTTAAAAAATTCAGGTGGTTCTGTAATGTTAATTAAAACATTTTGCAATTTATGCTTTTAAAAGAACTTATGATAAAGGACCTGTTTTTTGGTTGTGTTAGCAGTCTAAAACAGAAAAAGCACATTTTTACAGATTAAAAAAAAAGACTTTTTCTGAAACATTTGGTGTTTTTTTCTGATTGAATCTGGTTTTATACAGGTTTTTAAAAATAATGGAAGGTGAAGGATTTACTCAACAATTAATATTTATATGTACCTTTTTAAATCCAATAAACCACTTGACCAAACAAACTCCACAGTTGCAGCTAAGAGCACTACAAGTAAGGAAGGAATGAATTAAATCAAGCAAACCAGAAAGGAGTCTGATTAGTTGGCAATGCTGCACAAAATGGAACAAATGGACTGAACCCTGAGTTAATTCAAAACAAGACAAAGAGGAAAAGCACTTAGATTCTAATAGACTGTCTAACAGCAAACGGAAAAAAAAAATCTTGGCTATATTTGTTTGTAAAGACTTAGTCAAAGAGTGTTCAGAGCGAGGACTAGACATGAGAGGAAGACTGAATGTACTTTCTTCATGCACTGAGAGGTTGTAGTTCAAGGGTAGAAATTCAAAAGTATCTATCTTTAAAATCAAACAGCTGCTCTCGTGGAGCTGTTTATATTTTTGTGTGACTTTGTCTTGCCAAACAAGTCATGCTCTCCTCACATGACAGGCAGCTCAGCTGGTCACAGCACTGACACTGCAGAAGGATTCGAGCCTTGGGGATAGAGTGATAAATGTATCAGCACACACCACATGTTCTCCGCAGCTCTGTACTCTATTCACTGGCCACATACCACAAAGTTCAGTTCAGAATATCCAGTGATGTAAGACCCTGTTTGCCTGTGAGGGTGGGGGGGTGGGAGTTACCTCTGTTAACATGTCCATCACTGGGGCTCCACACTCAAGGACACCATTAAGCAAGAAAACCAGACAGAACGCAACCTCCAAAGAGGCCTCCAGCCACACCTCTGACCCGAGGTGGTGGCGTGAACGTGTGTGTTTGTGCAGAAAAAAAAAAAAAAAAGGAGCAATATTTTGTAATGTATGACAAAACCAGCTGTGACCAACAATCACTGAAACTCAAATAGATTCAAATTAAATCCTGTGTTCACAAAAGTCTTATATCTTGAAATTGTATATTGTAATTGTATATTGTTAATTTCCATAATAATATAAAAAAATACAGACAAGGCACTATAATTATATTAGCTGAACAAAATGAAACTAAAACTGCGCAACATCATAGTGGTTTCTGAAGACTGTCATTTTGATTTGCCTTTGCTGTCTGGAAAACAGATTAAAAACAACAGGACAAGATGTTTTTTTTAGATAATTAGACAGTGTCAATTGGTGCATCAGGTCATGAGGTGCATGGGTTCTTAGTTCCACATGACAGTCCTGAACTTGATGACCCATTCTCACTACTATGATGAGATTTACACAATGTTAATAATAAATGAAGACAGATGCATTCCCCTATATTTTACACAAGAACTTAGAAGCACCCAAGTAGCGACAGGTTTGTGTGCACATTTGTTGTTACCTGAAGGTATCCGACGCTGATGGAGGGGGCACATGCCGCTGAAACAGGAACAGGCCTCACCAGAGCGACCTCGCTGCATGGGAGGGGCCAACGAGCACTGGGGCTTTAGGAACCCTGTGATGACAAAGAAGAAGAAGAAAAATAAGACCATGTCAAAAATAGGAATTAGCCTTCAGGGGCTCTGTGTTTGACAGTGATGCAGTGAGTAACAAAAAAGTAAAAAAATATATAAATTCCTGTGTGAACGGTCCCACCGTTAGACCCAGCCAACCTCTCATATTTACAGCTTTCTGGCTGATCTCTTTACTGGTGGCACAACACCAGCTCACTGATCATGTAAACTCTCGGGCAAAGACTCCAGAAATTGCACAAAGCCTTGCAGAATGGTGGGTAAGGACGGCCTGGAGGAGGGCAAAAGGCAGATGGGCATGAGACCGAGGTTAGCAGCTCTGTGTGAGCAAAAAATGCCAGATTAGGCAAACGTGCCTCGAGGGGCTGACGACAGCCATCTTACAGTCTGTCACTGGAGGGTCAAGGAGGTCATTTTCAATAGGGAAGTCATTATCCAGCACAATGAAGCAACTAGGCAGCACACCCTCTTGACCAGAACTCACCCGTCACTGACATTATCCAGCAAACAGGAAGAGCAACAAGTACAATCTACCTACAGTAGATTGCCAAAAGCAGAAATGTTTTATGGAAGCATTATTTAAACACAGCACTCCAATATTTAATATTTATAGATAAATCTATTAAGAGCATATACAAATATCAATAGCATATCCAACATCAAAGAGCGAAAAAATTAAGTAAATAGAAAATAAAGTTGGACCTTAATGTGCCATAAAATCAAACAAAAACAAACAAATATAGTCCAATTAAAGAAACACTAATGACAATTTTAAGTTCTTAAATATCTCAAGAAACCAGCGACTGTAAGTATCATATGACTGTTACTTTATTTTATCATTGACACTACTGTCTCTAGTGGCTAGTGTCTCTCAAAGTGGAAACTTCTGTGTGAACTTTTCTTCTTTCACTTGAAGGAAGTTTCACTTTGTCTTTATTGACTGGGCAGCTCATGCGGATCTCATTGGCATCGGCAGATCTTTGCAAATCCATACTTTATTCATTCATCATGAGGACCTTTAGATTTCTGACAAACATTAAGAGCAGCAGCCAAAAGAGCTCCTCGGTCACTGTGATCTGAGCCCAATAAAGCTTATTGCCACCATGAAAAACATGTCACTCCGGATGAGCTCAGAGAATGACATTTAAAAACAGGCAGAGGGATATTGAATTATTTCCCCATGATAAGCTGTCCGGGATGCTGATACTTTCTGCTTATAAGAGTGTGCAAGGGTGAGTGTGTGCCATGTGTATGCACATGGACAGTTATATGGATATGTGTGTGTGTGTGTGTGACAAGGCAAAGCAAGTCTGGACAAATAAAGGAAATACAGACAGACTGAGATCATCCAAAGATCATAAATTAAATAAAATGTTTAAAAAAAAGGCATTTTGACTTTGTCATTACACTAGAAGTAAATATGTTTGTCTCTCATTGTTTTCCGAGCACAGAAATTGTTATTTTTCTTGTCATATTCTTGAGGGAGTCAACTGAGAACAAGAACAGTGACTCAAAAACACAGTTTCAATGATACCATTAACAGCGAAGGCATCTTGCAAGTGCGCAAGTAAGTTGAAAATCTATGTGGGTGATGCTACATAATGAGAGCATAGGAGGTGATTGTTTAGTAAAGACGAAAGAGTTTACACTTAGTGTAGACTATGTACACTAAATTGTAGTGTGCATCACTGAAATTATATGTGGGAAAAATATGAAGGTGTCTAAAAACAAAAGTCTACAAAGCAGAGCCTAAACATATTGAAAACTGTGAAAGACAGACTGAAAAAAAATCTTGCCTTCTTTTTCCCTGCATATAAAAGAAACTGAGCTCAGAAAAAGGCTGTCAAATCAATCATACCATCTCTGTACACAAGAATACTGAAGGGTGTTTTATCCTTAAAGCACTGAGAATTAATGCAAAAAACTCTCAAAGGCAAAAGAGGATTCATATAGTTTTCTACCTGAGTGTCTTAGTGCAGAAAGATTTTTTTAGTACACATAGATGAAATCATTAGAGGAGAAAAAGAATCTTGTAAAATTGAAACCAAAAATTCCTGCTCCATCCTGTGTAATCCAGTACATTCCTGGTTGTACTAAAGGGGTTGAGGGGCAAACAATGACACATGGTATAGAGCTCTAAGCAATGTCACTGAACATTAAGGCATTAACATATGAGCCCAGGCTCCCAGTCAAGTTGGACTTTTCCAAAATCAAGAGTAAACTAAGCAGACAGCAGCTCCCCTACAAAAAGGGACCAACGCTGCAAGCCATCCACCAGAGTAATGTTCCCACGGGACACAGCAATGCTTGTGTACGGTGTTCAAACACTCAGAACTTCACCTAAAGCTTCAAGACAGAGCTACAAATTAACAAATTAGTTTGACCCTGAACATGATCTCAGTATTTCCGAAAAATACCCTTTGCTTTCTCTGATTTGAGCAATAAATGACAAAAAAAATCTCTCATAACACACCAAGTAATCTGACAGTTAAAAATCTATGGATTTGAGAGGAAAGAACATGTCTTTTTCTTGTTGGCATCCTAAATCATTTTTAGTGAAGGGCCTTACTGTTCAGGCCTTGAAGTAAATGATGAAAGTGAGGTAGAAGCTCAGACATGTATGTGCAGGTTCAAGAGCTGGTGTCATGAGTGTGAGGATTGGTCCGTGTCTTTCCATTAAATCATCTCACGCTGCATCGATATGTCTTGACCGATATATTTAAGTAGCAGGACCTTGATTACAGAAATGTTTGATCTTGCTACTCACTGCTGAGAAGCAAGGTTCTCGTTGGCTTTAATGACTGAACCATCCAATCCAATCTTTGTGGGACAAGCTCAAATGCTCCCCCCACCAATCCGAACTATTCTTAACGGCTATCACAGGGCATCACAGCAATGTAAACACTCTGGGAGGGGGGTTCCTCATTAAAGACAGGCTGCTAATGAAATCGCAATGAGCATTTACAACATTGTGGTAATGAAGGCGAGACTTTGAGAGGGTCCACTAATGAAAGACGGCTTTTTATTGATATCAGGCTAATAAAAGAAAAGGCTTAATGACAAGGTTCTAATGAAACAAAGGTGTGTATATTTGCCATTATGACAAAACCCAGTGATAAGAGCACAGCTGAAGTATTTCCAGAACGGACAATCCTCATTTAGCAGAGATACATCAGTGAAAGTGCTTTCAGACTTTACAAGATCCCACAAACTCAAGTCTTTTCAAGGAAATACATTCAAGCATTTATGAGAGTTGAATGGATTGCGGCAGAGCTCTCTTAAAGCTTAGCGATTGTTCGTGTCCCGCGTTGCCAGGGTGATCAAGCCCAAGGTCAAAGTTCATTGGGCCTTTAATGCATCTCCCAGAGGCAATAAAAAAAAAAAAAGCTTTTCCCATGTGGGACCATAGGGGATAAGGTCCTGGTAGAGCTCACAGAAGGACAACCCAGCGGAAGAGCCATCTCATTGCCGCCATTACCGTCATGAACGCCATTCACCTTCAGCTGTATACTTCAGTATGCCTCCGAGCTCCACGTGAGGAAAAGAAAACCTACAAACGAGTCCACACTCTAGAACGCCTCCCCTCCTCCCGCTTGCGCTCTGCAGCAGCCTTGAAGTCTCAATTGTGTTCATCATTGTTTGCCTGCATGTCCTTGTCTATTTATGTCTATTTTATTGGATTTTCTGTTTCCTCTGCACGACATGCCACATAAATTAAGACTTCTATTTGAATGAATAATAAATTATGAAATTGCTGTTGAGTACAAGTAATAATTTGTTAAGGCAGAGACTTCAATCATGACCTGGATTTTCAAACTAGGGCTCATTTGACCACTTATATTCTTGCTAGCTAGGCTTTTAACATGCTTACTAATAACTTATTTAAAGAGTTGGGTCTTGTGAGTTAACAGCATTGCATTGAGAACAAAGACAGATCTAGGTAAACTTATCAGAGTTTACTTGAACGTATTAGTTTGAAAAAATAAGTGCAGAGGTGTTAATGGCCCAGAACATTTGTGAATCCCAGATTAATTCAGTTAAAGAATTTGGTTAACCATCTGTGGAGAAAAATCAACAACAATCACTCTTGCACATGACTATGTTTTGATTCAGGAGGGGTGCAAGGAGAAGTATAACCAATATAATAGAAAATTGTAACGCAGGGGGCTGCCACAAATAAATCAATTCATGCGAAACACTGTAAGATTAAAACCAGTCTCACAAGCAAAAATACCATCCACTTTCACTTTCTACTTTTGCTGACTTCCTGTTTTATATCAGTAGATTCAATATCGAAGGGTTTTTTTTAAAGATTAAATGATTAACTGCAAAGAACAGAGATTAGTCAATAACAAAATGAATTTTAGTTGCAGACCTAATCTCCACTTTGTCCATGCTTTTAAAAGTTTTTTTGTCTGTGTTTCTGTTTCATGCTGTTTTTCTATAAACGAAAGGCCTTCAGTCCGAACCTCAATGATTCTCTGATGTTTGCTTTTCTCTAAAGAGCTTTAATCCCATGCAGCATCATCTCATTACATCGACAATTACCACTCTGACAAGGCTCATGTGCTGGGAAAAAAACAACTTTCCTTTCTTTAGGTGAGATCTTTGTGAGAAGCTGAAACACACTCCAAGATCCAACATCTGATAATCAAGTTTTTCCTCTTCTTTCTAATCTGAGCGCTACATCCCTCTCTGATCCTGATCATCAGCAAGGAAAGCATCCAGACTGCTCCTAAGAATATCTGCTTCATCAGCAAACTGTCCCCCTTCCCTTTAGATGGATCCGTTTTAAAGGAAAAAAAAGCTAATTTTAACATGCCTCTAGGCTCTTATTTATGCCAACCATAACAAAGCCAAAGCAGATCCATCATGACAACAAAGCAAAACTCAGAAGGATTACCAGAGGCAACACTTATTGATCAGGATAATGATTAAATTGATAGAAAAATAGCTTCAATATGCTTAGAACACATGTTCATCATTTTGAGTTTTTTTCATGTGTCTCTACTCATTTGGATTGATTACACAACTTTCGGGAACACTACCTTTGAGCTGAAATTCCCCCCTTAGTGAAGCCTCATTACTGAGACCTGGATGAAAAAGGCTGAACAGAATCTGAGAATATAAAGTGACCTCTAGGATCTGCAATGGCTTTAGCTTTGAAAAGACTTGCAGGTCTCAGAATTTTGCTGCATATTTTTTTCGTAAATTGTGTCACACTTACAAAAGATCGTTTCTTGTATCATGGTGTAAGTGAATTTTACACCAACGGATGCTAACCTGCTTTTCACTGCAGCTTTGGAATTTTTAAAGCCATAATTTGCTTCACCTTGAATGAATTAGGGCAACATCAGCCACCTGAGGGCTTCTTTTAGTCCTCATGTAGGGTTAGACAAAATCTCCAGAACAAGATACCCATAAAGACCTTGGCTGGAAGACATAATTCTCATGTTCAGCCACAACAAACAAATTCACTTACGGCAAAGCTTCCTTTCACAAAGTGATGAGGGCGGAGAGGGGTTGATGCTATGAGTAGTCCTCACTTAGCTTGAAAACAAAAGTGACTAAAATCTGCAACTTACATTTGTTTCTTGAGTCATGAGTCACAAAACCAACCACTGTTGAGGTCTGGCCTGCCAATAAAAAGTTAACTTGACAGTTTTATTGAATGACTTATTATGCCATTTTGTTTTGCCAGACCTAAACTGAGGCGCTTTTGAAATGAACAAGAGCACCTTTTTGTACTAGCTCTTAAAAAAAGAAGAAAAAAAAGAAAAAAAGAAAAGAAAAAAACATACCTTCCAACTTTGTCTGAAATTTAGTCTGCACTTTCATACAGTCTCAGGATAATGAAAGTGGCAGTTGCCCTGGTGTGGCATTTGAAACTGCAAGACATCTGTAGAAAAGGTAGAACTGACAAAGATGACCTTTGTAAAACCGTAACTTTTAAGACTGTTATTATTGAGCAGCAGATGTCAATCTGCAAACCTTTGGCTTTTACTTTGAGCAGCTCTCACAATTACATCTTAAGACCTCTAAATAAACACTGATATATGATGCAATTTCATTTAAATCACTAAACTAAAATCAAACCGTAAATTCAATTGATTTTTTCAGGGGGCTGCTGTTTTAATTATTCCAACATGAAGCAATATGAATCTTAACAAAACAGCATGTGTCAAGTGGCATAGATGTTTTTCTTTTTGTGAAACAGAGTCATAACCGCATTACCTCAACACTATCTTGTTGCTGTTCTATTCAACCCTTGTAACTAAAAAACCTTGACTTTTGTGCTTCTAAGTTTAAAAAAGGAAACAAAAACAGTCTTTGTTTGACAGAGCAGAAGTGCTGCTGCTAAATTTGCCCTCTTTGACACCTGGGTTATAAAGTCACACGCAGTTTTGTCACTCTGTGTGAACAGAACGTCTCCAGACAACTAGTTGAAAATGTGGTTGTGGTTGTGGCAAGATCTGCCGCTGACAAAAGCTCCGCCCATAGGCTTCCTTCCAATTCTGTTGCAATTTCTGATGTAAATAACCAAACCCACCACCTCCACAAGAAATTTTTAATCATAGCTTAATTCCCTCCTGCACACACACTTCAGATTCCAAAACCAGAATCAATTACTTCCAGACATTGAGGACACCTGCACTCATAACAGCTGTATTTTAACGCTGTGAAAACGTATTCTAGGATTTTTCTGAGTGACAGCTGGCTGTATTTTGGCTATGGATCAATTCCTCCCAGTCTCTCCGGTCTGCCTTTCCCACAGAGTATTGCCTTCTCCCTAAGCATTGTATAAAACATTACAAAGTGCCAGGGTTAAGCTTGGATGACACCAAAGCAGCCGTTCTTGATAATTTATAACAGTCATTTGTCTCACTTGCTGGTGACGTGATGAAGCCAACGGCAGACCATTGGTGAGCGACCACAGACAGACGAGGGGGGGGCTAAAAGAGTGTGGTAAATGAGGTTAGTGGGAAAGAAAAGAAGGGGCCGGTTCAAAGGCTGCTTGTGCACGTCAGAACCTTTCTCCGGGGCATATAGGGGAAACAAGGGCCTCTCTGCAGCTCAGCAGCTAGAGCGGCTTCTTTGGCAAACGACTCTAATCAAATTTGTGTGATTGGGCACAGAAAAAAAAAAAGTTATGGGTTTAAAGAGGCTCCTTTCACCCTGGAAGGACACAAGGAAGCATTTAAGAATCTACTATCCTTCTGCTGATCTTTACAGTAGCTGTTCACATGACCAACAGCCATGGCACAGCACAGACTTGCCCTATTCTGGGCTGCCAAATACCGCTTGGAAGGCAAAGATAAGACTTGGTTTCATGTGCTTCCTCTAACGGATCACGGGGGAAGTTTATACAATATTTTGTAGGATTCACCCTGGATTACACTGCTTCAGTCTAGCATCAAACTTGCTGTTTCTAGCAGTAATTAATGGCTGCGATTGGATAGGGTTCTGGCCTTAGTTCATGGCCTCGATTTTCCTTGATCATGGCTGACGTTTTGGATTGATCAAAGAGGATCACCTCCAGCAAATGATGTCAAAATAAGGCTTGGCTTCACATTATGGAGATGAATATTATATAATTCTGTTGGGAGAGGAGCTGAGGCATCCAACAGCAGTCCGTAGGCAGAAAGTGAGGCGTGGTACAGCGGCACGACCTGTGCCCCACTCACTGCCTGCCTGAGTCCTGGCGGAAGGTCCCAGCGCACGCTTCCTGTTAGCCTGCTAAACTGACTCCACACACCCACGCTCCCATCCCTACAGGGGCACAGAGTCTCACATTAACCTCCTCCTGCCGCCTCGGTCTGGTACATCTTGAATCTACGTACTGAGGATGTAAACATGTACAAACACCCAAGGACACAACACAAGGAAGGACTTGTGTTGCCACCCACGTCCTCTGTTCTTCTCTGCCGAACAATTTGTTCTATAACTGTGACCCAGATTCACTAATCAAGGTTGACGCATGCTTAAGTTAAGGCTTGCATCAACATTTGCTCAGCCTGCCTCTGTTGGCATAAGGCCTTCATCACCCACTGTCTCACTTGAGCCAGCCTACAAACGCCTTAATTCTAATTTATTCCACTACACAGAAAAAACAATCCTCTCTAAGTTTTGTGTTAACATTTTTAAGGCTTTCTTACCTTAATTGAGAAAAAATGCCATTTAACAAGCAAAAAACCCAAAGTTTTTTTAAATCATGGTGGACTAAAACAGAGGAACCACAACCAAGTATTTAAGATGGAACCAGAAAATAAAAAGGTACTCCTATAACGCGTTTCTAAGCATTTTTTTAATGATCCTTGAGTAATTATGTGCTGCATTTTAAAAACATGATCAAAAGAAAGCTGCATATAATATGCATGTCATGAAAAACAGTGTCTGAACCTGTTATGTAAAACATATGAATATGAACTGGTGCGTAATTTTAAATCTGAAACAAAAAACATCCGGAGCTGCAGCTGCTCGGCGGGGGGGCGGGGGGGGGGGGGTCATGGCGAGAGCCAAAT
>JAPZDV010000011.1:6237748-6254479 GCA_029814665.1 Acanthurus lineatus | reverse complement strand
CCCCCCCCCCCCCCCCCCCCCCCCCCCCCCCCCCCCCCACACGCAAAAACCAAAATATCAATAAAAGTACTAAAATTTCATAATACGGTGGAATAAGAATTACACAAGACAGAGCTCTTGTGGGACAGGGATTAAGTGCACTTTTTGGCTAAACTGTCCCTTTAGTTTGGTGGCATTAAATATGAATTGGGGATTTCGGAGCTCGTAATGCTGTTTCCGACCTGTTGACTGTCAAGCTCCATTAGTGAGCGGACTCCAGAAGGGAAAACTATTAAAATAATCCTGTCCAGACTTTAAAATCCAAAATAAATTGGTTGTAAAGTGCACACCTTCTGATTTAGAATCTCTGTACAACACTGAGCCAAGCTGGACAGGGAAAGACTTGGACAGGAAAACAGTGCTTACAGAGCAAAGTTGAGTTTTGGAATAAAGAGTTTGGGCCAAAATAATGAGTGGAGACAACAGAATTCTCTCACTGAATAAACCCTCAAGTATCAATGTTTCATGTTCCATATTCATGGCATGGCTTAAGACTGCTGTAACTCGAGAATGAACTGTTTTTCATTCTTACTTTTGACTCTTGAAAATAAACACACTTCAGCCTGGCAGCGAAGCTCCAAGTTAATCATTTGTGAAGGAAACTAAAGCATGAGATTTCTTTTTTTTTGATAGTTTAAACATTCTTTTTTTTTACCATTTATTGTATTTGTTTGGCCATTATTTTTGGGGAGTGGGACGTTACATAAATTCATCTCCATGAACACATTGTTTAATGAAGATGACTGATTTTTCCCAAACCTAAAGTCAAATTTAATTTTAGAAAAGCAAGAGCATCATTATGACTAAAAACTTTGGAGAAAACCTGAAAAGGTCCAGGAAAAGCTCTGGCTGAGATCTCAACTTGCTCTTTGGCTCTTTCTGTGTGTTATGTAAAAAAAAATTATGAAATACAGCAAGAAACTGCACTTCACTGAGTCCTTAGGGTCAGCAGCAAAATAATTGCTCTTAAATGGGCCAAACATTTTTGCAGGAAAAAAAAAGTTCAGAATAAAAACATTCATTAAATTTTATGAGTCAACCAAAAATAATCCTACTTGCACAATCATTTTTCCACACAGAATGCAATTCAAGGTGGAAATATTCCTTACTTCTCCATCATAATGTAGCTTTACACTTTTATTTTATTACATAATAGCATAAAGTTCTAATGTATATGATTCATGATGTGTGTTGCATGTTTCAAACCTGATGCCAAAATTAGGTATCCTGTTTTCAGAAAAGGAGAAAAAAAGAGGTGACACATTCACTGCAATTTGTTCAAACAGCAACCACACACTTTTATTCACATAGCCTTGACTTTGTGAATAAGCTTTCACACCAAGGCTATTCATTTGTGTTATCAGAAAGATAATAGCCTGTAATAGCCAATAAACCACTCACTATGGCGACACAGGAAATGGCCTGTATGAACACAAATACAAAACACGTTAAACCACTAACGTGTATGGAGTGTACACTTCTCACTGGGGGAGTGAGACTGAGGCTGAGGCTTGTTATGGGTTACAGTATTATTCCAAAGGCTGAGTGATCTCCTGTGCTCTTTAGGAATGGATACATGCCACGCATTCCGAGAGGGGACCGTATCGTTACGCTCCAGACTTTGCCAAGCAGGCTATAGCTGCTAGTACGGACGACCATCTAGCTTTTTACTGTCTATTATACCAACTTGGATAAATGGATGGATCCAAGGTCACATTTTGCAGCGTTTAACACGCCCCCTTTCCTGTTTATAAGGATATGTGACAAGAATATTAAGCTGAGGATAATCTTAGATGTAAATACATATCAAATATTAAACATGCAGACTGGTAAGAGTGGAAGATTTCTTGCTCTCCTCAGGGTCAATGTAAGATTTTTCTTTTGCATTGAAAGTGATATAATCACATATTAACTAAAGGCGCTTGATGTCAAAGTGGTCAGCCTTCATTTTTTAAGCTTCTCTGATTAGAGCAAATCAGATCATGTGTCACAGTTAAATGTGAAACGCATAGTTGGATATCATTTAATCTTTATATCTAACATTTTTTGCTGTCTATTTACTACTCTGAGTCACTTTAACATTCAAAATAATAACAGCTAAATAGGACTACTGAAAATGCCATACTAATATACTATATGTACTAAATTGAGTAGATTCATACCTATAACATATATAATTGAAGTCCTTCAAAAGTATCCATTTTTAAATACATTACATCAATATCAGATTGATATAACTGACCCAGACAAAGTTAGATTCAGCAAGCAGTAATAAAAATCATTTACTCTGTGTACTTATCAGCACAAATTAATCAGTTATCAGATGAGAAAAGGATGCACATGCTCACAGATCAGGTCCAAGGTGCCCGAACAAAACCAAGCTGCTTAATGAAAACAGAAATAAAAAGGTGCTTGCAAAAGTAAAATCTGACTTGCTCCCCACTCATCAGTTGACATTTCAGTTAGGCAGAAATGACGCTGCATAACTGTCTTGTAGGTAAAAAATCTCACCGATGTCAAGGATGACAAAATGACTCAGGACTGATACCCACCTGTAGTCATTCTGAGATTTTCACTGCCTCTGTTTGGCAGATATATTCATCATGTTTTGAATTCAGTGCACACAAGCACAAGTTATTGGCTAAATAGTTGCATATATTAATAAAACAGAAGGGAAAAGAAAAAAGGGAACAGACATAAAGACAGCTGTGAGCATGGGACAAACAAAAGTGTGAGAAGAAAGGAGAGATAAAGACAGGAGAGAAAGAAGAACAGAGCAACGTTTAGAGACTTTAAGAGAAAGAGTGAGAAAGAGAATGAAAGAGAGAAACAGAGGAGAGACAGGCAGAGGGAGGCTGACAAAACTAGGTCAAGTCACATGACTGGGATCGACTGCAGGCAGGATTAAATATCCTACAGCATGTGGTCATTTACACAACAAATGTAGTTTTCATTTTATAAATTATTTCTCTTCCATGGGGGATGAGGCTCGGCGCACGGAGTGTGATGCTGCACTGTATTCTGGTTGGAAGTGAGGCCTTTCAGCGAGCACAAAAACAGAGCATTAAAAGACTCGAGCGAGCCGTTCCCTCTGAGACTGGAAACAAAGCAAAAGCCTGAGATAGCATGAAAATGATCATAACAGAAGGGAACACGGTTCCAGTATGTGATAGCTCCATTGTGACAGACTAATGGCTTTATCGTGCATTGTCCATTATCCTGAGTAAAAGCAAAGGACAGTGGAAATGTTCAAAAACAAAAATGTCACATACTTCAACCTCTTACTCACTCTAAGTGAAAATGCATGCCAAATATCTGGACAGAAGGGCTGCATGTTTTCTGACACTGATGTAAGGATATAAAGATATGTCAAACGTGTGAAAAATACATTAAATGAATGTTAAATGCAAGGAGCTGCAGCCACAGCAAAAGATTTCTTAGGATTTGCTACATGGTGCAATAGCACATGCAGTGAGATGAAAACATTTCTAAGTTCTCTGTGTGTACGCTGTCTATTACACCGTAAACATAAACATTGCATTTCATCTAAATGCTTAAGTCAGCTAGTCCAAATAGGAGTCGAATATTACACCAAACAAAATTAAATAACATAAAAACTTTGAATCTTAATTGGATGGCTGAGATGCACATTCATTGTAATGTAGAGTGACATGTCATTAGTTAAAAAAAAAAAAAAAAAAAAGGCTGCTGGTAACCCATCAGCTCTTCCCCATCGGCTACCCACCCCGTTCCATTGACAGAGGAAACTATAGCTGCCAATCAGGCAGAGGACTACAGGCTAAGCTGGTCATAAGCTCAGTCAATCCCCCCGAGGCCAGCCTTTGAAATATCAATCACTCATTCACATCTGTGGTCAGCTGAGACCAGGACACACACACACAGAGTATATACATGTGAGTCTGTGTGTGTGTGATTGAAAGAGAGAGAGAGAGAGAGCTGTTCACTGGACTGAAATCTGTCACTAGCTACTCATAATTTCAATAAGTGAACCCAAGTGAGCCAATAAATGTGATGTAATGACACTGACAACCCAGACCAACACGTGGCTCCTCTTTCCAATCAGTTTGACCCTCACGCTTTCAGGGTCACAGGGCCCAGCGCAGTGCATTTAGACCGCTGTGTTTTAGAGTGCAGATGAACCAGGCAGCTGCTGCAGTGTAGATCAGATCTGCAGTGCTGTTTAACACAGAGGAAATGATGTACAGATGACCAGATATGACATAACTATCCCTCATGCTACAGTGCTCTCACTTGAGCGGACAGGTGAAAACTGCAGGTAATTATTAAACATCATATGTCAAAGTCTTATGAATCTCTGATGGACTATAAAAGGTATTGAATAAGTTATGAAGATGTATTAAAAAAACTTTCCTCTGTTCTCTTAAGCTTGTGTAACTACATTTACCATGTTGTAGGTCTGATTTACATAATTAATATACAAATATCACTGTGGAGCATTGACTTAAGTTGGTCAACTGAGTTTTAGGAAACTGTCTTAATGGTTTGGACTTGCTAATGCTGTTACAGGTTTGCATTTTGCTGCCTCTGTAGTCCCTGAGTTAAGGAATTTTTACCATTTTCTTACCTTGAATTTAAACAATCGCTTGACTTGGTAACATTTCTGACATCAAATATGAAATTCTTTGGTTAACCTTAAAAGGGTTCATGTAACTTTGACTGCTTAGACCGGGAGCAAAGCCACCAGCCTTTGGGCACATTAAAATCATATTAATTTCAGGTTTATTCTGATACTTTAGCAAGGTCCGGGTCAAGAGGTGAGGCACTTTCTGAGGGCTTGCAGCATACTCCTGCTACTAAAATGTCATCGGTGACATCACTGCACGTCTACCTACAAACGCCGCAGGATGTGATGAGCCAACGAGGCGTAACACTGATCCAAAAATAATTTAATCTGCCTTCCAGGGTAAAAACTTTTATCTCAAATAACAATTACTGACCAAGAGAGACAGACTGACAGATTCGCTTAGAGTTGAGCAATGGTGCATTCTCTCAGAAAGTAGGGTCCAAAACAGCAAAATTAATTTGGATCAAGGGACAGGCAGTGGACAAACCAGAGCAAGGTCATTCTTCAGGCTGCATAGAAACATCTAAATACACACAAACCTAAAGGCACAGGGAAAATCCCGGCGCAGCCTGGTGTGCAGATTGTGTATATTACGCTGTCCCCAGGCTCTCAGATTCACATTTTAAAGGAAGCGAGACCCATATGGTCATAAGGTCCTGAAGTCAGAACAACGTTTGGCAGCGAGATTCATCTTTCAGTCCATAGAGTTCTGAAACAATTAACCATTTAGCTGACAGACAGAAAATAAATCAACTATTTTAATAACATAATATTTAATTTAAATAACTTATTAAGCATTTCTGATTATTTATTTTTCTGTTTTTTTAATCTGTGTTTTACTCTGTCTTTAAAATTGAAAATACTTTTTAAAAAAGACTTAATTTGGTTTGGAATGTTTTTTTCACCGCTTTTTGTTTTAATCCTTGAGAGAAGACACTTGAGCCCATCATCTTCATTAAGAAACTTTAACAATGTGCAAGAGAAAAGAAAACATGGAGAAAATACAAATAAACTGCAAATTGTACACTAATGAAGGTCATTTTAAAAATACATGGGTTTACTGCAGCTGCTCTGCTGAAAAGATATACTTCTTAATTCAACTGTTAACTTGATTTGTTTTTTGTAATACTATTAATGATATTATCAGAAAAAAAGAACCCTTTTTACACACCATCACAAACACACTCAACTACCTTGTACAAATTGGAAAACGCATCATAATACATGCGAAGAGGCCAATGCTGTTCTGTATACACAAAGTCTAACATCACACACACACACACACTTATACAGTTGACTGTATCATCAACATCAGCATTCCTAGAAAGGAGAGCAACTTGTCAGTTCAGCGAGGCAGAAAGATGTAGGCCAACTGCAGAGCAACACGGGGGGAAAAAAAAAATCAGCTCAGTGTATTCATAGAAAGAAAGTGATTGAACAACTATAACAATATGTTTGCCTCCTTACTCAGTAACCAGATAAAGAAGGAAAGCTGATTGGACACTTGTGAATTATAGGCAGTTTTGTTTAAAAAAAAATCAAAATATTTAGTCAATTTCATTTAATTTCTTTATTGTTTAACTACTCAGGAATTTCTGTCCTTATCCTGTTTTGTTTTACTTGTTCACTACCATCTAAACCTTAAGTATGTCTTTTTCCCCTCCTCCTGTCTCCTTCAGCCAGTCATCCTGTCTTTCTCTCAATCCCCTCACTTTTTCCCTCTTATCACTGCCCCATCTACTGTAGCTCTCATGAAGGGGGTTGGGGGGCTTGGCATCATTGAGCCCATCAGAAGAAGACCCTGATGCATCTCTTTTGATCAGCTCAGTCGCTGCATTAGCATGTATCCCTGCTCTCCCCTCCGCTCTGAGCTAAGCTACCTGCCTGTCAACGCTGCTGACCTGCACTGAGCCTCGCCCAGGTAAGACAGAAGGCGCTCAGAGCTCGTCTGAATCTTAATAGCTAATGAGCGGGGGCTCTCCGCAGTACTGATGAGAGGAGAGGGAACCGAGGCTTGTGATCTCACCACAGAGACAGACAAAAAGCCTCGCCATGCATCTCTTATGTACTGCGAGGGCCCCATAGCTGAAAGCAACGCCGCACACTCTGTGAAAGCTGAGCGATACAAATCGACTGAAGCTGCTGATTCAATTCTGAGGCTTTCGTATCCCTCCTGGGACTCTGTACCTCAAAGGGTGGCTCATGAACACACTCAATGTAAGTCCTTTTCTGTGACAACAAACTAATACATAAGACGCTAAATTTGTTTTTGAGATAACACAAAGGCGGCCTGTTTGTGTTTTAACCATAATATGCAGCGGGTGTTTCATGTTTGGTTTCAGTTCTTGAGAAGACAAAACAAAGAGGTTATTTTTCATGCCATGGTTTAAAGTTTACTGTCTGTAGAGGAATTCTTTCTCTTTCCTTTTTTTTTCTGTTTTTATGAGGGGCTGTGATTGGCCCAGGACTGGCCGAGGTCTGGCTCCACAGCCAGGTGCCCTCTCACTTCTGTGCCACTTAATTAGCCCGGCCCCGCACAAAGGGGAGTTGGTCACATGGGCCCAATTTGGCCCGCTATAAAGTCTGCAAGGGTTCAACATGCATTACTACGGGAGTATTTACGTGCCTGCCGCACCGCGGTAAGAGACTTTGAAGATGCAGAAAACAGGACGTAGAAGAAGAAGTGAAAAGACGGAGGAAAAAAAAATAACTGAAATGAAAGGAGGGGACCCTTAAATTCCAGGGAATTTTTCCAGATGTTGCACAAATATTCTGCTGAGGCAATCCAGATGTGCTCACTGTTTATTCCCTCCTTCTGCTCGCTGTTCTAAGCATTTCTCTTTCATCCCTTTCTTCTCTTTCACCCTCTCTTTCTCTTTCCACAGCCCCTCCACCCCCTCCCTCCTTCAAGCAGTCCACATCAGTGTTCCCTGATAGTGCCTTTTAAGTGAGGGCTTTAATAGCCCCCAGGGCACCTTAGCATCCACTTGGATCCTGTAATAAAAACATTCACTCTCATTCTCTACAGCACATGTGCGTGTGTTTGTGTGTGTGTGTGTGTGTGTGTTTGTGCCAGAGACAGGGAGATTAGGTGCCTTGTTTTATCGCTCTTTGGATCAATTAACAATTAACTCTGTTACTAACAATAGCTGCACTGATGCGATGACAGAGAGAGAGAGAGAAAAAAAAAAGAGCCATGCGCTGAGTGAAGCAAGACCTAAATAGAAACAACATGCATCCTGCCTCCTCTCGCAAGCCTCTGAAGTGATCCGGTTTTGTTTTTCCCCTTTTTTTTTTCTATCACTTCTCCCCTTGTCCTCCCCACCATACAACCGCTGTCATGTCTGCCGAGGCTGCTCCTCTCCCACAGAGCGTGACCCAGCCACAACCCCCTGACCCTCCCTCTCCCAGACAGCACACTGATTCTCAGCTGCTCAACTCTACACAGCTCCAGATACACCAGTTCATGAATCAGAGTGTCTGGGACTCCCTACCACCACCACCAGTTGAGAAAGTGCATGTTGTAGCATAGGCTGATCGTGCACATGGCACATAAAAGCATACATGTGCAGGCCTGCACATACGCTGACACAAATGCATGCCCGAGCATATACACATACCCTCCTCTGATACTGATCCCCACAAATGTGCCAACTAGTGCTGAAAAAATTGGAGGATAAATCATGTAGATGACAAAAAAGAATATTTATCAACATTTTTTTCGATAATCAAAAAATTCTTTAAGTCATTTATCAAAATATCAACGCAGTCTGTTTGAAGCGACTCGTGTGCTTTTTTTCCCTATTGTCTATTTTACTCACATTTATCAAACATAGCAACCAATCTAATCTAATTTTTTGAATTTTTTAATATTGTCTGAAATCTGAAAGAGTAAATGATTAATTTACAATAGAAAAAAAAACAGTTGGTGTAACCCTACTGTACGCCCACACAGCCATGCAAATGCATAAATCTATGCAGCTGCACATGATTCTATTCCCGCCAAACAACTTAACGCCCAGATCTGTCCCATTTAATCTGCAGCCTTCTCCTGTTTCCCCATTCTGGGCTGAAACAGAAGAAAGCATCCTTAATATGACACTTGAACTTGTCAGAGCCGTTTGTGCAGGCAACTGTCAGCATTGTGGTATGCAGAATGCTGATGACAAAGACATGGCCAGCGCCTGCCTGTCTCTGTCTGTCAAGTAAACCTGGTTGCTCAACTTCCTTCTCCTAAATAGTGCAACTGCAGATTTATATGGGAGGTAGAGTTACGTCCGCACTGAATTTCCTAATTTTTTTGCTAGTGATTCAGAAAATAATGCTTAGTAATACACAGCTGTGCATGTAATCATTTGCATTCCTATAAGAAAATTTTCTAGTGGTACAATGCAAAGATTTACACAGTCTAACTAGGTTTATATGTCCTATGGAAAATATGAAGGCTACTGAACTTCTTACCACTGGATTCACTTTCCTGTATTTTGGTGTACAGTGGGTTTGTATGGGAGCAGTTCATTATGTTTTTCATTGTTATTTAATTAAATGTGGCCTCAATTTAATTTCAAGACTCTACTGTGTGATTTTACTGCAAAACCCTGTCTGCATAGCAAATTTCCCTTTTGGGACCATAAAATGTTGAACTCGAATAGACTGAATGCTGTGGGCAGAGGAAGGGAGGGAACAGCCATCTAAGCGCCTTCAGCTTAATCGCACTCAGTTACAAGTGGCAAGAGTAGAAACTCATCCTTTTCGTTTTAACTGTTTGCAGTGCTCTTCAAACTGAAGTGATCGGTACAGCATGTTCGTTCATCAATATCAAGATTAAGGGTTCCTTGGTGGTTTTTCCAGATAGACGGCCCCTCCTCCTCTGTCCTTAACACCCTTCCACCTTCCTGCCGTTGAGAACATTCCTGAAACCAGACGGCCGCAGCAAGGTGTTTAACCATAGGCGACAAAACCCTCCAGACTTCTTTATGTGTTCTTGTCTTGTGTGTGTGTTTGTGTGTTGAGGCCAAAGGACCACAGTCTGGGCGGATGTATGAACATGCTAGGCCTGCAGGCGTCAACAAAGAGTTAATCACTCTTTCCCTACTGCAGGCAGAGGAAAAACCCAGTGAGGAACCCTGTTATCTCACATATCATCGTTTCTCTCTAGTCTCTGCATTGTAATTTGTGAAAATAATGCTAACGATACAACTTGTAAAGCACATACCACGCATTTATGCTTTGTATCCATTTCTGAGATGACATGCGTCAATACTCTAGTGTCTGCTAGTGTCCCTAGTAACCTCCATCTCATCAGTAATCCAGGCTATTTGGTAGCTCCTGTAATGAATCTTCTGTTTATCATAATTGCGGTCACAGCCTTTAATCTTACAGATTTGTTAAAAAGAGCCAAAGTCAAACCCGGTTCCTGTTGCTTTATTATGACAAGGACATAAAAGTCAAAGAAAACTTTTTAATTCACTTTTTGCTATAAAATCTGGTTATAATAGTTGATACGAGAAAAACAGCTCCAACTGTACTCAATCCCTGCAGACCTTACTCAAAGGAAGGGAGAACTGACAGGGAAAGAAACCCTACGATAAGACAAACTCTAAGGGGAACTTGCAAGATAACAGAAAATTGTGCTTTTTTACTTTGTAATATTTACACTGAGATCAGATTTTTCTAGGATACTCAACAACAGGACATAGGCTAGAGCAAATATGGAAAGCTGGTGTCAGTGAAATGTGGCTTTTAAAGCTGTGCAATCATGTACTGAACGCAACAGTGACTATAAAAAAGAAACATGACAAAAGGTAGCTACTGCACAAGTGTTATAACTGGCAATGTAATAATTTTCTGCAGCTATAGTTCCTATATATGGCTAGCATATCATTAGAGATAATGAAGAATGTCCTTCTATGACGGTATTCCTCATTTCCACTGACAGCTCCAAGCCCAAGAGAAGGCAGCCATTATAACATGCAATGTTACATCTGTCAGGTAGACAGACACACTTGCACCAACACAACTGGCATGTTAAGCCTGAACTGGACTGCTTTCCACCAAAACCGCTTACTTTCAAATTTCAACTGGCAAAAGTAAGTACATAAGGTGGAGTTAAAAAACTGCTTTTTGACTGAATACCTGGATATATATATTGCAACAGTATTTTAGGGATGATTATAAGGATTGGTACTTTCACAGAATGTTAAAGCTAATGACATTTTTGATAAATAATCATCGGAAATGTGGATGCAATGACTAATCTGGAAAAACAAATAATAGGACAGCTATAGCTCTCAAAAAAGCTCAGAAAATTACATCACTTTTCTGTAACACAACCATTGAAACCACAAAAAAATTATGCCATATCTCAATATATCAATATATCCACAATTTTAAAAATACCTAGTGTCTTGTCACAATATCAGTCCAGTATCTGTAAACTGCTTCACGCTAAGTCTTCATAACATGGATGGGGGTCAATGAAGGGGGTTTACAAACAATGAAGAGTAGGTTCAAAATTGATTATATTTGTATCTGGACATAATCTCACCACCGCGACTGAACTACTCGTTTACTGAATCAACATGTCTGTCATACTATTTTTCAGCCTCTGCTTCTTCATGTTTCCGCATTATCATATCATCATCATATCATATTTCACTCACCTTGACTTTTATGGGTGTGTCAAGCTAAAGGATAAAATGGCTAAAATATAGCAAAACTCCAACAAATCCATGTTCTTTTTTGGAGCATTGGACTGGTGTTCATGCCAGGTTTATCTGGCACATACTGGGTTAAGGTGCATGAGTTTATTTTCTGATAGTAACAAATATTTTATCACATCTACAGGTTGCCTTTAAATGTACGGAGTGTAAAAACATAACCTTAGCAAACTGAATGAGTGTTTTGGGCCCATGGGAAACTATGCCCTATTCTGTCTAGTCTAATCTAAATTATGGCTGTTCCCAAATAAGTTATTTTTTTCTAGGTATGAAAGCCTTTCTGTGTGTTCAAAAGCAAGCGTATGGCTTTCTCTCTGATGAAGAAATAACTAAATTTCAACTCTTGAGTTTGGATTGGTCTCAAACTTGGCAGCATGAGGCGGGCTCACCGGGGTAAGATCTCATTTCCATGCCAGTACAAACCTCTACCTGACTGGGGAAAGAAAAATAGGGTATATCCTTAGCCAGTTTTGGGTGTACCTTGGCGAACTGCTTTGTTTTTTAAATCTTCCTCCTTATATAAATGTAAAAACATTTTAGATTGACTTAACATTTACCATGATGATTATGACAAGTCTTCCAATGATTAAAAAGAATGTAAGTCACAGCATTTAGTAGAAACACTTGTCATTCTACTCTCTCAAAATTGCTCTTTTTAAAACCTATAAATTCTATAAAGCATTCATATACTGAAAATGGTAGCTAGCAGCTCATTTGATACGTGTAAATATATACATTGATGCTTAAGGATTACAGTTATTATATGCTTTTGATGGCGTGCGGCATTAAACGCACATAACCTGCACCCTTTGCTCTCAAAACTGCTGCCTTCTGCTTCCACCTCTACACCCGCCAACTCGCACACAGTCACACACATGCACATACAGAACATAACTGAGGTGTTTTGCATGCTGTGGGATTTCCGTGGCCCTGTGCCCAGCAGTGCGTGCAAGCCCCACCCCCCTGGCATCTGGCAAGGTGACATACAAACATAACGGCGGCGGTGGCTGGTGGTGGTGAGAGGGGAGGAAGGTGTGAGGCACACTGGGACACCTCCTCTCGTTCCCTGTGACCTCAAAAAGAAACTGATGGAGCAGCGAGACAGACACCCTTAATTACCTTGCTCTGTTTCTTCTGCTGCGGCGAGTGTTTACATGTACATACACACAGACACACACGGGGTGTTTTGAGTATGTGTGGGGAAAAAGACAGGGAGAGTATTGTGTATACACCTGAATATACAGTTTTACAAAAACAGCCTCACAGTTGGAGTCTCCAGTCTTATTCTTTTTCCTTCTCTGTGGAGTGCAGCAACATCAAACACATCATTCCAGCTTTTGATCATGTTACACACTGATGATATCGCAACCAGTGTAACAGATACATATTATTACAACATGTGAAGCAATGAGCCACTGTGGTTTAATCTTACTTCTGTGACCTATCGAGTGGGTATGGAAAATAACATTCTATTCATTCGTGCTGCATTGTTCTACTCGACTAATTTAGAAATAAACCAACATTTTTTTATCTCCTGTTCTCATTGGGGCCAATTATAATTAGTTTGGAAAAATAAATGCAGGCATAAGGAATATAATGACATGAAGGAGCATAGCATATCTAGGATCCACTCGATTCGTCATCCCTCTCCAGCGAATACCCATCAAAGCCTGTGTGCTCATAACTTAATTACAAAACACATCATAACCGCCAAACAGCCGAGATATTTCCGTGCATTACCACCATCACAGAAAAGAGTCGACAGTTGTTTTTATTATTGAAAACATGCCAACAAGGACTGGGGAGGAGTGGATAGGGTGGTTAGCATCTGACAGGGTTTTAATTTCACAACAGTATGCTGTGTTGCTTCCAGTTCTTTCTTACTCGTGTTTCATTCCAGTCCATGTCAACCATGTTTCTCTGCCCCTCTCCATGTTGTGCAGCGATGCATAGTGAGCACAAAGAAGAGGGTTTTGGCTGGAGTAGGGCAAACCGACCTTCTTAATGCGAATTATGAGTGTGATCTGGTCAATTCCCCAAAGAGACTATGTTTCCACTTCAAAAGAGCGGCTGAACGCATCCTGAATATTGCTGGCCTGTAGAAGAGCCATTCAGACATTTGCTTGAAAGACTTGTTGATCACCATGTAAAAGGCATCCATCGAGTGAAAGAGGCCAAACAATCTTTGGTTCCTTGTTTTTTTCCAAATGTGAGGCTTTGCTGCATTTCTGTTAATATATTGAAATTTTGGGATCAAATTATCAAGCAGCTTGAAGACATTATCATTAATAACTAGTGGGCATTTCTTACCACTCTAAAGTATAGACTGTTGCAGCACCAGTGACTGTAAATTATGGATTTAAAAATATAAAGAGAACAACACAGAAAAGGGAAAAAAACAGAAAGAAAAAAGACAATAAAAAAGACAGAACTACAAGCTACTGTCTTTAAAAACTTTAAAAGAAAGATTGAACCCCAAAGGCAAATTCCTGGAATGATCGAGAATATGAGGAGCAAAGGTCAAGGTTTGAGGTGCAAAGTTCAGTGCAGCCGTTATCAATAAAGACCTCCTGCGAGCAAAGAGCTCCTTACACAAATAATTAACAAGCCTGTGAGTCATTCCACGATTTGTGCATCAAAAAGCCTTCCAGCAGTTTCTGATTCGTGCTATGTTTAGAACATAAATAAACGTGGGCTGCAGAGGAGAGAGCAACTTATACTGAGCTGCAGAGATATTCCATAAAGAAAATAACGCACAGGTCTACACTTAATGGCAGTTTGCTGTAATTCAAAAGAAAAACACACTCTTGCTGTGTTCATAATTGAAGCATGAATCCTTTCTTCACTACAGTTTGGTTTGGATGCTGGCAGTGGCGAAGGGTGGGAAAGTAGAGGGTGAGCACATAGAAGACAAGCAAATTTTCTTTGATTTGCTTGAGTTAAAGGCCTCGTGGGTGAGACGAGGAGAGAAAAAAGAGAAAGGAGAGGGAGAGAGAGCTGTCACTTTAAGCCATTAAGTCTCACTATAAAACTCCTCCAATAAAAATGACAGCTGCAGCCCTTTTCCTCAAAAGGGGAGCAAAAGCATCACATCAGGAACACAAAACTGGACGGCCGTAAAAGACAAACTTGGCCAAATGCTTGTGGCAGTGTAATTTCACCAGCCCACTCCCACCACACACACACACAAAGACACACACCCCTCCCGACAGACACATACCCTCTCCCTGTATTACCTTTGTTCCTGAGTTACTGCCAGAAAAGGAATGTCAGTCTCTCCCACACACACACGCACACACACACACACACCAGCATGAATCTCACTTTCTCATCAAAGACCATGAACTTCATTGATTTTGTGAGTGAGCGTCTGTGTGTGTGTGTGTTGGAGGTACCTAATGTTCCCCAGAGCAAAAAGCACTAATGATTTTAATTCCACTGCATTACAGAAAAAAAAAACACACACACCTCCTTAACAGGTGGTGAAAAAGCCACTTTTTAAAAGTGTTAGTAAGTTATGATGAATCACCATGTTTTTTTTTTTTGCCGTAGGGCTGTGTATCATTTAACTGTCAGTCAGTTGTATGTTGACAGTTGAAACTCTGCATTCAAAATTTGCATCAAACTGGTTGATTTGTTATGTAAAAGTCTAGATTTAATATTCAAATATATTGAAGTTAGACTTTACTTGCCAGTTTTTTTTCTTACATGTGTACTCACTTTTTAAGTCTTTTTTTAAGAAAAATTGGTCACTGTGTTCCAAAAAGTTGTCTTATCTAAAAGAGTTCACTTGGTTGATTGTAGAGCTCCACCATGCCACAATAAAGATGCCAGTTAGTATAACAAAAATCATGGATTTATACATTTCCTATCCTATGGGGCCTAACTTTCGTTGATCGTGATGTTGCAGAATATTTTTGCAGATGCTTCAATCCAAGATGAGACCAAACTTCTACTGAATGTCAGTTGTTTTGCCAAGATAAAGGCCAAAATGTGGCCAGCAACAGACTGGTAAGCTTTGTTTTTTGTCGAGCTAATTGCTAGAAATGCCTATTGTTCTGGTATGATGCATATCACAAAATAGCAAGTACTCCTGAAAAGATGAAAGCCTTAAGCTTTACAATAAGCATATGAGGAATCCTGTAAATATTTTCTATTTACAACACAATCTGCTCTCAAGGTGGCAAAATTTTAAATGTATTAATCTGACATGAACAGTACTCAGCAGTTCCAGTAAATTTATTTTGATACCCTTGGAAGTACCAGGTGTTTCCAGCAGAAAAAAAGATTTCTAGTCTGAAGCAGTTGATCACTTGCAGTATCTTCCAGCTTTAACCAGGTTAAAAGGAGTGAGAAGTCAACAGTATAAAACAAAGCAGTCAATAAAAAAGGTTTTCCAGTTACTGGGAATCACTACAAACCACAAGAGGTCCTCAAGCATTGAGTCATAAATGATCAAAAAAAGTATCTGGCTAAAGGCCTCACCAGCATATGAGATTACGGATACACATGGACACAGCTAAACCCATGATTCCCCTCTGGCTTAGGCCTGGCAGAGATTATAAAGTGTTTTATTAATCAATGAATCATTAATGATGGCTGTGCATTTTATGCCTTATTCTTTATCTGATTGTAATCAAGCCAATTTTATTTGAATTGCCTGCATTTTTCTCTGATAGCTTTACAGGCAGTACAACACACTGTGAAATCCTCAGACCCCTGATTTGGATAGGAAAAGTTCATATAATCAACAACACTGGACATGTGCAACGTTCAGCAGCTCCCATTTCGTCATCAAGCATAAAAATCAATACCTACAATCACCTGACTAATAGGAAAAAAGGCTTTTCATCTCAGCTCTGTTGAAAAAAAGGGATTTTTTCCAAGCCACATTGTCTAATTTACTGATAGTATGTCATGATCAGCCTCATATTGCTCTGAAGAAAAGGACACATTCTCCTTTCAATGTCATCCCTTTAGTCTTTATGTCAGATATGAAGAGGGGGTGTTGGATGGTGGGATCGGGCAGCACATCAGCATACAGTACTCAGAATACGGTGCCAAAGGGAGATGTCGTCATCACAGCCAACAACCGATCTATAATTGTGAAATGTACTGGCTGTCATTTCAAACAGTTGCATGTCAGAATTTCTAATGCGGCACGACAGATAATTACACTGAGTAAGCGGCTAATCGATACGTTCAAGGACTTCACAGATAGCTCCGTCCTTGAAGTGGCCAATTAACAATCAGCACTCAAGTGGACCTTTGATGGAGCAAGTTTAAATATAAATGGTGATTACAGGAACCACAGATTAGGACTATAGGCGATGAAAAAGCTGCTGATACAGCATGAGGAAAAGATAT
>JAPZDV010000011.1:6210673-6229124 GCA_029814665.1 Acanthurus lineatus | reverse complement strand
ATTAAACTACAAAATCTGTTATTTGTCCATGCCCCCTGGAATGACACAGTAATCAACATCTGATATCCCTATACACAGGAAAGAACCTTTTTTGTGCCTTTCAATACCATTACAAGTTACTGCTGACAATGTTTATGTCATAAAGCTGTAGTTAAAGTCTGTTTAGATATACCACAGAACCAGTCATTAGGTTAAGCAAAAGACATGGTTTGGGTAAAAACAAGTACCATGTAAAGGGTAGAGGAGCTTTATCATTGTGTTACAATAATAAACATGTGGTTTGGGTTAGGTAGTCATCATGATCATGCTTAAAAAAATAATTTTGATAATGTCCAAAGAAAGAAAAGGTGGTGGATTGATAGGTGGTGTTACTGAAATACGACAATTTGAGATAAAAGTCAGGAGCAGTTAGTATAACTCTACTGCAGTTTTGTTACTTTATTTTCAAATGAACACTCATTTTCCCAAACATGTTTTTTTGATATACGCCAGAAATCTTGGCAACCATATGCTAATCAGGATGACTGGCTGTCATTATGTATGTTTTGATACAGCTCTTCACACTGATACAGGGGAATCAGACACATTAGAAATACAGAGGACCATGTGGCCTTGGTACAAGAGGACACACACTTGGTATGTTTAGTTCTTTTTATAATTGGTGACTATGATTTTCTTTTTTTTTATTTAACTTTTTTAATCACAGCATGTTTCCTGAAAGTATTTTTTTCTACCTAAGGGTCATGTAATGTTCTCAATACATTGAAACTTTAAGATTAAAAAGATCTTCAAAGTCAAGGAAAAAAAAAAGAAAGACCTATTTTCATACTTCTCATCCAAGAACAGCTCTATCTTGTCTGCAGACTGCTGGAGAGCCACCCCTCCTTCGCACATTATCTGCCTGTGAACTGCGAGCATAGGGCTGGATGTGTTTGTGTATGCGAGTGTGTGTCTGAGCCACACTCTCGCAGTGATTTACAGCTGCTCTCACACTCTCCCCTTCTGTCTGCTGGTCAACTGCCATGGTGAACGCTGCTACAATGGCCGGCTACAGAGCACCATAAATCTGGACACTTCCTACCACTGTCTCCCACTTCAAGGGGAAGCCCGTCCTGTTGCAAACATGATTAACCCTCTTCCTCTCTGTCCACAACCCCCTGCACACACCTCCAACCTCCACCCTCCCTCCCCCAACAAGAGGCCATGCTGCAGGGGGAAAAAAACAGGGCCTCCTTCACACCTCAGAAGCAACAGAACCTTCCAGATTTACCATCCCTTCCCTACACAGGAAATAACCAATAAATATAAAACAGACTTTGTACTGGACCTATAAGACTGTGCATGCATAAAAAAATAAATAAAAAAAGGAAAAAAAGTAAACAAGACAGTTCATCCAAGGAGTTACAGTATTCCTCCCACACAATATGCAAAGTATAAAGCTAGTGCTTTTTTTCCTCAAGTTTTTTTTTTTATAAAACTGCCTCTCTTCTCCCAATGACAAAGGAAGAAAAAAGTTTTCAAAAGGCTTTCAAACCACAAAAGACTTGTTCAAGATGAGTGAAGCGATCGTCCCAGCATGCCAATTTGCAGCTTAGCAATAAAGTTTGCTTGGCGCTGGGAGGTTTAGGACAGGAATAAAGACGTGTTGTCATTGAGCTGCCCGATTGCATCTATGAAATTTCAGATGAAAAAGGGGGGAGGTGTGCTGTCAGTGGAGAGCGGGTCCTTCACTGAACTGTGGCAGCAGACATATAACATAAGCCTTCAGCTCAGGCTGCAGTGTGTAGTCTGTTCTGCTACCACCAAGAGGAAACACACACACTATTGAAACACACATAGACACACATTTATATTTATATAAGCACAAATGGACAAACAGTTGCAAATCTCTGTACACATCCTGCTTTCACACACATATATATGACACAAGCACTAGCATGCACATTTGAATGCACCCTTGCACACATACATGGGCAAAAAATGCTTTCAGAGGCATCCTCATTATGAATGGGAAGACAGACACGCACACACAGATGCTTGATCTCTGTGCTGTCAGTCAGGCTCCTATTATAGGTTCTGCTTTAGTGCACTGATGTTACACTTTTGGAAAAACTTTTTTTTGTGACCATGGGATTGCATTATGCAAAGATAACGTGGATAATCATTTTCATAACTATAGAGTATCATGTTAAAATCAGTTCTGACTTTAATCAGTAAAAAATGTTTTAAGGAAAACAATAAAGTTTTAGTGAGCCTAAATAAAGCATGTTTGGTGATGTATTTCCTGCATACGTTGACTTCATCTAATGCCTTGCTTCCAGGTCAGTTATTATTCTATGAAGATGGTGTATTGAGTAGAAATTGTGACATTACAGTAATGCATGATGTGGAACTAAACTACTTGTAACTTTGAAAAATTTATAACGAGATCATGCATTCTAGATGTAAAATAGCTGTGCATCTGCAGCCTTTATTCCAGATGCGCAGACTCTAAACTGCTAAATGATAATGCATCTGCAGCCTGTATCAGCAAAGGAAATCCTGTATATACTATGAAATGGCGCAGAGATGTATGCACTATGTATACAGTACTGTACAGTACCATGGTACAGCACTTGTAAATGTTATGTTCTCACTGAAAGGCCTATTTACCGTAATATTTTTGCACCCAAGGTTTATGAGGTATGGATGGACAGATATAACATTTTATATAAAGCAGTTCAATAACACAACCACACAGTATGATGTAAAAATGACTATAAAGTCACATAATAAATAAACATTCTAAGCAAATGTTATGCAAATTAAAAAAAAAAGAAAATTACCAAATGGAGGTCTTTTGTTTACAAAACGCTTGCAATATTTTGATGTTTTTGAGTAGTGTATAAACAATATTCCCATCTTTTTTTGTACTGGCTAAGGGTTACTTTATTAATAAATGGTGTATGTACTAATGTCAGAACACTATTTTAAGTATTAAAATAGAAACTCTAGTGTGCTTTTTTTTGCTCTCCAGCACTTCAGCTCCACTCATTGCAGAGCCAAAATGAATGTTCTTTAGCAACTCCAGTGTTCAAGATTTTAAACCTAATACATGCCAAAATAGAAAGTAAACAACCATACCATTGAGGTGAGAGCCAAAAGTGACTCTGTGTATCACAGACATCCTGATGACTAATCCTCGTGTCCTGTTTTCTTTGTAAACAGGTCTTGGTTCTGTGTGTTGTGGGAGGCAGAGACACGCTCCTCTGCCGGCTCAATGTTTGATCAGAAATTATTCAGCCGAGACTCACCTCCCCCTGTTTTTAGCACCTTCCTTTCACTAACAGAAAAACACTGATGTCATGAGCCCATTAGCCGTATAATGATTTACACTAGAAAGACCTAAGAAGGAGTCGCCACCTGCTCCCATGCTCTTTTTGCCCCCAATTTCCCTCCCTCGACACCTACGTCTCAAAACATGATGAGGTCATAATGTCATTATTACAATAATGCCGTCAGTGAAGTCCAAACAGCAGTAATGACACCTGCTTGACACACACACACACTCAGGGGCTATTCAGTAAATCGGCATCACTTATTTATTTATTTTCTTGGCTGAAGGGAGAAAATAAATAAGTGATGGAGAAACACTATTTATGCAAATCTCATTTCACATGCATCTTATGTCCTGCCACGCTTCCTTGGCAGCTCACAGCCGAGATTGCGGGGCAAGTGACAGCGCAGAGGCTTAATATGTCTGATTTCCTCTGTAATGATAATGTGATTGAGCACACTGTTTGTGACGGAGCACAAAGGGGCACACGAATAAAAGAAGGTTTGAAGTTAAAAATGCGAATGATCAGGAGGACTTTCTGGGCCAGATTTCCTTTTCCCCAGGCTCATACAGTAGATACACTAAAGCAAGGGCAATACACAGTCTGCTTTGTGAGTGTTTGTGTGCGTGCGTGTGTGTGTGTGGGGATGAATGGATAACACACCATATGGAAGTCTTCAGTGGGTGAAGTCAGCTATTGTACTGCAGTGATGTATGAGTGTATCTAATAGATTGCTGTCAACATGTGGTATGTATTGTATATAATGTGTCACTCTGGCTCTCAGTCTCCATTGTTTGCTTCGCACTCCTGTTCCTTTTTAACATCTGGCGAGTACTGGCACTGGGAGGTAAATGGTAATTGCTGACATTCTGAGGCGTCTAAGGGAGAACATTCGCTGCAAAACGACCACCTCAGTTCTGCATTTAAATAGCACATCTTTTTGACCACTCAAAGCGCTTTACAACACAAGACAGCATTTATGCAAACATTCATACACTCATGCTTCGTTCCCACGTAGCTCTGCATATGTATGCTTGTCAACCAGAAGTACATACATTCCTACGGGGACCTCCATGATCGTCAATGTGTTTTGTTGAAAAAGTCAGAAAAATCAGAAATTTCCCTGTGAATTTAGGACAGAAAGTTTGCAACATCATGTGCCATAGGAAGTAAGCATTTACTCCTAGAAACAATGGTAAATTAATGTAAAACTGGCAGTATTTTAGCTGTGTCACATATTGTGTGCATGCAATGTTGTTCAAAAAAAAAAAAGTGGACTGGTGTACTCTGAATATGATACAGATTTACTGGAACAGCCATCAGGAATAATTCAGGGTTCAGTGTCCCACCCAAGGTCAGCTAGACATACAGACTGGAGGAGCCAAAAATGCCTTATGCATTTTACTGTAACCATCTTGATAGACACAAAAGTCTTGATCAGAATCCTTTCAAGCATTTAATATGATGTTACTGGACATTTTTCAATATTTGATTAGTACTTAAAGGCATTGAGGTTTAATACCTAGCCCTTTGCCCTTCCTTTGAACTATCATCTAAACTTAAATACAAAGCAGGTTTCGGAATACACCCTCTGACACACACCAGTATATTGAATAGAAAACAAAAAGAGTCACGTAATGAATGGGTATTGGTGTTGGAAGTGTCATTTAGAAGTGTGGACCCTTAAATCCACTTCTTTTCAACAGCTGCTGATTCCATCTGATAATCAAAGAGTTCTAATTCAATGTCAGGGAATTTTGCTTATAAAGAGCTGCATTAAATGAATATCAAAAAGCGTCTGTGTATCGCGTCTGACTGAAGATCCAGCCAGAAGCTCAACATCAAAGCATAATCAGCCATCACACGTCCACATGTTGGACAGATACCTCCACTCTGACAGAGCTGCTGTCATTTACATAGCACAGCAGAGAGACGGAATCAAAAGGCAGAGACATCAAAAAGCTGCCAAGAATTTTTTTTTTTCTCTCATGATTTCATTCCTGCCTTTCCAACCTCTCCATCCCCCCTCAACTCCTAATCATCAACCAAGAGGATTAGCATGTCACTGCTGGGTATCCCATTCTCCTTTAGAGGGGCCCCAGAATTTTTTTTCTCTCTCTCTTCTTCTGGGGAATCTGCCGCTTCATCAGAGTGTGTGCAAGAGTCACCAGTCGGCTAGTTTCATTGTACGGATGGGGTCAGGGGCAGGTCAGCTCCCAGGACTCCCAGGAAAGAGAGCCCCTGGCCTGGCTATGCCCTGCGGTCTGCGCACCCTCATCTCACTCATGCTCCGTCCTCATATTTGGCTTCCCCCCACTCTGCCCCCTCAAGACCAGAGAGACTCTGGAGGTCAGCAGCCTATTTGCGAGGACACTTGGCTCTCCATGGGGGGTGAGATATCCTTTACAAGAGCCCCCTGTCATCTGGACAGTGACTAATGAAGCCAACTTAGTGACAAGTACTGATGAGCAGCCCCAGGCTGCTTTGGGGCCTGTTGCTCCGCTGCTAAAAACAACTGTGGCTCTGCCTCTCAAACTCCTGCCTTGATAAGTTTCTAATGCAGGTTTCATCACTTGTAGGTTCTCAAGCCACGTATATGTCAGTTTTTGTTTATTAGTAAAGCTCAGGTTAATGCAGTCACCAGCTGCAAGGGGTGACTGATTCTTTAGAAACACCGGGTTCCCATGGCCTGATGCCTCATTGGCATCAACACAAAGGAGGATGATGAACGAGCCTTAAAGGCCCGATAAAACATTAACATGGACAGTTGGTCCAACTGGAGGAGCAGAGGATATTAAAAAATGAGTCAGTTTTTACAAGGCAAATTTTATCCTCATCATCTCTTAGTACAGGGGGAAAAGTCTTTAAAGGGAAACGTCAGAGCTTTTAAAAAAAAAACCCAACACGTTAATGAAAAACGGCATGCTGTCATATTGATGTTTCATTCCTTAGTATTTGGGCCGTGTAACCCATGCACTCAGGACAAAAAGACAACCTGTGGCATGAGTGTTTGGTAGGCTGGACACAGAGCAGCGCTGTTCCACCTCTGGCATCACGTCAACTGGGGCAGAAACATTCATTATTCATAGGCTCCATGCATGAATTATGTAATGTGATAGGTCATTCCCAACACTTTAGATGCTGGAGTTTTAATAGAAAGTCAATAAGTGCTGCCAGAGGACAAAGTGGTCCACTGTTGAGCTATACATGCATATATATAAATATATATCTGTGTGTGCTTTTTGATCTTCATGCTTCTCTCAGTTTTCTTTCCCCAGAATCTTACTTTATTGATTGAAAAACTACTCTTTTTTCTCTGACAGATTTCACTGTAGTTAACAGTAAAAATTCAAAATGTCAAAATGAAGTGAGTGACTTTTTCAAACACTGCAATTTGCCTCTTCCTTGACAAAATGCTTGATTTTTAAAAAGTTATTTCCTCAGTGAAACTGGAGGGTGAACTTTAATATCCACTTTTTAGAAAATGCACCCGTTACACTTAGCACACTCTGTCTCTGTGTGCCGTTTTATCAAGTCAAACAAAATGCAGACACAGCTTTGTTACAGGCTTACATAACCTTATGTAACACAAAGGAAGAAGACAGGCTTTGGTCTGTACTCACTGTTGGCTTGGCACCAAATGCTAATAATCAATTTCACACAAAAATAACACTGTAACATAATTATAGAGCATCCTAATTGTTCAAATATAGACTTTTTTTTTCTTTGGCAGCTGGTTGCTTCTTTTAGGTCAATGAGGAGATTTTGGTGTTTTGTATTTCTTGAGCTTGTCACTACATCAGTCAGCTTTATATGCACAAGGGAAATAAATATTTTAAATTGTCAGCAGCCGTTTTTAAAGACCGCAGAAAAAACGAAGGAGGAATTAAATACATAAAAACTGCATTGTGACCCTTAAAATGTTTTAAAGACAAGTGTAAAATAATAATCTGCAGATTCTAACTGTAGCAAGGTGATACACATGACAAATAGTCTGTCAGAGTCTCTCACAGAACAAGTCATAATTGAACCATCTGCACAGACTTTGCTGTAAATAATTCAACAGTTATGGACCAACCATTCCATCTGTGTAAAAGTATCCCTCCCTGCTTTTCTTTCCTCTTACTGTTTTCTCATAATGTGATTTATCAGAGTGGGGGTGGGATTTTGCTCCTAATGTTTCTTTTCTCTTCGTGTCTTCAGTGTTGGGGGTTTTATTCTTTAATGTGCCTATTTCTAAATATATCTAGTTTCCTAAAGAGGGTAAGAAAAAAAAAAGCGCCCTGTTTCTCTCTCCCTTCCTCCCTCCCTCCTCCCAACCTGAAGCGCTTATAGCTCCACACCAAGGATGAGAGAGAATATTTAATTCTAAAAGATGAAAAAAAAAAAAAGTGTGTGTCAGGCAGGCCACAGCTTGCTGCTGTTTCTCTCGTGCTCGCCCGCTGTGCACACACTGGAGGGAGTCGGACTTATTCTATTATTTTGTTTTTCTTTTTTTGTCTGGAAACAATGAAATCAGTCAGATACTGTAGAAATAATGTGAGGTTCTTTTTTTCTATACCAACAAATGTATTTGTCTGCATAATTTATTCCCATTTTTTATGTGAGACACATTGAATACTAGAGGTTAATCAGCCACCAAGAGACACATGCCACATATGGCTTGTATCTGCAGCAAAATGTATGTGTAGTATTTGTGGATTTGTGGATTCTTTACATTCCACTTTCCCGGCAATTTCCACTTTTTATTGGTTGGAATGATTCTCTGTAGTTATTTTCTGAAAATGGATGATGACTCACACCTTTGGAAGCCTTCACATTCCCTCCTCCCATATCCTCTAACACATACAGTATATGGCACAAACAGTTTTTCCCAGCCGTATGCTTTGGTTGTACAGTGATTTAGCTTCAGATATTAAACTTGACACCTGCTTTCATCTGTTTTGTGGCCTCTTGCCCCCCTAAATATCTCACTTAACATTTCAAAGGACTCCTCCAAAACAAAACGAAATGCACACAAATAAAAAAGCTGCAGTTTCTACATCACACTCTCTTTGTTCTTATGTCTCAGAAGAACGGTGGGAAATGGAAAAAAGGAGCTTAGCCATAATACAGTGGAACAATATCATATGCACAAGGACTTTTGGACATAAACTAATCATGTTTTCCACAGTGGGATGGAGAGCAGAACTGCATGACAGAATTTAACTCGTTTTCTTTCTCCCGCTCCCCCTCGTTTCCAACACTGTGCTTCAGTGCATGACCCTATGGGATTGCTCCATTTAAATTCCTATACAGTTCGACTTGGGCCTTTGTCTGCCGCTGCACAGTGTCTGCTCATTGTTTGCATGTAACATCCTATAGACTGAGTTTGTGTGAAAAAGAGCAGCTGCCCTGAGAGCACCTTGCCTTCCATTTTTTTTGCTGTGAGCTGACAACACCGAAATCACACATCGCACATATGGAAAATTCCTCCAAAGTGTGACAGAAAGCATATAAATGGTCGGTAAGCTTGCACCGATGAATAGGGCACAGATAAGACGGTGTGTGCAAAGGTAGAGGCCTCGTGAAGCAGAGCAGTGTCTCAGTCTTGTAAAATCTGCTCATCCAGTAGTCTTTAAAGCCTCTTGTCTCATACAGTGCAGTATACATAAGAGAGGCGGAGGGGGGGCAGGGAAGGGACTTTTTCGTGTGTTACTCTCATACATCTCCTCTTGGAAAAAAAAAGATCATTTTTCAAGGACAGAGAAAGGAAAGTGTCACAGGAGAGGAACTGGAACACATTCTGGGATTGTGTTTCATGACTAAATTGTTTTCAAGAACTAGCAAAGCTAAGACAAGCAGGAAAAAAATCTTTTCATTTAGGGTTTCCTGCCTTTGTGTCATGTCTCTTGCACAAAACAAAAAGAAATATTGAAAATATTTTAAATCCATGACAAAAAAGGTGATAAATGACTCAATATTTGTGCACATAAAATGTTTAGGAAATTTCTTTCGCCATATTTTCACTATATTCTGATCACTTTTGCACTTGATAGTAAATCAACTGGCATTTTATTAACTAAAATAATTGTTCGTTACAGTCCAACATGAGACATGAAACTCACCATGTAACAGATATGGGAGGGCAAGTAATTTAAGCTGAGATACAGCCATCATATCCATTTTCCATTTTCTATTATCTAATTAAAGTCATTAGTTATGCAGGGAGTGAAGTTCATGTTTGTGTTTGAAAAGAGGCAACCACAGCATTACTCAGACCATCTCACAACCACCAGTCCCAGCACAGCAGGACACACAACGACAAGAAATGTCAGCGGTTTTGTGCATAGTTACCGCCGAGATGGATGGCTCAGTCCTGCCTGCGCCCAACTGAGCTTTGTCCATTTTTCTTTCTGATGAACGACGAGAGGGACAGAACCCTGTCATCTGCTGCATGGCTACTGGTGGCAACAGTAAATCTCCCCCTCAAAGTCACCCCCCTTGCTTGAGGATGGCCAAGGGGAGGTGTGGGGTGAGGGGTAATTTTTTTTACATTGAATTAAACAATGCCAAGGTGTAATGCCACCCAGGTGTATGATTTCTAATAGTATTCCAGCATTCTAGTAGCCAATAAGGCATGGGGTGTAACACAGCAGATTGAAGACAAGTGCATATGCGTTTGAAAGCACTACTTCCAAAAATTTCTCTAACAAAATATGGCAATAAATATAATTTATTGCCCCTGCGTATCGCAGTCAGTCCTGTCTTATGCTTGGAGGGTTAAGAGCCCTGGACTTTGCTGCATCCCAAGTTTGCATTTGGTTGTTGCTCTTATTATTTGAGCTAGCTGCAAACTTCTACTCAAAGCTTTTAAATACCCTACTGGCGGGTTGCACACATAACATGTTGTCAAAATGTCTTTCTCCTGTCCTATTCCTTCTTGCTTTCTCTTTTTTCACATGTTTGGTTGACTCTTTTGATAGTTCCACTGACAGCTCAAATGAAGAACAACAAAGCCACTCATTTAGCCTTTTTATATTTAATACAGATCAGTAAAGCAAAAAGATGGTTATACTCTACCTTCACTAATATGCTGTGTAAAACAGTCATAGACACATGACCTATACACACTGGAATAGATTTTACCACATGCAAATATGCAGCCATACACTCTCACTTCCTTGATTGTGAATATTTTAAGATAGTGGTGCAAAATAGGTCTGTAATCAAAATCATAGCTGTGATAGTTAAAAATAAGGGGTTTCAGTGTAAGATATGGCACAAAACTACTCCAGAGGGCATAAAGTTCATTAGGAGTGATCACCACCATTTCTTGATACTTGTGGCTGCCAAACGAAATTCCCCATAATGTTTAGAAGTTCATCTCATTGACTGTGCTCCTTTGTTTCCTGTTGAGCAAAAATGGTAAGATATGTTGTGGTCTATAATGTGGACACAGTATCTGATCAAGTCACATAAAGACTAGTCACAAGAGTTTTGAATACAATGATTGTCTTTAAAGAAACTTAACGTTATTTCTTGCCGTCTTCATGCTGTCAAAGGGGATTTGTGAGGTCATGGTTTTTGCCTGGGACACTGAGTACACAACATGCTCTAGGCTGTGAGAAAATGGATTTTGACATGGTTTTTATATCTTTTTTTTTTTTTGCATTTTACCTACAATATATCCGTGGAGTCTAAGTGAAGCTGTCTAAGTGATTAAACACACTCCCAATTGCACTTGAAGCAGTAGATCAAACATTCTACCCTCTGTTTTATCACCTTATAGTTTCTATTGCCTCGTGTATTGTTTGTCTTATCATTAACCTGTTAGATATAGGTTAGCAAAGCTCTTCAGCTCTTAAATCCCTGAAGGTTGTCAGCTGACTCTCCAACAATAGGTTAAAAAAGCTTGTAAAAATACTTTTACTGCAAAACCTGAAAGTTGCACCCATGGGTTAACATTGATTTTTATAGGCAATGCAGCTGCATTTGATACCAAAAGACACATGTATGCATAAAAAGATGCACGCACATATGTCTGGTAAGTTGAAAGACTCTATAAGTGTTTTTACTAAACTTTCAGATTCTTAAAGAAAAGAAGAAAAATAAATATCCAAAGTTTCTGGTAAGTCAAAGCTAATTCATTCTGTATGTTGCCTGCTAGCTAACAGCTACAGCTAACTCCTGTTGCATACAGTCTCTACAGCCTGCTGCAGTTTCTTTGTTGTTCGAGAATATTGTGCCAATTATGACATGTCTTTTATTTAAGAAGCTTCATAAACGCAGCATTTGTCACTGCTGTTGCATCAGTGCATTTCCTGTTAACCTACAGAACGAGCCTCTTCAAACACAGTCAGTGAAGTGGGTGATTGAGAGAAGGGGAGAAAACCCCAACCTGACCCAGATCCAGAGCGAGGTCCCCCTCACACAGGTCTCTTTGAAGGCTTTTCCTCTCTACGCTCTCTCCTGTTCAGTCACAGAGTTCTGCCTTCTTCTCCCAACTCCACTTTGATAGCTGTTTATTCTGTGTGACTTTGACGGAGCGAAAGCTTGTGAATGAGAAAAGGCAGGACATTAAAGTGCTGAAATGTTGTGTGTACTGTATTTCTTGCTCTGTGTATCTCTGACTGTGACCCTGAGGAGCTTCAGATGCCGTGTGGATGGTTTTTTGTTGTGGAAATCGCAGTGTGAAAAGGTGGGATGGAAGGGTTACCGCAATGGGCTGTGTTTGTGTTTTGTTGTTGTTTTTTTGCATTTTTGTCGCTTTGGGTTGTTCCTTCCCTCCTCTTCATTCTCCCATCCCGGATCCCACAAACTTTCAAAATCCCCTAACCAACCTCTCTCTCTCCCTCTTTTTATTTCTTTCTCTTTCTCTTTCTCTTTCTCTCCTCTCACTCTTTCTTTGCTCTACTTCCCAGGAAATAACCTTCTATTGCCTTTTCCAGTCCCAGAGGAGTGAGAGATAAAATCCCTCCTTGGTCTAGGGGTTCTGTGAAGATAGCGTAACAGTCTTTTCTCACAGTCACAGCTCCAGGCTCTGTGAGGAAGCCTCTGCCCATCCTCCCCTCCCTCTCTCTCTCCCCTCCTTCCGCCCTCCCTTCCTCTTTCTAACTTTCTCTTTGCCAGATCGGAGCAGTTCCCAACAAGGTGTGATAGTTTATAAACAGACTGCGACGCTGAAGGAGGTGGGTGTGCCAGCTGCCAAAACTCTAACTCACGTTGTCATGCTCGCCATCCTGCATGGTGCCACGGCTGTGTACTGACTATAAACTCTGCTAATTTGACAAAGCTGTGCAACAGTTCTGATCTCCAATTGCCGCTGCCATTGTACACAAAAGTGAAAGTAAACAAATCTAATCATTTTAAATCTTTCTGGCACTAGTGATAACAACAGCAGTGTGTCAGACATTTACTAGAAACCTACAAACTTTTGGAATCTTTTAATGTTTCCTCTAAAAGCATGACATTTTGAGGTTTTGTGACATATCTTGATTACTATTGCATGAGTTTCCATGACATTTGCCACAGACATTCATGGTGCATAACAGATGAACTTTAATAGCTTTGATGACGTTCTGACTTTTCCTGTAGCATCATCAGTGCTTTAGATTCAGTTATTTTAAGATTTATCTCAGCTTAGTATCTCATATACTGCACTGCTGGCCAATTATTCTGTTTAGACTTTCATGGTTCACAGAGGATGAATCCTAACTGACCTTGCGGATTTGGCGGATTTGACTTTTCTTTTCTGACTTTAATCGACAATTTTTGTCATGTCTCAGCAACTATTTGTCATTCTGGGTTTGTGATTAAATTCCTGCAAAACAAATGATTTCTATCAGCCCAACATACCAACACTGAATGTCCAACATGGTTAATATGGCCTGTTGACATCTGCAGTTACACTGTCATTGTTAGTATGCTAGTATAATAATGCTTTAGCGCGGTGCATATTTGTAAACACCATGGGTATTTCTCCTCAGGCTCACCAGCACCAGCCAAATATGTTTTGGGCATATATGTTGTGACATGTCACGTGTTAAAAAAACGTGAAGAAATGTGAGAGTTTCAAATCCTGTTTTAATAATTTGATTTTTTCTTTACGTAATCCTTACCAAGTGGTATTATGCCTAAATTACCAGACCTTAACCACAGAAATGTAAAATTTTAAGGTTAAAAAAACAAACAAACAAACAAAAAGAAAAAAAATATTGAAACTTTCGGTTTCAATATTTCCGTTGTTTGAAGAAACATGCAATGTCAACACTCATTCCCCTGTGACTGGGTTGGTCTAAGTACAGCTGTACATAGCTGCAAGGGCGGCTGTAGACTCTCACTCCTGGGATTGTCTTAAATCAGGATTTCTCACCCATTTAACATTTGTTACATTATGTCTCATTCTGCAAGAAGACCGTATCTATTACTCAACTTTTCATCACACAGTGATTTGTTTATGGGTAACTTAAAATAAGAAAGGCTTAAAAATTTTCTGGTAATCAAGAGTAAATAAAAAAAATAACCTACTTCCTTCGGAACACAGTCCCTCTAAGTAAATTTGCTAAACAGTTTTTTTATGTTGGTACTGTGATATTTGCTCCTGTGTGCTTTATTCTACACACATGATATGAAAGACACCTTGAGATGAAGACAGAGATATGCAGCAACAGTGATGACGCTCAGCCTTGGAGCAGTTTATAAAAACTAGTGATAAATATAACTAGTTGCAACTGAGGGTGCATGGTGGCTCATTGAAGTCTGGATGTGATGTGCGTGTAGTGTATATGTGTGTGTGTGGGTGTACTGAATGTGAGTTTCAGTAGCTCTGTGGGTTGAAGCGGATAGGCCGTGGTGTTTGTTTAACCTTATCAGGGGTTGTCATCCACTCAGGTCGGCAAAGAGTGGATTTCAAAAAGGAAACTCCATTTATTACCTCCATGTGAAGCTCACTTCCCCCCAGAAATGAGCCCGGTGCTAAGAAAACAACCATTCATATGCAGTGTTATTGGAGCAGATTGTAAGCTCGCTCTGGTTATGTAATTGTGACTTATCTTAAACTCTGTGTACAGAGGTGTTTTTTTTTTTTTTGCTGCGGCATTCAAATGTGCACAAGCCAGGATAAGAGCGAAGACAGAATGGAAAACAGCTGTATTTTACAAAAAGCATACTCCTATCAGTGAATTAAGATCCTTTTGTTTTAATCTTTACTTGTCTTTATCCATCTTTTGAGGCTGGGAAAATTATTTTGCAGCTGAAAAATCACATGGATGTTAAAGAAAAACTCTTTGTCTACTGTTTTTTTTCCCCTCATCCTGTACAGATTTATGATCCTAAGGAATGAGAAAGAGGCAGTGACCTGTTTGCTTGACCTCCATTCATCTTCTTTGCTATTTTAATGATTCAAACTCATTTTGACACGTGGCACTTCTGCCTGAAACAATAATCAGAGGGCTTTGCCAAGAAGTTAAATGCCCTTTTTGGGTGGCGATTACTGATGTTGAAAAACAGTCCCACTCGAGAGATAAGAGAAAGAAAGACAGAAAGCTGACAAAACACTGTGCCAACAAGGGCTGATTTATTACATCTGGTGACAGGAACGTGTGGTATGGAAAGTTAATCTACAAATCTACAATAGTGCAATTAGTTCTTTGAATTATCTGACCAAAACAAAAATAGGACTCTTCTTATGCTATGTGGTGAAGTGGGTTTTCTGCATTCAACTTGTCCCTGAGGAGCAGTGCACAGCCATTGAATGACACATGTGCAGCAATACCACTGACACAGTCAAGGACACTGACCGGAGAATTCACCTGTATGTGCATGCAGGGGGAACTGGAGCACCAGATGAAACTTATGCAGAAAAAGAAAGATGCAAACTTCAGACAGAAGCTCTGTTTACCAGACGTCCTGGCTATAAGGCAACAGGTTGTCCTCATTTGATGATTAGAGTGATGATTTATTACATGATAACATGCTGTTCAATTTGTTATTTGTGTAGAATAAATCCTGAAGCACATACATTTACTCTGTTTATTTTAAATTTAAATATTAGAAGGGTTCTTTTGCTTGAACAGTCTGAACCTGAGCATTAACAAATGGATAAGCTGCAAACAGAAGCAACAATGTTACATCTCTTTTCTCTCTTTAGTTATCGATAAAAATAACAAGAAAACAACACATCCAAGGACTCCTCAGTGAACTGATGAAGTCATTTCTCCTAAATGACAGTTATCTCAGCTCACTATGTTTTTCTCTTGTTGCTAAGCTGTAGCTCTCTCTGATCTTATCCTCTGTATGTGACTGGAAATACCTCAATGAAAGTTGGAACTGCAACTGTGTTTAAAAAAAAGAATACAATAATGCAACCAATTTGCCATGGCTAATGTCATTTGGGAAAATGCCACTGAGTCTGTATTCACAGCCAATGTCTTCTTTTAAATGATCTTAAAAGATTGTTTAGGGAAAAAAACAATTTTACTGTAAAAACTGAATAAAAAATGTTTTAACATGTCTGTGATTTGCAGAAATATACCATCCCAACATTAAATCCTCGTGACTGAGTGTGAATAAACCCTGAAGCATGGTAGTGAAGTATATGAACTGCAGAATAATATGCCCCTGCAGACATCAGTGCAGGATCTACAACACACCATATACCTATTAATGCAGGAGGGGCCAGCAAAAGCTGTTTTTGTAATTACGCATAAAATTATGAGGTGGAAAGCATAATTTCTAATGTAAATCAGTAAGAGCATCATTTGTAGGAAACTGGGTCAGGATCTGAGACATTTCCCTGCTTTAATTTAAAGTAATAAACTGTGATATTAAAATTAAGGCTGCAGCTAATTGTTATTTCTATTATGAATGATTTGGCTGATTATTTGGTCATTTAATCAATTAACCCATCTTTAGTCTAGAAAATGTCAGGAAAGAGTAAAACAAAAAGTTTCTCAGAGTGACTATGTAGATCCCCAATTCTTTATAATCTGTGTGTTATAATTACCAAATTAAGGTCTGTTATTATTTGTTGAATACACAGCAGCCACCCAACACACCAAAAAAAAAACCAATATTTTATTTATTAGTTATTTTAGTATCACCTTACAGCTTTTTCTGGTTGATTCAATGCTCTCAAGGTAGCAAGAGATGAATGTCAAAACTATATGCTCATTTCATTACATTTCAGAAGTGCCTTTCCACATTTTGTACTATTCCAAGTCAAGTGTGTCTGCCGCTGCAACATCTCTGCAGCACAGAGCCCTTATAGAGCGAAACAGCAACAACAACAACATCCCCCAGACTTTTGGACAGTGGATGCACTGATTCCCATCTCCTACACACTTAAGCAATGCATATTTTCACACATAACAGACGCCATAACTTGAGCTGAGTGGGATTGTACACAACAATCCCAAAGTTCAGTGTTTTTGTGGTTGATTTATGATGTTGTTGTATGATTTCAAAACCTGCGGCGTGGTCATATCAGTCTTGGTGTCGTCCCACGCAATTTATCTGACAATGTGGGATGCAGGCCAAGCAAGCCGCCTGAAGGAAAATCAGTGGGAAGCATGGTAATTGTATTTTCATTGTTTATTGTATAATTCTCCACCTCAGGGGTGGGGTCTTGGAGTTTGTTTTAGGGTTTTTTTTATTGTTGTTGTTGTTCATGGAGTATAAATATTATATGACTATCCAAAAATTAAAGGGGGCAAATTTGGGCTTGAAGCATAAATTTGAACAAAATGCAAATACAGGATAAACAGATTCCAGCGGGTAGGTGACATGAAAGTATTTGTCTTCAAGAGTCGCATGAGAGTTAAAAAATCTTTTGGGTATGAGAAAAATGCCCTGACTAACATATTTCAAAAGTCTCTTCTCCTACCAGCTGCAACCTTAGCCCTGAATAAAGTCTGCATACACCTGCAGTGTGCTTTAAAGGACTCCACTTCCAATGACATTGAAGAAATGTTCTCTGTGAGGTCAAAATAATGGGTCCAGTGCGTCAAGCTCATCTAAGCTAGACTACACAACACAGTCACAGAGAAAAGATTATGCTTCCAGGTGTTCTCATGCCTATTTGCCCTCTAATTAAAAGAAAGACGACAAAGTCTGGGCCTCCACTGTAATTTTAGTGACAGAACAGGTTCACAGTTTTTCAAACCTGCTTTAAAAAGTCAGCTGCTCATCCTTCCTATTTAGATTTCATGGATAAAAGACAGACATTAGGGATGGATGTCACATACTTAAAATATATTTAAAAGTTTAAATAGAAAAGATTGCTGATCATATTGAGAACTGTTGTTTTGTTCCCAGTCCATTACACTTCACGCTCACTCTGAAGGATTATTTGAAGGGCCAGTTTAAGAGCAAATAAGTATCACTGTTTAAATAAGGACCAGATTTTTCTGAGACAGACTTGAAACATCATAAAACATATCCTTTAAATATCAAAAAATGCATTCATTACCATATTTTGTAAACTCACAGTGAATTTCTAAACTTTTTATTTTATTTCATTTTGTTTTGTTTTTTGTGTATTGTCTTGATAGTGTGGACATGTATGAGGCCCCTTATTGGTCCTTGCCATTATGATGTAACACCTCTCCCAAATTAAAATGATGCTGGTAAGGTGACTATTGATTTTTTATCTTAACTTTAAATAAAGTCATGGAAATTAAATGGCCTAAAATTGGGTAAATATATTAAGCTTAATAAGGCTTTTGTAGCAAGATGGACAATAATGTGCGACACACAGGACAAGAACATGACATGTTATCTCCAACATGTAAAATAAAAACACTAAAATCCTCTATACATCACACTATATGAATGTATGAAGGCCACATCCCCAGAATCAAACAGGGGATTGGACTGCATTTTTTGTGAGTGCTGCATCTCTATTTTACCTCCTAACCCTCTTCCCTCCCTGCGCCACCCATTCCCCCCCACCGTACATACCCAGGAGTCCACTGAGTCGAGCATAAAATAAACAGCAAAACTGCAACTAAAGCTTCACATGTCAGCCTTTCGCTGTTCCACTTACAGAACAAAACCACCAGTGCTGCCTCGGTGTGACCCACGGGGGGGGGGGGGGGGGGGGGGGGGGGGGGGGGGGGGGGGGGGGGGGGGGGGGGGGGGGGGGGGGGGGGGGG
>JAPZDV010000011.1:6149032-6210029 GCA_029814665.1 Acanthurus lineatus | reverse complement strand
AAAAAGTTTTAAATTTTCCGCTTTTGGTTTTTCCCTTTACATAAAAAACCCCCAGTGTTGGCTTGGGTGTCACCCACCCCCCCCCCCCCCCCCCCCGCCCCCCGCCCCCTGCGAACACACACTCACGCATTATCAACCACAGACGCCTATTAATAAATCCTACAAGACGATAACATCGCTTCAAGAAACAGGATCTTGCTGTATGTTGTTTTTAAAAATCATTACAATCATCCTGCTGTGACTTCAGTCTATTAATGTTGCAGGAAGCTGACTGAAAACAGACTTGGCAGCTGTGCGTTTATCTCAGTAGATGAAAGATACAAACCTGTAAAAGAAGCCAAAAGCTTCAAAGAGAATAAAACAATTAAAATGTAGCTTTTGGATAAATAAAACTTCAAAAAATAGGAGAAAGCGGCCACACAACAGAAGAGTCCCTAATTGCTTTCTACATTGCAGGTAAAAGTGGATAATAGATGCTTTGTTTATATGAGGAAACATAAACACAACTTATAGAGTCATGTCACCTGAGGTAACATCCTTCGGCTATGAGGCACAATGATTTGTTTATGGGTAAATAGCCATTTGTTTACCGACGACTCTGACCTTTCGATGGACCCTCATTCTACACTGAGCCCTAGCCCCTATTATCTGTCACTATGTGTGTGTGTAAGAGTGTGTGTTTTCATGTTTGTGGTTGCTTTGTATTATGCTGCTACATAGTCTTTATAATGCCATCTCAGTGTTCTTGTGCTAAATAATTGCACATGGAAGCAAAAATGCAAGATGTTACTATAAATAAAACTGATTTTAAAGCATGTTTTACTTCCTCCGTTCATGTTTTATCAGAAGCAGTAACTCCTCTGTAAATGAAGCAGTAGCTAAATAGCGGTGTCAGCCTCTTATGGCAGCCGATGTGCAGGATGTTGAAAGTGTAAAACAACAAGCTGGCAGAGGAAACAAGTAAATAGCGCAGGACTGTTGCACAACAGTGTGCAGTCATGAGGAGTGCTGGAGACAGCGGTTTCGCTTCAGCTCTCCTCATTTGGTGGAAACCCGGCCAGACCAGCCAGAAAAAAAATTCATCTGTGTGCTCAGAGAAGAAAAAATGCCTTGGATCTTCTTTTTTTCTGTTTTTTTTTTTTTGTCAATATGTTGCACTAAAGGAAAGCTGCCCATAGTCAGCTTTCACTGGTCACACAAACCAGACGTTCAGCTTGTTTGTAGGTTGCCAAATTTCTCTATTTTTACTTGCTCTGAACATTTTGTTTTTCTGTGGTAGAAGTCACACTTTCCATAGCACTATTTCCGTGTATGGGTTAAAGTGCAGTGCAGACAAAAGAAAGAAACCACTCAGCTGGCTAACTTCCTGTTTTCTCACATGGTGCCTGGCACTTTAGAGTAGAGGCAAACTATATATTTATATATATATATATATATATACTCTTGTGTATATAATCTGTGTATGATTGCGCGTGTGTTTCATGAGTGATTTAACAAAATGCTCCCTGTGGAGTTTTTTTGAGCTATTATGTGAGTTTTTACATGGCTAGGAAATAATTTGAGCATTTCACAAGGCAGAAAATGTCTTTTTTTTCTCCTGCCTGGTTTTGAACTAACAGTGAAAGCATGCATGTATGTCTCCCCCCACTAGTCCCCCCACCTCCATCTCATTCCTTTCTAGGAAATGTATACAGGCTACAGGTTGTACACAGTCAGTACTGTAGCAGATTGCACCACTGAGGGCTTTAAAAGCTTTTAAAGTTACTGTGTTTTTCACATGGCTAGAAAATAAATGGAGTATTTCATGAGAGAGAACCCCCCCCCTCCTTCTCCCACCTTCTGTTTCCAGGAGAGCTTGGAAGCAGCAGCAAAACTATGTACTCTTCATGTTCCCCTTGTACTCCCAATTTTACCTCAATCACTAACAACTCTCCTCTCCTGCCTCTCCACTCCACTACAACTGCTGATAGAATGAATGAATCATGCAGATGTGTGAGAGCTTGTGGGTTTAGTTCAGATCGTGTCACAGTGAGATGAGACAGGGTAACATGCAGTCAACTTACTCACTGTCACAGATTTTTTTTTAAAGATGCCCTTCAAACCCACCCAGCAACAATGTACACCCACTCACTATATCTTTTCATGTTCTTCCCTTTTTTGACCTTATACTTCTGTGGTGTATGTCTTTTCTAGTTCCATGTTCCCCTTTTCTGTAACACAGTACCTAAAAAAGAAGAGTCGTTTCTGCTTTTTCAGCAATTCCACTACTATTCCATGTGAGTGCCCAATACCGCAAATTTCTCCATGCAACCACCTTTTCACCTCTGTGCCTGAGTGCAGTTTGCATTACCTCAGTAAGACATCATAAAATACTCAACGCATGTTTTGAAAAATGTTTGCCATGTTCAGTGGCTGTAAAAAGATACAATTATGTTGGGTTGCAGGAACTTGTAAAAATCTAAATACTCAGAGTATTTAGACTTCCTCTATCTAATGCAGCAGTGCAGTCATAAAACATTATGTGTTGGAATATTTCAGTCTGTAGTACATAAGCATTGTTTAGCTTTAGTAACGGGTTTGCACAAGCAGAAGCAAATACAAAATATTCATGTGAAGTCAAATGTTGACATTGTATGTTTCTGCAAACCATATATATATATATATATATATACATTGAAACTTGGCAGTTTTTTCACTTTGAAACCTTGAATTTGAATGGTTTAGGTTAGGTTAGCTAGGTGAAGGCACAAAACCACTTTGCTAGAATTAGAAAAAAGATCATGTTTTGGCCTAAAATATCTAGTTTTGTTTCCAGAGACACAGCTGCTAAATGTCTTAATGTCTCCTCATTGAAAACACCTGGGTTGTCACAAAAATATCGTGGCTGTAATTTATGTTTTAAATATTCAGCTGGAACTGTAACTTTTTTTTGTGATGTTGAGCATTGGTCTGATGCTTTGCAGGGTTTTCGCTTGGGTTCCACTCTCAGCTCATACAGGCCTATATAGTTCTGTAATCAAGAGTATATCTTGTTGATATGTACTGAAAAGTGACATTTTGTGAAATGTTGAAATTATACACTTTCATGATTTGCAAAAAAATTGCAACATTGCATTTTTTTTGTTGCAAAAATGCTGTCCTATCTGTTAAATCTGATTTAACAAGGTTAAAAATGAGAAGTTTCAAACATGGATTTATTTTACATACTATAAAAAACTTGATCAAATAGTTCAAAAAGCAGTACATTTTTTAATTTTGTGTTGTGTTTTTTAGGCTAAGATCCGAATATTAACCTCAGCATAATTGAGGTGAAGAAAAATGAAAAAAAATCTAATATCATAAATGTATTCAATCAAAACTTTCTAATGACAGACTAACAATTTAAAGGACTAAAAGAACTTGCCAACACAAGCTTAACATACAAACTCACAAACTCCCAATACTTTAAAAAACATATTAGTTAACTTTTACAGAATATCAGTGCAACTCATACTGATTTTATCGATCGCTCTGTAACAAATTTAGTCTGTTGTCCTAAACTTTCCATGCAGTTGTTTCCCTTTTTATACTGTATTTCTAATCTTTACTCATGCCTTTTTTTAAACCAGCAATCTACTTTTAACTTCATTACATTTGCCATTCAAATGTTCCTTAAACCTACTCTCCTCCACATTTGAGAATTGTGTGTTGGAAAGGAGAGAACACATAAGGAACGGCTCTCCTGTAGATGCCAAGCTGCTGCTGCCTGAAACAAAAACAAGCACCACCTGTCTTTTGATGATGACAGCAAAACCCAGAACAAGAGGCAGCCCCCGGTGAAAAACTCTTTCCACCTCTGGTCACAGTTTCTCTACCAAAATCTATATAAGACAACAGTTGCATGATGAAGTTCTTGCTTTTCCTCCTGAAAAACACTAAGTTGCTTGTAAAACTGTCATTTTTTGGTATTTTAATGTTTTTTTTTTAATAATTATGAATTAAATAAATTTTGGAAAGGTATAAAAACTTTGTACAATGAGTTCCAATACTCTGAAACTATTTAATATAAATGCAGTTTAGTTTGAAGATTTGTCACTACAGAAAAGCAACAACAAATCCTCACATTGGAGTCAGAGAATTAGCACCAGTATGGACACATATGCACAATACAACAGACTACAACAGAACACTACAGGCACTGCTCATCTAAATATGTGCAAAATAACAAAGCATGATCACATGGCCAGGAATATTATATCCAAATTGAGACTTGATAGGAAAAAGACCCTGCTCTGCTTCCCATTGCTCTCCCTTAATCCAGAAAACCCTGCTGTCAATCACTTGCAAAAACCCCCCATTTAAAAAGCTTTAAGTTAACTCCACTGCAGCAGCTGAGAGTTCAACAGGCTTCATGACAAACTACAGCATGTGATTATGATCGCACAAACAATCCCCCCCCTCCCCAACATTTACCCAGACTATCACATGATCGAACGGCGAGGTGTTGCCTGTCTGTGTCAAGGCGTCGCCTGTCAGCGATAGCCCATGTGGTTCTGTTGACTGTGTCCTCTGAGGAATGCTGATAAGGCTTGGCGGCGTGATCCCCCCTGAGCTCGCAGGGCTCTGCACATGAGCGGAGATTCATCAAAACATATGTGAAGTGGACTTGTGGCTGATTGAGGGCCTGATATCCTCTTCTCTGGTCTTCATTAGAGGGAGGAATGGGGGGAAGGCAGGGGGGTTTCCTCACCGCGGGGACTGCAGTCAGCGCTCAGAGCGACTGCATCAGGCTGGAGCGGAGACGCTGAGTTTAGTTTTGGCAACCCTTGCCTGTTGTGTACATTTCTTCGGGATTAATGACCCCCGATTCATAGCTGTTAACCGTTGTTTGCTGTTTTTAAATTCTGCAGCTTTTTTCACTTGTTCTGGAACACATGTGGGGTTTGGTAAATTGCATTTCTCTCAAGTTTGATAAACATCTGGATTCGCAGCAAATGAGCAACATACATAACTTTCAGAGAGTCATTCAACTGAAATAATGAAAGCAGAATGAAGTGTTAAAACAAAAGCTTTATGAACCCACAGGTGTAAAAACAGACTGTGGTTTAAATTACAGTAAATAACTTTGCAATGTTTGGAAAACATCGTGGTTTTGGTTATAATAACTACTTCATTTGTCATCTTAGTTAAGGTAAAGGAACGACTGTGGTTGTAGTTAAAAGAAACCAACACTGACTTTGATGGGATGGATTGACCCCCTCCATCCATCCTGACCTCCTTCATGGACTTTGTGGCTCTATAACAACATTGCAATATTTCCTCAGATTAGATGGATCAGAGTCATAATTCCTCTGGGTGTTAGAGGCATTTTTTTGTCCAGTGCCTCTTCCAAATTTGGTTTCGAGCACAAGATCTCAGGTCGAGTAGTCATTAAATATGTTATCCGCCAGGCATACTTGGAGTTTTAGTCCTTTGAATGTCAAACTTTTAGATTTAGTTTAAATACGGGATTAAAATTTTATAAAGTGCTGTAAAATCCCTAACTTTTATCACAGATGGAACGAGCTCTAAATATGGTGGGATTGGACTCCAAATACATTGAGGAAGCATCAGCAGGTGATTGTTCAGGTCACATTCTGAGGTAGTTTGGATGCACGTGACCACATTTATGTTTCCATTTAGCTCTAACGCAAGAGCAGCCTCACAAAGCAATCTTGCTATTTCTTCTGCTTATCAGTGCTCAGAATTTACAGCAAATTCAATCTCTCAGATACCATCAAAGGTGAGCAGAACATTTGCGATGGCTAAATTAAACATTAATGACTACTAATGCTCAGGAACTATAATTTATCTAATTATAATCTGAATGAAAGAGGTTTAAAAAGGAGCTTCAGACTTTGACAGGAGGAACAGTGACTCATATCTGAGCTGTGAAAGATCTGAAAGTGGAAGGATCCTGATCAAGACAATAAAAACTGCACCTTTACACTCCACTGGAGCGATCGGTCTGGGTCCAAGTGAACCAATGCAGGAAGTGGTTTGACATTTATAAACAACGGCACAACAGAAAAGAAAGAAAAAAAAAAGTGAGGGTATAAAGGATGGTGTGGTGAGAAATGTTTTTATATGGGTTTGCCTGAATATTCCATAAAATCTGGTGTAACATATTGGAAGTGACAAGTGGAAAAAGCTGTGGCTACGGTCAAATCAATATCGCACTAAGGAGCAGTCACAGCGTTTGGTCACTTCAGTTTGATGTTTCCTTTTACAGCCAACGGGACTCCTGAAGTATTCAACGACTCTAAATAAAATGCTAATGGATTTTTCTCCTAAGTATTCATTTTTTTTTACCGAGAAACAATAAACAGTGATTTCCTGCAGCTGGTGAGTCATTAAAAAAATGGACCTAAGATGATGATCTAAGACAGCCACAGAATAATGGAGTAGCATCGGTCCTCTTTCCAGCTCGGAGCACATGGAAAAAGTATCCAGATGGCTCACGGAGCCTTTTTTCATGTATTAATTGTGGCTTGTTGCCTGGTACCTGGTTTGAGTTTTTATTCATTTATTTATTTATTTATGCACGATAATGACAAAATGGCAGAGGGTAATCTTCTAATGACTACTCTACTGAATTTTGCAACACAAAATAACTTGATGTTCCTGCCGGGCCAAGCTTTAATGGACAGGTGGGCGGTGGAACAAAGCTGGCTGAAAGTAATGATGTTAATGACGGTAAGCGATAGAAAAAAGCATGGTTATTAAAACTTAAATTAAGTAATTATTGGTGTATTTTTCCATCTTTACTTTTTCCTGACCAGCTTTTTGAAGCTGCCGAGTATAATTCAAGTGTTAGTAGTTTAGGAGTACTTGTTGCTTCATCTCTTAACCACTCATTTCCCTCTTAACACCTTTCTTTTGACAACATTTGTCTCCTGTGTTGTGTAGGTACGTTCAGTTCAGTGATCAACAGGAAACAGGAAGGGTGTGGTGTGGTTTGAATGTTCTCCCGTACATATGTATCCAATATTCATGGTTTGAGTGGCCGGACTGTTCACACTCATTAGTGCACTTAACTACCTCTCTGCCATTTTCAGAGGCTCATCGCAGAGCCAGTCACTCAAGAGATGTTCCTCCCTGCAATAAACATGAGTCTGTCATCTCCAAAAGTCCTGACACCTCATGTAACCCGCCTCCTTTTCTTCACTTGTTCTTTGAAAATGGAGAAGGTGCAAGCTATGAGAAGGCATATGGATTATCACCATAATGGTGGCATGCAAGACAAACCTGAAGGGTCACTGATGATATGCAAGTAAGGAAAAATATTTTTGCTACAGGAATTAAATTTTTTTCTGCCCTTTCTCAAACTTTCTCAAAAGTTTTACTTCGCCAGGACTATAAAAGTTATTTTCCTTGTTGAACTGCTCACAGATCAGACATTTGCAGCCTGTGGTCAGGGGCCAAGAGTGAGCTTGTCTATAAAGTGTCAGAAAGCACAAATTTAAGTGTCAGTGCAAGATTATTGAGAGGAATAAAATATATAAGAATTAAAAAAAAGGAGACATTTCTTGTAAGGCAACAGTAACAACATTGCAATATGTTGCGAGACAAAGTGTAACACTTGCATCCTTAGATTTGCATTAAAAATAAATCTCTCAACAGCAGCGTGCTCTGTAAAGCGGTGTGTATAGCATGGACTCACCAGGTGAAACCAGGTGAATGTTGTCATCTTATTGACTTAACCTATAAAATGTTCCTCAGCTGTGAGACGAGGACGTTGATAAACAAGTCAGATAAAGAAGAATTTTTAACTGGCTGAGACACTGAAGCAGCTGCCCTTGACATATACTTGCAAACAGTGATTGTTACTGTTTCTCAATACACTGTTGTATATTTTTCATACAGAAATATATAGTTGTATATATTTTTTTCTCCAATGAAAAACTTTAACAAGTAAATTCTGTTACTTGACGTTACCTCAGTTAACTCATCTCCAGTCTCCCTTTATGCAGTGAAATACTAAGAAAATATGAAAAAACTGATGTCATTTATACAGAGAATCATTTTAAATTATGTAAGTCATCAATATTATAATATTGACATGGATTAGTTTACATTGGAGGTTGTTTAATGCCCTGTGTGTTGCATGCGGAGGCTAAAGGATACCCTGTGTTTCTGTAAAACAATGTTTGGATGTAAACAGAAAAAAAAGCCAAAGCACATGATTAGAAGAACATTTTTTTAAAAAAAAACTAAATTAGACTAATACTTGAAATCAACAAGTGATAAAACAGTCTTGTGAGGCCTATAAATGTTTTTTTTTTTTTTTTTTTTGCATTGTATCAATTGTTGTAACAATGTTTTTATTGCAGCCTTGCAGGAGAGTTCTCTCTTGAAGGGAATTAAGGATGTTACCTGGCTGAATTTACTTTTTTAAATGCAAAAAGCGATTTCTGGTTTTGGACTTGTCATCACAAAATGAATGTCCTCAGATCAAGTCCAAATCTTTATTCCTATCACTGTTTCATCACAGCAATCCTCAGTGATAGATATTTAATGGCTACCAGGAAAGCCAAAGGGTCCCATAACTCTTTTTTTTCTTCTGTGTCTCTGAAGGCCAAGTTGAAGTCCTGAACCCTTTCATTGGCCAGCTGTCCGTCTCTCAGCTTTTCTCTTCCTCCCTCTTTGTTTGTCGTCTGGTTTAGGAGCGCTCCATGACACCATTTGTCTCCATAACAAGTCTCAGTAAACAGCGTTTTGGTGGGCCCACCTGCAGGAGCCCCGGTGCTGGTCACTGCTCACCACGGGCCTCCCAGGACTACCCACAGAGGAGGAGGCAATTAAGGCCTGGGGAAGGGGGCCATAAATCTCCATAAACTTCAGGTAGCCACTCTCCCCCCACTTTCGCTGGACACTCAGATAATGCATCTCCTCCTCAACAGCCCCCAGACGGACTCCAGAGGAGACGAGTCTAACCCCTGATTTCCCACAACTGGGCAGCTTTTTCTCAAAGATCCTTTGCAGTCAAGGCCATGATTCATGGCGCAACAGTTTCTGACAGCGCAGACGGGCAGGGTTGCTAAAGTTTCTTGGGGTTTTTGTTGCCTGGAAAAATGTATTTTTGACCCTGGGGTTTTTCTGGTTTAGGAAACATTACCCATTTATATCACTGAAACAAACATTTGCTAATGGATCTCAGTGTTTATGTTTATTTAATCCTGCAAACCAAACCATGCAAGCCGTTTAGAAAAAAAAAATAACAGCAAAGGAAGCCTTAACTGTTACGAGGCAAGAGAGAGAGACAGTACAAAGCTGCACACTTGTCTCATGACAGTTTCATGATAGAGTGCGAGCTAAAGCAGAATTATAAATTATACAGACACTTTCCTGCTCAGTGCAATGGAGAGCATTTTCACAACATGCTGTATAACATGAAACCCTTTTTTTTGCTGTAAGTGTGTCTAGCAGTGCAGTCCATGGGAAGAGGTGCAGGTCTCACTAATCAGACAGGACGTGCAACGGAAAACATCCCTCTTGAGGAGGAAATGCCTGCTTCCTCTTTATCATATTCTTAAGGACATGCTCCTCTGCAAAGCTGCTGATGTATGGCTTCAGCACCACCGCCAGCAGAAACATAGGTGTGTGTGTGTGTGTGTCTGTGTGTGTCAGTGTGTGTTTGTTTGTTTATGAGTGTAAGAGTGAGAAAAGTAACTACACAGTGTTGGGAAATCTAAGATTTAACCAGCATTGCATAGCAAACTTTTCTGCTGCTGTCTTGTTATTTATGTATTAATTAATTTATTTATTTATTAGGAAAGGTATTGTAAATCATGTGATCAATTTGTTTGTTCATCCAACTCTCTGGATCACAATAAGCAGTAATAGTACTTCAATAAATTTTAAACTTTCAAAATTGGAAAATTGTAGATTTTGGTCATTTCTGACTTTCTGTGTAGCGCCACCATGAGGTCATCAGTTTTAGTCTGTGATATATCTCAACAACTGAACAACTGCTGGATGAACTGCAATTAAAATTAGAAGTGGACTTCCATGTTTCCCCCAGTCTGAACTGTCAAAAAGTATTATATTTGTCTTGCTAGACTCCCTGTAATTTTACAGTGATACAGCTGATGAATCAAATACAGCCGAAAAACACCTTAAAAAAAGAGACACTTTAGTTGCGAAAAGTTTTTGTTTTGAGATTAAATGTTGTACTTTTACTTTGAAAATGAAAAAATCTTTTTTAACTTACCATATATTGAGTAGTTGTCCAGAAAAACACAATCCTGGCCCTCAGTCATGATTGAAAATTAATAAATATTCATTTTGGTTTGTTGTGATGAACCTCAATAAGAACATATGTTAAAAGATGTCTCTCAGCAGATGCTGTTGATGGAGATGTGAAAGGTGTTGATCTGATCCGAGAACTTGTTTCTCTTCTCTGTCTGCCAAATCTCAAACACACATCTGAGGGGAAAACTTCTGTCTGTGCATGAGCGCGTGGCGCGCATGTGTGTGTGTGTGTGTGTGTGTGTGAGAGAGTGTTTGTGTCGCTTAGACGTTCTACCTTTCATTGACCCGGAGACACACAGTTTCTGTTTCCCGGTAAAACCACATGTGGAGGTGGCAGCGGCACAATTCATTCGATCTCTACACCTCTCTACCGTTCTTTTTTTTTTTCCTCTCCTCGTTCCTCCTCTATGGTGGTGTGATATCACTTTACTGGGTCACCAGATTTCCCAGAGTCACTGAGGGGACATGTTGCTCACCTCTTGACTTCTTTACCTCTTGAACTGAGTGAAATTTCCCCTGATGTAGGATTGAGACTGCAGTTTACTCTCACCTCCCACTTAATAAAGACTGGAACCAAAAGCAGGAAAAGGTGTGCAATTTAGTGAAAGTAAAAAGGCCTCATAACAGAGGAAAGCTGATAAGCATCAAGCTGTACTTGTAGAGCAGCTCATCTAACATTAATGGTAGAGTAATTGGTTTGTAACTGTAACACTTACTAGGCCATCAATAATGACCAGGGAGGCGAGTGTAGGGTTACTTGGTTGGGATAAGGGGCCATTGTGCCGGAGCTGAAGCCACAGGATCAGCTGAATGGGCCTGCAGTTATGTTGGACAAATATTTATACAGTATAATGTTACTGGAACATTCTAACTAGAGGGAGACAAGAATAGGCAGGGTGATTGAAAAGTCAGATACACATGTTCTACATTTCTACTTTATCTGAGGGTCTACTATTGGATCATTCACTGATCACAGCTCAGGAAATACAATAATGAGAGGGACTCCTTACGCTTAGGAGTATTTATTTTGTTGGGATGTTGTAAGAGGTGTAATTCTAGAGTGCTATCATGCCTTTTGGAAGTTATTTGACTGTTTGAATTTAATATTTCAAATTAAACAGAGGCTGAACTGATATTGCAGAGGTTGGCAAAATATATTATTTTGGAATATTTATTTTTATATAACACTATCATGGTAAAAAAGCAAATAAAATAAAAAATGGTAAAATAGATAATATAACCAAACAAAAATGCATGTTTTTGTCAAAAATAGTCTACTTTTACCCCAGTATTTAAGCTGTTTTATCAAGCTTGATCACCTTTGTCTGATTGATCAAAATTTTCAGCAGATTGCTGGAACTTGTATCACAATTGACTTAAAATAAATACAAATAATTCCTAATTTAAAGATTCCACATAACCTTCAGACCAAAAAATAGTTGTGTTTGTTAGGACTGATACTCCTCTGGATGCCCTATCACAGTCATCTCGGTGATAAAAACTTTGTCTTTGACTGTGACATTCAGCAAATGTCAAAGTATAAATGTGAATGCTAACATTATTATCCCACAGAATGACTTTTGATTCTCTTATGTTTAGGAAAGTAACGGTCACGTTAAGCTAGTAATTCAAAAAATGTTCCTTGATGTGAAAGCCACAAAAACAGGTGCAAAGTGTAACCTTTTTTTTAACCAAAATTGCCACAAATTATCATCTATTATACATTTTAGCCTTTAAGCCCTTCTGCATTTGTTGTGAAGTATTCAATCATCCACCATTTATCTCTTGCGTTAGCTTATTAAAACTGAAACCCCCCTGGTGGCACCGTTCAGAGTGACAGAAATTGCCAGCCTTTTGTTCTGAGAGCCTGTTTCACGGTGGCTGCATGTACCAGTGCAAACTACATTTTGAGCCCTCAGCAACAAACCCCCACTGAGGACAGGTGTGTTTGCCTTTTGATCAGGTCTGCCAACAACTGAACAATAGCTTGTTTTATGATGCTGGAAAAGGGAAAGTAAAAACAACTCCTAATCTATTAATCTTATTCGCTAAATTTGAAAGTTCTAATGACAGCAAATAATATGTGTTGTTAGATTGAGATATATCCAGATATACTGTTAATTGAAAGGACATTAAACATAAAGTCTTATTAAGATCAGTTTGAATGCTTTGCAGCAAATATAATCTCTCTTGGTATTTTTTGATCATGTTGGAGAGCTTCACCAACACATGGCTCCAAAATTTCACACAGTTATCAAAGCAGATGAAGTGAAAATGGTGATTTATATCATTATTTATGCTTGTGAGCCTTCATTTTTTTATTGAAACATCTACATTTATTTGGTTTTGCCGTTTATTTAATCACTTTTTCCTCTTATTTGTCTATCTGTATGTACGTATATGAGAGTAGGCGTCTTGTACCTGCTGGCATCAGTGTGTTTTTTTTTTCTTTTTACCAAGAGGAATGCTTTAAGCTGGTTTTTGTCACATTCACTGGCAGTCGCTGTGACTAACAACAAATTCCAACAAAAACAGCGCAGCAAAAAAACACACTGTGGAATAGACTGGAGTTTGGTTGGCGTAGCTCTGCCACTACAAGCCAGCACACTAGTTTCTCACCCATGGACTCAGGCTTATACAAATCCAATTTAACTGTGAAAAGTTACAGTCAAGTAATTGTTTAACTTATGACAGACGATGGCAGAAGAAAAGGGGTCTTGATATAGCCGTACTTAGATTATTGACAAGTGCTGTGGGTGTTACAGAAATACCGCAATGACTCACAGACTCACAATTGTGAAAAGGAGGTTGTAATTTGCAATACTTTCCCTTAAGACTGGCTGCTCCAAGGCTGCTATGTTCCAGTTTCTGATTCAGATTTTCAACCTTGTGTTCACTAACTGTACCACCTCTGTAGCCATGTTTCTGCTAAATAACTGAGTTGTGTCAGGTTACATTGCATTATGTGCACTCAATTAAAGAAAACTCTTGGTCTAGCTGGAACATTATCAACAAGCTATGACCAAAATGCCTCTGGACACAATCTGATAAACTCACAGCTAATTGGGCAACAAAACATGTGATGCAAGGATGAGCATCCCAAGCAAACAACTAAACGTGGTACATTTAACATTGCAAATCTGGACCGGTGATGCTCCTCTTTCAGTAGATGTATTTAACCTGCCCTGTTAGATGAAACTTTGGACTGATACAGGCAAGGACCAGTGCAAATCTGCCTGAATGAGAGGGCGGCCAGACTCATCTGCCACAGCAAATAAACCATGAGCTTGGTGGATTCGTCTTGTTTCAAGGCTAATGCTGAATATCAATTCCAACCTTAACCTTCTAACCCAGGATTATCAATTTAAAAGTCGGTGTAAATTCTGGTACTGAGTCAAAATAATCCAGAACTCTTCAGGCTTAAGATTCCCAGAAGGAATGAAGAAATTGTACAAATTTGGGGATTTAGTAAGAGTTTCTTTTTTTTTTTTTACACAATCCGATTTCTATGCAACTCTCTCCCCATGGTTTTCTTGCTTTAATAATGGATTTTCCAAAAGTCTAGATTTTTTTGTTAAAGCTCCCTCCAAAGCAAATTGCATTGTTTTTCACCCCTCTTTGTTAAAGTTGCATTGAACCATCATGTTACAGAGTTCTTGTATGTAATATGTGTATCCTCCTACGCTATCTAGAACCTCATAAAGCAAACACCTTTGAGAAGTAAATGCATGATATCCCAGGAAATTATAGGAAAGGGGCTGACTGTATTCCCCCTGTTATGAAATCTAAGGAGTATACATTTCTCTCAAAAATGTGGAAATCAAGACAAACGCGGCCACTCTGTTTTTGAGGTCAGATTGAGTTGCCAAATGACCCTAAATCCCCCTCCTCAATGCCCAAACGGCCTTCTTAACCTCCCCCAAGAACCACAGCTGTTGGGAACCTCTCTTTGAACTCGCAGCAGGAGGTCTGCAGCAGCACCCCCTGGCCCCTAAGATGTTTCTTCCCCTCCACCACTGCCTCAGACATTGCAGACTGTAACCATAGCCTGACGTAGACCTTTAAGAGGGCTCAAACCTCCCACGGCAGCTGCTTGCCTGGTAAACGGATCCACACCGGCAGATCACCTGAGAGCACCGGAGTAGATCTCTGGAGAGCTGCTCATGTGTCCTACTGCCTGTTTCATCCACATGATTACAAAGGAAAAGGCTTCGAGGGCCCATGAGATTGAGCAGAAAATGGAAAGTGATAAAACTAGACACTTTCAAGGTGACCCGTTTATTAAAAGAATGCTTGGACTGCTTTATTTAGGAGAAGTGGTCCTACATGCTGTATTCTCAAACAGCAGATGGAACAGGCCAACTGTGCATAGTGACCCCAATGAGATCCCTTCATTATATAAGTGCAGTGTAAAAAAGATGGTGGCCACAATCCAGCCCTTTTTTCATGCAAGTAAAGCCAAAGCTAATAGGAGGTTTCGACAACTTGCATTAGCCAAATCAAGTGGTGATGTTTTTAGCAGTAAGTCCTGCTTACATTTTGCTCAGAGAGATACATTTGGAACACATTTATGCTCGGAAGACTGTTAATTCATCCTCTATTTTCCTTTATTTTAAAGGGATCACTTTGTGGCCATAATAGATAGGAGGGATGATTGCAGCGACTCCTTTCACATGTTGCTGTCTGGCATGAAAATTGTAGGTCTGGGTCAGGACCAGCCTAAACATTTTAAACCTGAGGTTGGTTGGCAGACTAAAAACCACAATCAATCAATTAAGGAATGACAGCAGGTTCCAATTCTGTGCTTTAAAGTTTACCAGAGCTACATATTTCTTGATTTACACAAGTGTTCAATATTATAATTTAAAATAAATAAATAATAAATAGTGAATTAAACCTTTAAATTCTCCACTTTTATATGCTTCTATGTGAATTTTTTAGCATTCCTCTAGTGTCAGGATATTAAATCAAACAAAGATTGAATCGGTGGTATAGCAGCAGCTGGGGCGTGTCAAGTGGGACTTGTAGTCATTAATGAGCAGTGACTAATTGCTCTATGGTTCCCAGGGAATACAGTGTATCTATGGGACTTGTTCATTGCTGAGTTTCCCCCTTCAAACAACCCTCATGCCTCTTTCCTTTTCTCTCTCATCAGGGTTTAATAGCTCTCCATCCTTACCTCATATTGCAGATGAGAGAGGGGGGGATAAATTGGGATAACCTGTTGCCCACCCTCTGGTTTTGTTATTAAAAAGATACAAATCATCCTTGGTTTAATGAATAATATTGCATACCCACAGAAAAGTAAATGTGTATGTTGCTGGGGAAAAGAAATGTTGGCTCTGCAAAAAATCTGTGTAAACAAACAATAATCCAATACTGGGTCAGTGACTGCCAGGGCAAAGTCTATGTTAATGACCCTATCTCTGGCTACAGCGACACAGAGGTATATAAATTCTTAACATTTTTGGTGAGCTGTGGCCTTGGTTGGCAGATGGCTAAGAGTGAAATTAAAGAAACCAATGCCAAGTCTGATTTTCTTAACTGAATTAATCACCATTCCATTAATAATAATAATACTGAAAAACAAAAAAACACAGAAGCTCTAAATCAGCTAATAAACATCCCCTGTCATCACACTGATGGACAGGATTTTACTGCCTGTCCTTAACCTCTCTGAACATTCATTACTGATATTGATTGCTGTCAGTTTGAAATGATATTCTTTTCTTTCCCTGCTTGACTTGCCATGGTTGTTTGTAATTACTGACAACATGAGCAGCTGTCTTCTAGCCTTGAGGTGGTAGTTTCAGCAGAGCTGGATACAGTATGTTATTGATCAATGCAAAGCCATCACAGCTGAGACATAAGACCTTGTCAACACTTTCAAATAGAGAGAATCTTAATGGACTTTTGTTTATTTTAGATAAAACTCTCTTCATTGTTTCATAAACCTGCTTTTTTGAGATGCTTGTACTCGTACTAACCCTAACCTTGTAACTTACAGGATCTACTGAATGGATTAGCAGAAAGGCTTGTTCAGACATTCTTGGTTACCAAATGATGTTATGATAAAATAAATTTTTCTTAAGCCACAGTGAGGTCAACATTAGCGTTTTTTTTTTTTTAATAAAATGTCTTAAAAACTACCAATGGATTGCCATTGAAACTGGCACATGTGTATGTGCCCCCCACTACATACAAATGCTTTGTGCCAATGTGCTAATGTTTGCATGCTAACATGGTAAAGCTTATATTATACCTGCTAAACCTCAGCATGCTAACCAACTGAGCTCTACAAAGAATTTACATTTGACTTTTTTATTTATTCAATAAAAGGTTTAGGCTCATGATTTATTGAGCTTAAAGTCTGGATATATGGTTTTAATAAGGGTTCTGGTTTTAAGTGGGTTCTGGCCATGGTTTTACATTCTATTGCATATGTAAAAAGTGCATCCTGGTTTGGCCAACTTCTATTTGGACCTATCAGTTACCCGGCAACATGTTTCTTCAAACAAATAAGTACAACTTTCCTGTTACATCAGGTTGGTGTGAGAGAAAAGAGGGAGGGAGTGAGGCTGTAAGGCAGCAATCACACAAAACACATTTGGAGGTCATTACAGAGCCAGTCATGCTGAGTGACTCCTACAGGCTGAAACACTGCTTACAGTGTTTAAAGTGGATTTGATGAAAGCTTTCATTCAGTCCAGCTCATTAGTTTGAGCCTTGGATAGTACACATTCTGAGATTACCCACCGTGGGCTTGAGCTGGGCTGCCAATGCCAGGAGTTTTGCTTTTCATTTATTTCTACATAAATCACTCAGTAGAAACACACAGCAAAAAAAACCTAATATGTTCAGAATGCATAGCACATGTCCACAACATCAGGCTTGTATTTAAAAAATAATACATTGAAATGATTTCAAAATATGGTTTGCAGGCAAAGTACAGCATGTTATACTCTCAAAGCACTTGAAATCTTTCATTATTTGGCTTAATTTGTGTGGCAAATGTAAATGTTTCCCAATTTTTCATCATGGTGAAATTACAAGAGTCCATTGGGAACCCATTAATACAAATCTAATGAACTTTAAAAGCAGCAAAAAGAGAAAAACAGGATGAAGAGCTTGTTCACATTACTTCAAGAGGGCAATCAAAACCCACAAGCTAATTTAGGATCAATGAATGTCTCCCTGCTACAAGACGATAGATCATCCTTTTATTTGCTATTTAACTCAGCAGTCCTTTTTCACAATGATGGTAATATTTTAGCAGGGAAAACCAAACTTTTGTAGTGAAAGTTTCTTTGAGCTTCTTAGTGTTAAGAATTTAGATTGAGTGTTTTGCTCAAAGGTCCCTCATCAGGGCAAATGTCTGCCAACATGGATGCCCGAACTCTGTCTCTGTCCTGATTGGTCCCCTGGTGCCAACACACTGTCGTTGTCGGAACGCTGTGCCCTAACCAACAACTGCAGTGTTTATTTTTTTTTTCTCCTATGACCATTAATGCCCACGAAAAAGCCTAAACCCAAATGCATTTTCTAGAGTCAGAAGCTATTAATGTCTGCTCAGCGGCAGTTTTCTCGTAATTTCCCAGAAACACAGGGCTTCTGACGTTTCTGAAAATCCATTTAAACTGTTTACAGGGCCAGAGTCTGGGAGCACTGATGATTTTGTGGTGCGCTTTCCTTATTCTCATAAATAACTGGACAGAGATGATGTGAAATCATCAGAATGAGATATTTTTTTGTGAAGCTACATGTTTGTAAATGTTTCTTAACCAAAAATATCTGTATTTTACTTTACTTTTACTGTTAGGACTTCTTTGGCGTGCTGAGTGATAGACGTAGTTAAGTTGTGACGGTGGTGACAGTGAGAAGTGGTTGAACATTTTAAAACAACAATGGTGGCTGCAGAAGAGGTCAGTATGGATGCTGCTATAGCATCAGTTACATCAGAAATGGAGAGTGTACTTTTTCATCTAAACAAGGATGAAGAATGGCACCGAGGGCTTTTCTCAATGGAACATATGCTCTATTGAAACAGATCTAGTCTTCTTAAGTATCGATTGTAGAAAAGCAAACTGAGAAATGTAGAAAAATCTAGCTGAGAGCTAGGAAAGTAAGAGACACTTAATACAAACAAAACTAAACTAAATTTGAATGCGGTATATATCAAAAACTGATATCAAAGTGGGCAGGACTACTTTAGGGGTGAATTATCTTCTCTGTAAGTAACTCTGCAAGGTCAACATTTAGCTGATGCTCTTATCTAAATGTTAAAGATTGGAGCCATATTTCTCCTCTCCTATCTTCTCTCTGCAGCCTCGCAGGCCGTGTTCGAGGGCATTCATGCGCACTGAGGGATGCAGGCTCTCGTCAACGTGACCCCGGGCCCTTACAGACGGAAGATGGAACAGGCTCCTGTCTGACTCAGCTCAGGTCCACGCAGCGGGCTGTCAAAGCCCATCATCGTCATGCACCCCTGCAATCAATACCTTACAGCCTCATGACAGAGTGTGTTAGTGCAACACACTCCTCTTTCTCTCTTAGTCTTTACCAGAAAAAAAAGCAACAGAAAAAGAAAGCAAAGAGTAGAAACGTGTGTCTTCATTGATAATGTACATATTTCAATCTATTGCTCCTCCACTAACATTTCTACCACAGTATTTGACCTTAGATAGACTCTCTGTAGTTTGTGAAAGAAGTTTGTTTAAAAATACTGTCAGATTACCGCTAATTAGAATTTAAAGCTACCTTTCAGCTATGAGGCCACATAAGTGGAACATTTATTCTCTCTTATTACTTCCAAGCAGTGATGTTGTGCACTTCACAAGTTCTTGCAGAAAATCTTGTATAAATCATGATTTATAACTTGGAACTTGAATGCCTAAGGCTTTTCCAACAGTTTTGAAATACAGCTCAACTTAGGCAACACTAACAAAAAGTCTATCAATGGTGCTTCACTACGGTTCTTTATCCATTTTTACACCAATGTGTTTCTGCAGAAGTAGAAGTGGACATATCTATGCTAAAAAACAACATGTTCTCATCCCATCCAGTCAAATATCATCCTTTTGTCACACCCTTTGGACAGAGACAATGAAGGGTCTGTAGTGACTCTAAAATGCCAATGTGCAAAGACATCCTGCCACAAAGCCTCACTAAATACATGATTTATCTTGTGAAAAGGTCGGATTGGTTAGGTTTAGGCAACAAAAGTACTTGTTTAGATTTAGAAAAAAGATTACTAGGTTGTTTAAAACCCATCGCATATCAGAAGCTGTGTGAGACAGTGAGGGACGGGATAAAGCATCAGTGCATGGCACACTGGGAATGAGACCTGGCTTTAAAATAAGCAAATATGTCCATCCTCACTGTTCCTTAGTTAAATTGCATTTTTACATTTTTGGTTACTTATATTTCTCTGACTCTCTGTGAGGAACCTAACAAAGCCAAGTCAGGTTTATTCTGAATGATTTATGAGTTGATGAAACGGTCATGCTCTGGTCCAGCTCACCATATTAGTATTAAAACCCCATTTTCTTTTTAAAGAGTTCTTATCTGCTTTTCAGCAAGTACTGTTGGAGCAAAGTTGAGCCCTCACTACTCAATTGATTCTTTGCAAAGAGAGTTGGGAGTTGGGAGTTGGGCAAACTCTTCCGTGTGTGTATATAGCAAAACTTTAAGTGAGCAATAAGAAAGACCTTCTGATTTCAAACTTTAGGATTTTTAAACACTGAAGATAACTATTTGTTTATTTCTTATAACAATATAATATATATAATTATAACAATGCTGTCTAAAACTGCATAAGATAAGACATGCCAAATGAAAATTAAAAAATAAAAAAATTAATAGCAAAAAAGAAACTTGAAGCTTTTACTACAGGATTGTGGATCAACATAAATTTGCAAAAAAAAAAAAAAAAGACACTTGACCCTAAGCACAAAACGTCTCCATGGACTTAATATGAATGGAGAAATCTAAAGTCCAGTCTTGAAAGGTGGTGGGTGTAGTCTAGCTTGTTTTCTATATCGCCATAGCTGTTGCAAAATAACTGCTTGCATTCCAGGGGAATGTGCCAGCTCCCCCTTCAAACACACACACACACACCCACCCATATGGTTCAACAACACACACTTGCAAAATCAATAATTTTCAGTCCCGCTTGAAAACATAAAACACCAGAGCCTCTTTGTGGCACAATGTTGTCTATCCTGCCAAGTGTCTGTCTCAGACCTGTTAACAACATCGAATCAAGTTTATTGTTTTTTTTGTTGTTGTTGTTGTTTTTTTAAAGAGGTCTAGGATCCAAAACTTTGCATCATATGGTACCAGACCTCAGTCATCTCGCACAAACATGAAGAATAGGACGGACATAACATTGTAGATGCATATCTAAACACCAGACTTTTACCTTTAATCTGCATAAACTGTAAACTAAAATAATATCTGATTTTAATCTACAATACTCTTCACGGCAAAAGTAAATGTAAATGTCATAAAAATGCCTTTTAACATAAACAGCAAGCTGTCCACAGTGCTGTATATTCTGTTACAGTATTAAAATATACTGTTATATACTGCATAATATGTGTGATTTCACAATAAATTCTGTGTTTGACTCACCCATGCTGACTTCCAGGCAGAAGGGGTCCATTTTCAGCTACTTTTTGGCAGACAGATCCACAGATTTCTGTTATGCCCTGTCAGGTGCAACTTGCCCCGGAGATCAGCTGAAGACTATCTGAGTCTGTTCTCCCACAAAAACTCTTTTTATTCTTTTTCGGCCAGCTCACATCCAAAGAATGGACAGTCCCCTGTTGCAGATCAATCTGTTGAGAACTCCCCATTCTGGGCATTAGGAAATCCTGGCTTTCTTTAGTTCTAAGGCAATCGAAAGAGAGCAGTGCATGGCTGAACTCCTAAACAGGACTTTCTCATGGTGCTGGTACCTTCCAGTACAATACTACTGCTGGTAGGCATTTGTTTTCTGGTTGTTTTTACTATTTTGGGGGCTTCAACACCACTTTGTTTTATGGCTATGATTTGCAGGACGTCACTCAACAGCAGGAATGTGAATATTATCAGGGCTTCACACTCACAGGTAGCTCATGCAAAATTTTCTTGACTAGAGTATTTTTTAATATTTATAATTGCGTAGAAAAACAATCAAGCATCACGCGATTTTTTTGCAAAGAGCCAAACTTCTCATTCACTTTTATGAGCCATATTTACAGATCTTGTTATGCATCAGAAACTTCTCACACAAAATTCATTGCAAGAGCCTATTTCCTGATTTTGTGATCAATTCTGTTTTGTTTCTTTTTTGTACGTCTTATATTATTTAAAAGTTGGGGGAAAAAAGCATAAAAACTAATATTAACACTTTTAAGGCTAAACTGTATATAGTAATACAGTCTTTTTACACATAAATGAGAATTTAACCACCTCAGGGAAATTACATTCCTTAAAAATTAATATTGGTATGAGAACCACATCCCATTATGTCAGTGAAACATTACAGTCTCTATCACACTATCCCTGTTCCAACAGCATCACAACACACACACACTTCCACCCATACACTCAGTCTTTTGTTGAACCTGTTCTCTTTAGGTCTCTAAGTTCACTTGGTATGATAAATGAAGTGCTTTATTTAACAGAATGTAAAGTCCAGGCCACAGGAAACATCACAAACAAGAAACTGTGCAGGTGACATCTGGATTTTTAACTTATTATTAAATATTATTAAATCGCTAATAATTAGTATTTACATAAAGCATCATTGCTTATAACAAGAAAAGTCTATTGATGTGTTTGGCCTCCCAGCAGGACACTCATCAGATATATTTTCAGCAGAGATCTATAGCATCATTCCATCATGTACACGACATATATGAACCTATTTGATATTTGGACATCTCAGGGTTGACAGTTAAGTGTCTGGACTGTAATGGGCCAATTCACAGAGTTCACAATGTCTTCTCAGAGCTCACGTTCATTACTATACGGCTCATTTTCAGGACCAAGTTGTTTTCTGTATAGAGGGAATTTTCTTCACTTCCCTATTGAGGATGAAAATTGTCTTCATAACAGGGAAAAAAAAAATAGCGCTTGGTTTGGTCAAAGCAACCTTTTAGTAATTACCTGTTTTTTCCGAATCAATTATGTTTGTAATGGACTGTATTTGTTAATATGACTTATTTGTAATTGCAAAATGCCTGCTCTGTTGAAAGATAAAATTAAAAATCTGCCCCTATTGGGCACTTAACATCTTAGGCAACCAGAGAGCAGTTACATGTTGTACAACAGTGTGTCTTATTGGAAAACATGTTTCACAACATGATGGCATTTGATGTCCAAATACAAATATTATCTTGCTTGTTTTTAAAGTTTCATCACAGTTCACACCAAATGAGATCAACACACTTCTATTATTGCAAAGGTGGCACACAGGAACCCCAAAACAAATCGTACTTAATAAGTTATACTACTTATAGAAGCTTTAACATCCACCAGTGTGTCACAAGTAATTGTAGTTGGCTAATTCACATCCATGTAAAAAGGCGCATGAACATGCACATAGACAAGGAGAAACATAGCACCATATCATTATAATGGCTTTTTAATGTTTTTTTTAGATTTTATTACGTATTACTATGTTTTCGTACAGCAATTTATACATTTCAGCAGTTGCAGGAAGATTTTTCCAAGCTGCCTCTGAGGAACCTCTTCATTCTCCATTCACCCTTTGAAGTGAAATTACTGTAAAATTGCTATTAATGTCACTAAAAGTCCAACTACAGTTATTTAAAAATACCACAAAGAATGCAAATTAGTCGACACACTAACCCGCTGCTTACATTATGTCATCCCATGAGTGGCATGTTTAAACATTTCCATACCTATGCCGCCCACATCCTGACCTCCAGTTTGACCCGGAGGTCACAACCTCTTCACACTGGCAGTGGGTAAATATTTCCTTCCTGATTTAACCGAACACACTGAGCTGGGTGGGACAGACAGGCTATAGACTTTCAGTGGCTGAGTCAGAAAGAAAGACGTGGTGTGAGAAACAAATTAGACATGAGGAGAATAAAGGGAAAATAACAGCTGGCTGGTGGGTTTATGTGTGCCAGGGGTGGAACGATTAGGGCAAGCCTAGTTTCGGAACGTCTGTCATCTTAAAAGGCAGGGTTAGCGTACCGGTCTACCCAGCTTTAATGAAAATTTCTGGCCTGAAGGGGAACCCGACCACTGCTCAGGGCTCCAGCAGGACACACACACCACATGTGCAACAGAGGGGGAGGGTGGAGTTAGGAGATCGGGGTGGGATGAGGACTGCTGGGGGGGACATTTGAGACTGTTTAAACAAATCAGTGAAGAATATCAGTCACTGAGGACCCTGCGGGAGATGCTGTTGGTTTGTTCCCCTGCTGCAGAGGCATTTGTCTCCCCTTGTGAGACCGTTTTATCATAGAATGACAGAGAAAAGTGGACTGTTTCTTAATACAAGGAGATAGAAAGTACATGCACGATTGCTCCAACTGATAAGCATTCTAGCAAATTTGCTGCTAGCGTTTAAGTTGCATCCAGTTAATAAGCTATCGACTGTCTGCGGGACCTCTGACCTGTGTGTGAGAGTGCACAGCTTTGTGAAGCTGTGTCCAGCAGACATGCACGTGTAAAACCCAGATGGTTAGATGTAATAAACATGGCCAGTGTTTTTGGCTCAGATAAAGGGCATGGCGCTGGTGTTTTATTTCATCAGGGCCTCGGGGCATGAATGTGTTCCACCAGCTTCTCAAGTGGGCTTTACGAGGGCGGAGAGGCAAGCCTGTTTTCACCTTGTTTGAAATGCTTTTTTTCGTGCAACGGGATGCAGCAACAGGGAGGTGCTGGAATAACGGAGGCCATGGGGAGCAGGCAGGGAATTCAGGTGGCCTCCCATTGGTGCCGGATGTTTTAGTAAGACAACATGGCGGAGGAGGGGCTTGCGACAGGGGTCTGTTCAGAACCTCCATCAAGCAGGCTGCACTGTGAAGCAAGCAACCACATCTGTTTTCACTCAAAACAATCAGGGGCCGGCACTGCAGGCAGCTTGAGCCTGTTATTAAAGGCTTTCTGGGGCCTGCTGAGGGACGGCCCAGACGGAGTGATTTATCCCCTCTTTGCTGAGTGGACGAGGATGGAGTGTGATGTATATGGACATGGAATTCCAATCAGTCATCCTCGCCAGGACACCTACCCAGACGTTCTGATGAATCGAAGCTGTCTTCTACAACAGGATAAAACCGTGCCTCTCATCCAATGGGAAACGGATTCCATTATACGGTTGCATACGCATATTGGTGTCTGTCCTTACCTCAAGTGTCTTACATCATTAAAATTCAATGTCATGAAGGCTAAGACAGCAGTGAATCTGTAATTTAGGGTCATTAGGGGTTGTTTTCTGCAGCTACACTTGTTGAAAAGATAATCGCTTAACTTTCCTGACAGTGCCAGCTACATGATCTCATGTGTACAAGTCAACGCTCTAGTAATATGCATAGTGGTCTACTCAGCAATCTGCATTCTGGGCATTCATTAAACAGACTTGAATCATCAGATCAATTTTCGCTGAGGGCAGATTTGCAGGATCGTTTATCTTCCAGGCTTGGAACCTTGAAGAGGATGGATAAAAAACTCATGGAAACCTAAAAGACAAACTCTGAGTTCTTCTTTGGGGCCTTGCCTTGTTCCTCTGAATGCCAAAGCAAGCTTTTAAATAATTTGGGGAGAGCCCTCTGGAAGCTGAATAATTCACTGCAGCGTGATGAAGTCTCTAGCCAGCTGGGTGTTCCATTAGTAGACTCACTATTCGACAACTCTATTGCCTGGCAGGCCGGCGGAGGGAAGGAGAGCTGGGGAGATGAGTATGTCTCTGTGAGAGGGGGGCATCATCCCGTCCTCACTCTGCCCACTTCAATTACATCAGCCACAGGCTCTCTGAACAGAGATTCAGACACCGTCTGCCCATTTTGCTTTAGATGAGCCTCCTTTCACCACACCCAACACGTGACGGCTATTGCAACGCAACCTCAAAGGACCCCAGCGCTGGACATCTGACAGGAAGGGAAAGGAAGGACAAGCTTGTCCTGTGAGTGGTTGACAGTGTGTGCACTCTTGACAACTAATTCCTTCTGCCTTATGACCTAAATATACAGTTTTAGGTTTAAACTGCTGCTGAAGTAAATGTCCTTGTTAATGTCCAGATGGCTTCCATCACTGAGAAGGATTGGCTGGTGAAAAACGCTGGCCTGCTGTGGCATCATCGCCAGTTTAGCTCATCTAAGCCCCCCCTGGCAGAAGAAGCAATGAAACAAATGGACATAGCAGATCAAACGCTGCGCGGCTGTTGCTAAAATCTACTTTCCTGTGAGGCATCAAAGGAAAATAGGATACCCCTTTACAGAAAATAGGATTTCTGGGTATGTCCCTGCTTGATGTCTCTCCCACATGCCAATTACATGTGATAGTTGATAGCCAAGGTATGAATTAGCCTGTCAGTGGGTTACTCTGCCATACAGGTGCTAATTACATGAATTCTACATCATTAAAGGACGTACTGCAGCTTCCCTCCACACGATTCATTCATTTATCAGGTCCTTTCTGAGTATGGTCACTCTCCTATCAGTTCCAGATCCCACTCTGGTTGACCTTGCCTGCATTTCCAAGGCCTATCTCCTTGTCTGTGCAAAGACCCTGTCAACTCTTGTCCTGAGTGACAGAGTGGCCAACCTTACCTTGTGCTGCCAGCCAGCCTCATACATAACATCATCACCTTCACTTGGCCATGTCACGCCTCTTACAGGAGATGGATGTCCTCCGCCCAAGGACGGCTGGGTAATGGCCCTCATCCTGACTTCAAGACAGAGCACAATCACCTGTCATTCCCCCTCTGTATGCTGTGAGCCAGGACAGATGCAAAGAGGAAGAGGAGGGGATTTTCACCACAAAATATATCTTGCAGTTAAGTTTACATGGGATGAGTGTGTGAATCTGAATACTTTTGTAACAGAACTTCTACTTACACTCTTAAAAAGAGAGGTTACAAAAAAGGCTTCCTTCTGAAATGCTGAGGTTTTACCCAGAATCATGTGCTCCTGAAGAACCCTTCCTGGAAGACAGCGGTCGTCAAAGATTGTTGAAAGCAAGCGTGTTTAAAGATCCTTGCCCTCAAGTCTTCGAATTTTTATCCATGTATTTTTTATGTAGATGCTGGAACTAAGTTTTTGCATTTTTTCTGGCCTGCTCTGGTGCATCAACTTAAATGGGTTTGATTAAAAAGGACTTAACTGGCATTTTTTTCCTTTGTTGGCATTTAAAGAGGAGAAAAAAACAGCTCTTGATGATGTCAACCCTTTAAAAACTTCAATGCGGGGCAGAGGAACTGGAACTGATAAATATAAAACTCAGCTGGGCTAAAGAAATGTGACAGAACATAAAACAGCTCAGAAAACTTAAACCACTCTGACCAATAAAAGGGTATGATGGGAAATGTGGGTTGTCCCTTTTAACGAGGCTGGTTTGGACCACTAGAAAACAGGTTTGACATATCAATCGTGATTACTTCGATGTTGCATTAGTCCTTTTTTAAACAGCAGACATTTTGGCATGTCATCGTATGAAAAGAACAAGTATATTTGATTGATTAATATGTGATAGCACCAGGGTTCTGATATTTTTCCTGCTGATTCATCTTCTGTATCTCAGTTTGGGAACACTTGATGTTTAGCATACAAAAGTGCATTAACACGGTAATGTGGTAAAATGCAGTGTTGTTCTAAAAACAATCAAAAAGATGAATGTGTGACATGCCAACTGATATAGTTGAGAGGGAGGGACAGCCAACATTGCAGAGCAGGACAGAGAATACTTTTGAGCTTTGCTGCAGGACTGTAAATGTGTCAATTCATTAAGTTTAATTTATTTTTTGATGAGAATGTGACCATGTAGATTCTTAATGTGTTGTTTATCCAAATAACATCTGTGTGTAAATCTGTTGTTAAGTTTTTGGACTTGTGAAACGCCGCGCTGGTCTAATGTGAAGGTTTTAATAAAAAAGGGTTCTGCTGGGAACCATAAGTGACTCTCCTATGGGAACAAGTCAAACCATATTTGGGTCTAAGTTGCACTTTTTTTCTGAAAGGTTTTGCCTTGTTGATTTATTTAGAACCTTAACAACTAAAAATGCCTAAAAATTATTACTTTGCAGACATAGTACATTAAAAATCAATGAACTTAAATTTTGATATTAATGTTTAAACATAATAAATGATAAATTTCTCAAAACATGGCAGGTTTGGTATTACTTCTAATCTGTGTAGGAACACGATCCCATGGGTCTGTCTCTGCTAGGCTTATACACTGAACCCATATGGACCAAGTTCCTCCTTCCTAAGCTCTGGACTCTTGCTGGGTGGAAGTCTAGACCTATCTTATTAAAATTAAACATCTGTCAAAGTTCTGGGAATATTTCATTTTTCTCTGGGGCACACCATGATGAGTCTAGTGAAAGCTAATGAACATCTAATGAGCTACAAACAGCTCTCCAACTGGTCTGATCCCAATGCTGCGTCCTGCATCCTGAGCTTCATCTAGACTAAAAAAAAAACACAGAAAAACAACCAAACATACCTAACATCAAAGTATTTCTGAGTTGAATGTTTCAAAAGGATAGTAAAAAAATATCTTTATGTTGTGTCCTCTTGGCAGTTCTGTGACATATCAGGAGCTATATATCAAACACTCTGCAATGACTTAACTATAAGCAACAAAACTGATTAGAAATATTGATCTATATCTCTTCTGTAGAACAAAAAAAAAAGAAAAAAACTGTGTAGTGTACTGTGTTCAGGGTAAGGGTGATGTTTGAACAGCTTTGTACAGTTAAATACAGCCAAACGTTTGCTGATTTAGTCCCTTATGTCTTTATTAATAACAGTGATGACAGCATATCCATGACTAGGGGCGCTTCCTCTTTGGAAGATTACTTCTAAGATCTCTTAATCTGTCACCAGTTAGCTGTTTTCCAAACACCCCAACAGTCATCTCTGCATGTGAGGCGGCCGGCTTTCTAGTGGGTTTGGACACCCTCCAGCTCCAGGCGGCAGGAGAAAAAAAGACAGAAGGATGACTCAATGCAAATGTAGGACAGAGAAAAAAAAGGTAATCATTATTCTATAATTCTTTCTCCAGCGAACTTCCTCGATCCTTTGTCTATTAATATGAAAACATGCACTGAAATGCTGAGTAAACATTGTTGGTAAGAAGACGCTGCTTCATATAATGTTTTAATATCCAACAACAGCAAGTGTTGTTGGTTGTTTTGAGGTATTTGCCTTCCAGATCAAGTATGCCAACCCCACCCTATGAGTGGTTACATACTATCCTCCAAGATTTGATTGGAAGTATAACAGAATTCTTAAAGTGTTTTCCTTTATTGTTCTTATTCACATTTGCTGAATTAGTTTAGCTGGCAATTTCAGTATTGATACTGACATTTGACACTTATTTTTGAATATAAAAAAATTCTTTAAACAAAATAGAACAAAAACAACAATAATCACTCTTGGTTAAACACGGACATAAGCATTAACTGGAGTTGTTTTGTACTTATGTCAGTAATGGCCCAGATAATCTCAGTAAGTGGGTTTTCATCCACTTGAAGTGCATTTTCTTATTAGCATAAATGTGGAAACACTTGAGAAAACTGAAAAAAAAACCCCAAACAAATAGAAAATATAGAAACCCTGAGAAAAATCTTACTCCACCCAACTGAGGTAGAAAAAAAATGTTTGCAGTGTTTAATTTATCTAACTGAAGAATTAGTGCCACCAGCTGTTTAAATGACTTAATTTAGATGAAAGTTAAAGTTCTTTTAGTTCTTGTTTGGAACCAGAAGCAGAAACTGAGGCTGAGCACAGTTTACATAGTTTACTGGACAAACAAAGGCAGAAGGAGGCAGTGGTGGCAGAGGGGAGGCAGGTTAAAGCTGGTTAAGAGGCTGGACGACTAGAAAAGGTTTCATCAGGGCTGAGTGGCACAGAAGGCCTGCAGAGAAACCCAGGAGTTAGCAGGCTGAGCAGAGGGACACTGAGCACTCGGACAGAATAGAGTATTGATTAGATGAGGTCATACAGAGCACACAAGAGAAACTATTTCAGAGGAAACACTTGAAAAACGTAGCATTAGAGAGTGTTTAGAAAGAGAGTGCTACCACAAGTGACAGAACAATGTGGCACTGGAGCTGTGTGGAGAGCAGCTCTTTCAAGCACAGGGCTGATGAAATGATGATGAGCAGGTGCGTCCCTCTGCTCCAGCAGGAGCCAGGGAGCCACACCCTCCACACACACACACATACACACACACACTGAAGGGAAGGCAGGGGAAGGAAAGAGAGATGTTACTGAACGCTTTGTATGACACAGTCTGTCACTTTAAACCTATTTGCAGCTTTAACTCCAAGTCCTCTTTATTTGTTCTTCCTCAGCCTGATCAATCAGTGTCTGAAATATCTAAGCATATAGATGCAGATATTTGTGCTCATCAGGGGACAAAACCTATTAACACATCCATGTACAGTACTGTGCAAGTAACGGGTACAAGCAGTAACTTTTGTGAATATTCCAAATTACATCCCTTTATCATCATCAATGCCTGAATAACGTGTTCTTGAGACCACTGATTTGTAAACACTTGCAATTTTACCCTGGACCTGAAACTTGGGTCTACAGTTACAATCCAGAGACCAGGCTTCATTTTGGGTAGTAGAACAGGAAACAGAAGAAAGTCCTGCAGAGCCAAATCAGGTGAGTGAGGGGGTTGAGGGCGACAACTGAATTGTTGCAGTTGAGAATCTTGTGCATTTGAAATCCATTATGAGCAGTTGTGTCATCACATTGGAAAGCTAATTTTCATTCCCCGCAATAGGGTTATTTGCACCCAATGTTCTCCCCAATATAACTCAGAATGTCATAGTATTATTGTGCATTAACAGTCAAACTTTGGAGGATGAACTCATGATGCACAACCCTGCAAATGTCAAAGAAAACCACCAGCATCCTTTCGGTTGCTCTCCTGACTTGACACATCTTCTCTGGAAAAAAAAAAAAAACACTTGTGTAACTCAAGTGCTGCTGATGATCAAGTGTTATAACTTAGAAAACTTATCCCAAGGCTTAATTTCTTGCACCTTCTATGTGAAACACCAACATTAAGAGGAACAGTCTTGAAAGGTTGTGATTGCACCTCGTAATGGTAGCAGTGTTTAAAGCCTGTAATTTCGGCGAAGGCATGATGAATCAAAAAAAAAAGAGGCTAGATGATGAAAAAATATGTTCCTTGGGTAGAATAAGAGGTAACACAAAAAAAGAAGAATCAAACAAAAAGTGGTGAACCAAAGACAACAGTGGTAAGCAGTTGAGAGGGTATTTGAAGCAAAACTATCAGTTGTTATATTATAGATGATTAAAAAGGAGATCAGGTCCAAGGTTTAATTTATTTTCTAGACGTTGCTCTGAGCATTCGTTTCTGCAGGCATGTGAAATCAAAAGTGTAATGTGTGTTTACAGAGGAATTTTGAAAGGGACTGATTTAAAATGGCAGACATACAAACAGAGAAGACAGCCAAAGATACACACAGGCAGACATAAAAAAAAGGTCAACAAGCTGGAGAAGGTGATGGCAGGCTGAGACTGATGTGCTGAGAGGGGGGAGAAACGCTGCCAAGAAAAACTTCATTCCTACCATGCTGTTGCTGTGACAGACAGAGTACACCAGAGTGATTGAAAAATACATTAAAAGGGGGTTTTTGAGGGGGTGGGGAGGAAAATGTGCATAAAGCACTAACTCACTTGGGTGCAAAATGCTCTCCTCCTCTGCCTTTTCGTACTCCACCTCTTTTATAGGGATCTAACCTGATATGAATCTGTCAAGATGACAAAGGTTTGATGTTTGCAGCCTATCACTCACTGTAGCTTCACCTGTATCTCTGTCTGTAGTGCAGTTTCTGGTTTTTATTCTTAAACAATCCATGTTTCGATTAATTCAAGTCATATCTTACCATGATATACAGACACATTCAATAGATACTAATACAAATTTGTGTGCAGTTCTCCAAAAAGTAATAAATCTTAAATGATTTATCTACTTTGTACCATGTCCAAGAAGAAGATTTAATACTCCAGCGGACAGTTTGACAGTTAGGCCTCAATCATGACGTGTTCGTCAAGTACAAGAAATGATCAGCAATCTGTTTCAGGAAGCATATATTGCAAATATGTCATTGTGACATCATGCTATTGGTTTAGCCTGTTGATGTGTGTATCAGAAATGAGGAATGAGGCAGGGATTTGTGCTCGCATGAATCATGCAAACACAATGATTCATGTGCTGTTACACAACAGCCAAAAAGTCTTCTGCAGTTTCTCTTCCTATGGACTTCTGCACACATGACGGCAGGAAATGTGTCACTACAAAAAGTTCACAATAGGGTTGTTGCAAAATTTTAATTCAGGTATTCTCTGGAAAAAAAAGCATGAGTTTGAGAATTAAATGTTGGGAGTAAAGCAGTAACACATATTTTGTCCCTTGTTTTAAATGCATAGATAGGCACAGAGAATGAGCACATTAACCAACAGTCCCACACACTGAACTTTAAACTGTGGTACAATCAGAAAAAAAAAAAAATTACTTGTCCGTATAGAGCCATACACACATCCGTTTTCCCCTCCTCAGCGTATTTGTTATTTTCCAGCTATCCTTTTTATCTTAAATAGAGATTAATTGCTATCGCTGTCCATAGTGAGGGTATTTTGTCCTTGTTGGTTTTAATTTGATCATTCTCACATCCAGCCAGCAGTTGGGCCCTTTTTTTCCCAGCAGGAAGCAAAAACAACTTGTGCAAGAAAAAGAGAAGCAGAGCAGATCAAAGAATATTCAAAAATTATAAAGCTGGAGAAGAGAAATGAGGAGGAAAAGAGAGAAAAAGATAAAAAGACAATTTAATGTAAGGCTACAACCAACTTATTATTTTATTGATTAATATCCTTTTTTTAATGATTGTTTTATAAAAATGCCAGAAAAAAAGGGAATTTCCGTGAAATTTCCCAGGGCCTGAGATTTGCTCCTACTATAATATAAAACAGAAAATGCCATGAATCTTCGATTTTGAGAAGCTGAAACCAGCAAGTTTCTCTTGATAAATGATTTAAAAGATAAATAATTTAAATCACGTTGAATTATTGAACTTATTTATTGAATTACTTGCTGTTACCAAACTAAAGCCTTTTTTTTATTGTAGAGGAGCTTAATAATCACGTCCCTCTGCTCCCTTTTTTTCTTAAAAAAACCCTTATTCTTCCATCTCCTCTGTTTCTTCCTCTTCCTCTCACTCTCTGTTATCATTACAATCAATTCTCATTTCATTCAACTTGAATTCTTTAACGAACCTGCTAAACGCTGATGAAGTTATCATCATTCTTCCTCACTCGTCCCACCCTTTTAAACCTCCAGACACCTCCTCCCTCCCTCCCTCCCCACTGTAAATGCTTGTTTTTCCCAACAAATGTAGGGCAGAATGTTAGGAAGTTGACATCCGCCCACCTGGGATGTCAAACGCCCTCTAAGGAGCTGCACTTACAACCACTAGAATCAAATACATAGTACATTATTGAGATGAGATGGTGTGTGTGTGTGTGTGTGTATTGGGGGGGAGTCTGGCTGCATTCAAAAATGACATCCTACCAGCTTTAAAGGTGGAGCACGGATAATTAGCATTCATAGACCTAAATGAATCATGGAAGAGAGTGTGTCTGGCACTATGATATGTGTCTGCACGCTACTCTGTGTGTGTGTGAGTAAGTGAGGGAGTGATTAAAATTTAGTGTGAAGTTTTAGATGAATTTCTGAATTTTTGGCAGGTTAAAATTAGTGAGCACGTCCATAAAGCTTCTTTTATGCCAAGACTTTTGAAAAATCATGATAAAAATAACTTGAAGGCTGCAGCTTCCCACTAGACATGTGTGTTTCTCTTTTTGCTTGGATGAGTTCATCTCTTCTGATTCATGTGTACCCTTTTGGACTTTTGTCAGCTGCAATGGCAATTAAGAGCTGTGTGACGTCCAACAAAGGTCCCTTGTTTTGGTTGGAAAATCTATTTCCATCAATCTTTTTCACATCCTGTCTTTTTTGTTGCCAAGTGTGAAAATGTTCTCTAATATTTCTGTTTTTTATTTTGTTCTTTTTGGATTGCTGCTGATTTTTATGTGCATAATCAATATGGGCTCAAAAACAGATGGAAGAAAATGTAACTGAGTAAGTCTGGAAGAGAACTGGACACGGAGGACAGATAGAAAAGGATGCTCACTTGGCTGAGTTTCACATACAACTCTATAGCCAAACAAATGTGTCAATATTGGATGATTCTGCAAAATCCCAAACTGAAGTCCAATGCTAATGGTTTTAAAAAAAACAATTCTCCCTTTCCACAGCAACTGTGCATGGCTGTAGTGCTACAATTGAAATATAAGAGAGACTTTGATAATGGCAGATTTAATGTAGTTAATTATTATTTGGTGTAAGTAATGAAACTTTTAATAAAGGGTTGTGTTCAATAAAAGAAACATTAATCACAGATCTGTGATGATGTGGTGATGTGATCTTGTTTTCTGCATGCAGGAATCCACCACCCTGACCTCCACATGTGTAATTTGCACCTCACTACACAGCTGGCAAACTTGGTTGTATATTGAGACACAACTCCTATGAGTACCGGAATACTGCATCATATAATTGCAACATCTTGGCACTGAGAAAAAGCTTGGTTTCTTTGTTGTATAACAGCTATGAGCTGTGTTAAAAAGCTAAAACTGCTGTGTCATTTAAATAAGCGTATTGACAAAATCTTGGATCGTAATAAATCATTGGCCAGTCTTGTGTCACATCCATGGTATGAATTGCCTACATAACTGCTTCTTGCTGCATGACATTTGTAATTAAAACACAAACAAAAAATGATTTCTTTTCATTTCTTCCCTTGCTCAGAACAATCAAACTTTCCACATAATGAAATAAAAGTAAAAGAAAAACAGAAAACCCTACATGTATCATCGTTTGTTTTTAGCTGCTCTACAAACATGGCAGTTGTGCAGAGTGCTTAAGTAAAGAACAGTCCATTAGTCCGGAATAAACAACCCTTAAAAACAAACATGTGGCTTTGACTCCAGCTTAGGTCTGCTGAAAACCTTGTTGGTTGTCATTTACCTGTTTATTTTAGTGAGATGTTCCATCATCCTGGAAGCCAAAGATAAAGCTCCACTCCCTCACTACAAAAGACTTTCCAGCCCTTTTTTCTGGTGATTAAACTGGGAGTTTTAACAAGACATTGTGAGATTATCTGGCCAGTTTCATGGGGACACAAACCAGATCTTTTTAAAAGAAATGATGGTTAAAAAAATATGAAACCTGTTTCTGCCAACAACCAGGTATTCAAAGGAGATAAGACAACAAAAGTAGGTCTGTTAAGTCAAAACATGATATTTACCTCCTTCATTTTTTTCCCTGAGCAAGCAGAACTTAATCATAGAAATGTAAAGTTTTAACACAAATAAAATAAAGAAACACAAAGTTTCTAGTTCTTGAACATAAACTACTGTAACTCAGGCAGAAAAAAATATCATCTTCTCCTCCATGATACTTATAGGCTCATTGAGAAAACCGTTTTTTTGAGATATTCCTGAAATTAACACCGATGTGTTTTTATTTTGCAAAAATTCAAACTATACATGTGACTCATACCTTCTACCTTTAACAAGAGAAGAGAGGGAAAAAAGTGGGAGAGTGTGAGGGCAGATACCCTCCTCCTTATTCCTACACATTTAGTATTGATTTGACTGAAAATGACATATGCGCCAGAGTCACTTTTCCATACATCATAGCTCTGGATAAGAGTAATACTACGTACACCACAATTGATCACACTGGCAGAGGGGAAAAAAGCATGGCAGAGCACCTCTTGAGAGCACCACACACCCCCAGTTCAGTCGTTCTAAAGTGATAGATGACTTTATGGATAAATTAAACAATAAGAATGAAACTAATGCACGTAATCATTATGGGATATGACTTTGAAATGTGCGCTATAAAAAGAGATTTATGAGGAAAAGAGTCATGCAGCGTTCATCCTTCCTATGTTCAAAATATGCACGCTTTTATAGTTTCCTCTAGTGTCAAATGCTACGTTTCTTTGCAAACCCTCACTCTTGGCGAGTGTTCCCTTTCTCTTTGGTTTGTATTGACTTCAGGCATCTAAATGGAAGGAAAAGGTTTCTGTGGTATTGGCAATGTAAAGAAAGGGAACTGGTTGTCCCAAAGCCAGGGATAAAAAACACTCAAAGCATGTGTTTCCAAAAAAGAGGCCCACTTTATAGTGTGGCCTCAGGAATTACATGAACAGTTGTAGAAAAAAAAAAGAAATTAAAAAAAAAATCACCAAGCCACCAGGCGCTTCGATTGTGTCTGCACTTGAAGAGGACAGAGATCCAATTGTTTTCCAGATGAAAAAGCATCCTTCTTGCATTAATGCTTTTCTACTTTTTCTTTTTGTTTTTTTGTTTGAGACTTCTTATGTGTAAATGAGCCCCTGGCAATGAGCTCTCTGTGTGACAGCATTCAGTCCAGGAAGGTCAGAGTCACACACAGAAAACTCGGCGCAGCTGCCAGAAAGGCGGGGGTGGGAGATGTGTGTATGTGTGTGTTTGTATATGTGTAAGTATGCGTGTGTGTGTGTGTGTGAGTCAGGCCAAATTCTGCAGCGCACGCATGGGGGCCACCTGCCCAAAACCTCTGGGAGTGCCGGCCCCCTTTGATAGTCACAGATGTTTGTAGATCTGTAACTTTTGTGCTGTTTGTTCTGCTGCACCTACCTATATGCCCATCACAGTCTCTTTATCAGACCCCTCTTTATGCGCACTACCTTTTATTTGCTCTGCTTTACTGCCTCCCCCTGTTCATTTCTGATGTTCTGCAGAGTTTGAGCTTTTTTTGTTAGCTTTATAGTGCTAATGAGCACGTGAACACAGGATGAGCCTGTACAGGTACATCAACAAAGACAAATCTTTTGATTATACAGACACTAGCGTTGGAGTGCCCTCCTGTTGTTAGCACTCAGACATAAAGCAGCGGATTCTAGCTAAGATGAGAACCAATTATTGCAAACACAGTGCATGGAGTCTGACTGTATGCATGTGATGCAGTGAAGTCAATCAAAAGTCAAATGTTAATACATGCATTCGACATATGCAAACTCAATTGAGTTTTTCCTGATCTGGCTGTCTGGTGAACTGCCTGTTATACTGTGGGATACTTGCAGATTCCTTAAAGAGATGCTTGCTTTGTGTTCACGTGCCTGGTTTTATCAGCACGTATGGAACCCGGTATGGGAGGAGGTCAGACGCAGGCTAGCATCTTAAACTGCTCATTTGTGGAGATAATGGATTCACAGGAGAGTGCTTTCTGCTTAAACAAAGCCTGCCTCAACTATGTCCTCTGTAACAGGAAATTAATATAACCTAAGCTGAAATAAACACAGAGTCTCTTGCAGGAAAGTGAAACACTGCCAAGGTCTGTTTACAACATACACTTTCGACTCAAGGCAAGTGGTTGTAAGGAAGGGCTGTAAAATCTAAATCCTCCACAATTGAGTTATAAAGTGGCCCCACAAATGTAGATTTCTGTCTGTATGAATTGAGGGAGACTGACTCTGCATAGAAGACATTTTGACAAAATCCCTCAACTTTTGTCTTCAACTAACACTGACTGAATTACTACATTACTCTCTACACTGTATTGTGTAATTGATAACTTATGTTTCAGGCCAACTTCAAATCTCAAACACCCTTTCATTACTCCCAGCTCTTTCTACATGTATCACTCTATTTCCTTTCCAATTCTCCTTCTGTGTGTAGTTCTGGCCAGCACACATGTGGTTAATGGGATGATGGTGTGCAGACCTCTTGGTGAAGTAAGAGGAGGCGAGGGGTGGGTGGGATGCAAGCCCCAGTCGACTTAAATAACCAAATAATTGGAATTTCTAAAAACAATGGTTTCCTGACTTCTCTACGACCCCTCACCTTATCATTTTAGGGTCACGGGGCCTAAACTTGAACCCATCTACTCAAGAGCATTTGGCTAGCTGCCACCCCCAGGATAACCCCACAGCTAGCAGCCTGCCATAAGAGTTACAGGCCTGTCAGTCTGACTCAACGGATGTGGACTGCTCAGATAAGCCCTCCTACTGGATGGCTATTGCATTCTGCTTCCTTCCACTCTCCATTCTGCCTTTTACTGTGGTTTTTAAATACCAAGAGCAGAAATTTGCACAAGCTAAAAAGCTACATGATGAGAAAAAAATACAGGTTAAGACTTTTTTGCAAACTAAAAGAAAAAAAAATATAAAGGAACTATTGCAGCCATTTTCAGCATTTTTTTTAATAATGAACATCCATATTGTGTCCCCTCTTCAAAAAAATCGTCATCAATCAATCATCATCCCAGTGTCTATAGTGGATACACTGTAGGTCTAATTATGGAGACTACATGTCTGTTGATCTAGGTTGGTACCAGGGAAACAACAGCTAGTTACCTTGGTTACAGATCTCTTTGACTATCTCCATCTCCAACCCGCTGCCTCCGCTAAAGAGCTGAAGGGTTGTGAGTTGTTATTGAAATGGATTTTCACTCAAGTAGTCAGAAAATGAAAGAAATGCAGGATGGAGTGCAGTCCTCAAATTACTGAGACGCGAGCATTGGTTTGAAACATTTCCTCTGACCAAAGAGGCAAACAGGATTTACATGATGAGAAATACAACATTCGATAAAATAAAAATTAATTTCCAAAACACTGTGACGAAGAGTCACAGTTCACCTGGAATGATGTGGCTTAATTAAAAAGTTAATTTTGTAACTCAACTTTATTCCAGTTGTGGTTCAATAAAACTCACCTGAATTATTGAAACCAAAAGCAAATTTTGTAAAATAAAATTTTAACTAGCAAGCCAATAATTTATGTCTTTTTTGAGTAGTGTGTAGGTCAAAAGTGTAATTATGAAAAACAAGGAGAAAAGAAAATAGTACCTCCACATTAGCTTTTTGGAATGGTCTTTGCTAGCTGCCACTCAGCTTTGCTAGCTGCCACTCAACTTTGCTAGCTGTTGCTCAGCCTGGGCTCTGTATATTACTCTGTGTTTGATTCAAATCACAGTTTAACCTACAGAGTGCTGGGATTAAAGGAACTTCCTGCCACTGTTAGGTGTTCTGAAATTCATGAAAAAACCATGGCTAACACTAGCTAGCCTCCCTCCTCGAAAAAGTGCAAAGGTCTCATTTGCTTTATTTTTCAAAGGAATGGCATTTGTCTCTGTCAGCACCTTCAAGATTCAAAATGATCATAACCATAAACTGAGTTTAGTCTGTCCCTCATTTTCTCCGGGGGAGTCCTTCACTTGCTTCAGTTACCTAAAAAACAAAGTTTGAACTTCAAACCACCTTAACTGAGTCAACTAGTGAGTTTAAATTCCTGTTAAGTTTCGCTTTGAGGGGAGAAAGCTGATACTGTGGAGTTTCAGTTTTAGAATCTTTTTTTCATTAGTAAAAGGCTGATTATCCTTCTACATATCAAATCAGTATCATTCTGATAGGCAGACCCAAGAAGCATCATTTCCATTTCAAACTTGAATTCGAAAATGAATGAAAACAACAACCTGTCAGGGTTTCATTGCTTATTCTTTTGTTTGTCAGACTTCATTTTCAAGAAGGTGGGGAAGATAAAATAATGCTGTCTGAACTGAAACAATGAAATATAAATAATTTGAAGCCATTAACTGCAGCTCAATACAGGATCAGAATAAACCACCACCTGCAGAGCTCAAACACTCTGCTGCTGACAGCTGATTTTATTTCATTGTAACTGAGAACCGATTTGTGTCGAGCCTCACTCAGCTGAACTGAGAGGGAACTATAATGTTTTATTCTTTCTTTTTTAAAAAAAAATCTGCATACAGTAAATTGCTTTTTATTACAGTATTCCAATGCATTTTTTTTTACCTTCAACCCTCTAACAGGTCTCAAAACCAAAAGAAGCACAGAACTGCATTATTTTACATAATATGCATCTTCTAAACCTCTTTGATTTTATTCTCGTTCCAGCAAAGGAGACATTATAGCATTCAAAGCAAAGTTTTGAATATATATTCAAACAACAAACAGTGATGGAAATAAATTATACAGAGAATTATTTGAATGTGATGACAAGCAAACATTTGATGGAATAGTTTTAGAAGAGTTTATTAAAGCATGAAGGTCATGTGTGTGGGAGCAGAAAATACGCAAGGCTGCACCGCTTTTTCTCTCACCATAGCAAATAAAATCATAAAATAATCTGCCCTCTTCTCCTCTTTATTTTTATTCAGGCATAGTGCTTTTATATGAAATGCCCAACATTTTCCTCCATTCAGTCCCTCTCACAATAAAATTAGAAAACCTGAAAAGAAATTCTTTGGCTGACCTGTTGAGATCCTTGCAGCCTGTGATTGGAGGTACTGTTTTGTGTTGTACAAGGTCATTGCCATAATGCCCACAGAAAATGAAAATCCAGTTTGATAGATTAAAATTTTTGGACTTTGTATTGTATCTTGTGTTCTCCGTTTAAATTCTACTCACAAATATAGAAAATAAGAGCCACCAATGTATTTGTCCAATGGCAAGTCCTGTCTTGTCACTCAATTATATGTGATCTGCCTAGAAGCTCAGTAGTTGTTTCAGGTTATGCTGATGATGTTCATGTTTTATTTTAAATTCTTCAATGTACTAACAGTGCAAAGCACTGGGACTGCTGAGATTTAAAGTCCAAAGTCTTTCAGGTCCATCTTAAAAATTGTATTCGTTTGTGTCCGTCAGAATATGACTGGACCATTCAGCATTGTTTGCGGAGAAAGTGTCAGCAGCTACAGGTGTGGTGTAATGTTAAAAAAGCGAGAAGCTTCTGCAAGCTTGTAAACAATGGCGGCTGCCAAAGAAGTTAGCTTGAATGCTGCAATAGCAACAGTTTTATCAGAACTGGACAACACTTCCTTATTAAAAGAAGAGCAAAGAATGGCACTGAAAGCTCTTCTTGATGGAAAAGATGTTTTCGTTCTTCTCCCAACTGGCTTTGTCAAAAGTAATAAATGTGACAGACAAAACTTTCCTCCAATCACATTCCAATATTTTTTCAAAATGACCTGAGCCTTCTGAAAAACTGTCTCTAGGCTGTTTTCCAGATAGACATGTGAAATCAATCCTACGAATTTGTGAAACACTCCATTTGATGTGTCAGGTTAAAAACGTACAGTTGGCAATTTTTTAAAAATCTTTTGCAAGCCTTGCATGCCTGCAAAGCCATGATAATACAATGCTGATACAGTGTGATAACAGACACATCTTGATGCTGACAGTCACAGGGGCCAATGCTGTCAATGCATTTTGGCTCCAGACAACACTTACAGCGTTAAAACATAAAAAATAACAACAGTGACAAGGGAAAAAAAAAATAGGGATATGAGTTTGTGGGTGCTTCCACATGAACACAATGTACAAAATGTAGTTTAAATGACAAAGATTACAATCAGCAGCAAGCATCCCCTCCCCTTTCTTTCACATTGATGGAAAACACTGATACTGCATCATTATTGCCTCTTAGCAAACACCACTTTCCACTCAAGTGCCATTTCTGTGAGTGAGACAAAGAGGGTTTTGTGTACGGAGCTGCCCCGCTGCCAAAGACAATACGATGTGGAAGCTCTACCTGCCTGCACACTTCCTGACTTGTGTGAAGCTGTTTTTTTATTTACAAGACAAGACTGGTCTTGGATCAGTTTTAGGCAATATGATTAATGCGCCCACAGGCCTCATCCAGGACGGCACAGAGTGACTCGCTTTAATTAAAAGGCTTCAGCTCTAACTAGGCTGTGGCTCCTGGCGATATTGTGGAGAGAAAAGTGAAGGGTTTGTGTGGCTCTCTGACACAAGCTGTGTACAATGAAAGAACCAACTGTGAGAGTGTTGAGGGGCATGAATTCACATGTGCTCTCCCTCTCTTAGACACGCATTCATATATCATATACACAGGCCTGCGTACAAGGAGATCACACTCTAAATCACACGTTTATACACGTGAGTGAGCACCCAGACGCACACACACACATAAACACACACGTACAGTGAAAACAGTAATGCTCTCTGAGGAGAGGAACCTTCTATCTCCACAATGTCAACTTTCCGAGAAAGCAAGAAAAGCAACTTTGTTTTTAGCCCAACAAGCGTGCATTTTTGAGTTTAACCAGACTTGAAGGGTTTTTACATCAACACGGCATTTATGCAGTAGCACGGAGTTTCACACACACAAACACAGGGTACAGAATTATAACTGTAATATAAAATCTATACTTTCACTGATGAGGAGCCGAGTTCTGAGCGGGATCTGTTTGACAGACAGCTAACTTGGCTGGAGAGACCGTTGCCTGTGAATGGAAATACTCCTCTGCGTCATAACATTTACCTCAAGTCATCATCAGGAAGACGAAAGCACAATGGTTGGCAGCGTGTTTTGCACCGCGCGCCGTGCCTCACTCTGTTATTAAACATCATTAGACAGGCAAATATGACAGATGATGAGGAAGACAGCACGGCAAAGCCCACTCGAAAAAGACGCCTTTTAAAATCTCATCTCATTTTTGCCCACTCCAAGAAAGCAATTTCTTCAGCAGTATTAAGCTGTCAGTTCTAAGTGTGGCGCCACAGACGCACACAGACGGGCTCCAGAATATGGGGCAGGGGAGGAAAATGCGGGCGGTGGGGAGGCTGCACAGACTGTGGGTGAGTGTGTTAAAGTAAGCCCGTGGTGCTGTTCACATTATGCCTCGCTGGGAATGGAAACAAGAACATTTTACAATAAGTCACTCATGATTTTTTACAGCACTCTTCAATTGATACTTTTCCCACATGTCCCTGAGATTTATATTCCTGTTTCAAGTCTCCCAAAATCCTCTTTTTTTTTCTTTTTTTCATTCAGCTGGCAGAGGAGCTGCAGCCTATCAACTCACCCCTCTCTGTCTGTTACATAAAAAACAACATTAATGAGGCCCCTATTTATCATTCCTGTCTTTCTTCCCACCCTTCCCGCTCCCGCTCACACTCTTTCAGCAACTTTCTCTCCTCCTTCAAACTCCCTTATCTCTCCTGGAGTTGATCAGCTACAAGCAGTGAGTAATGGATTGAGGAAGCCTATCTCCAGGTCATCACCAATGCAGGAGACAGAAAACAGCCACCAACTGGTAGCTATTTGTTCACACACCAGAATCAAGAAAGGTTTATTTCGGGGCAGGGTCTTTGAAAGCCAAGCGAGGGCAGTCTGGTTTTGATTTCCAAGGAGTTGAGGACTGCATTTCACCATTTAAACATGTTTTATATATCTTAGTCTGTTTCCCTGGTGATGATAGAAGATATCATACATAAAAAATAAATAAATGAACAGAATTCTGTTGTACTCTGAATGCCAAGGACAGAGTGGAAGAAATCTGCAACAGGTTTTTCAAACTTCGGGGCATTCACAGTGTGGGGAGAATACTTGAGTATAAAAACGTGGTTCATGTAAGGAACAGATAATGGTCGAGGCTAGAAGAAACCAATTCTTTCACTTGAAACATTTTATCCTACTTTGACCTTTTTCTTGTGACAGACAGGACTCATCATTTTGCAAAACAAGAGTTTTTTTTTAAATTAGCTCCATCGTCAGAATAGAATTATTGATACTGTACTTTTCTGAAAACAGCTATGTCACAACACCCATCATGGCAACATTTCTTCAATACATATCAAGACAATATAATTTAGTTTCCTGTGCACTTTTTAAAATGAGGTGGATGAGCCAACCACAGCAGACCCATCAGGTCTTCAGATGGTGGCTTTTTGGTTACACTGCCAATAAAACCAGTAGCTGCTAAAGGTGTTTTCTGTTACTCTGAACCAGCCCTCTGAAAAGCTTTGCCTACAGAGCTGAGGACCGTAAAAACTGTACCCACATTTAAAGCTCAAAACCCCCTTGTTTTCTCAGGCCTGTTAACAGCATTAGCATGTGTGTGTGTGTGTGTGTCATGTATAAACTTAGCTGTTCTCTCAGGACTGTGAATTGTGTCATACCCCTGTGTTGCATATGTTTATTGTTTTTGGCTGTTTTAATTGTAAAGCACATTGAGTTTCTTGGCTATGAAATATGCCCTGTAATTAAGTTGCCCTGCTTTGCTCTGCCAAAAGGCAAACCACTGTTGAGGACTAACATTTACTTCTTCTGTAAACTAATCGTTAATAAACATAAAAATAAGAAACAATCACCAGCATTAGCTTTTAAACAGGCAGCTTCCCATACTCTGGAAAAGAATGTTACCTACCTAAAACTGACACTAAATGACTTTTTCAGGTCCCACGTGTGCAGCCATGGGTTCAAACTTATGCGAGTTCAAAAGTCTAATAAGTTGAACTGTGCTTTTGTTTTATATTGGCAAATAGTGCCATCTTGTGGACGTAATCTTTTGCAGTGAGCCTAGCAACACTTTCTAGTATAGCATGTCCTAAATGACACATAAAGCTGCATTGAAGAGATATGGTGATGGAAACAGATATGGTTGGTTGAGATATAACTTATTTTGAGCTATTTTGTTTAGCACTGCAACTGATATTTTATTAAATCATGGTTTAAGCTGCTGATTAAATTAGTAAATTATTATTATAAATTATTATCTTTTTTCACTTTGGGATGACATCTGACCCCACCATATATACAATCTGGTGTAACTGTAAACTGCATTTAGTGCATGTAGTGCTTTTTAATTCAAGTCACTGGAACTCAAGAATGAATGGAGCATTTCAGCTGTTGCTCCATTTGTGAAAAAGAAGGACCAAATGTTTGATGATGCACTGGCACCCTCTTGTGGGCAAAACCTGCACAATAGTCCTGGTATTCCTTTTCTTCTATTTATGTCAGAAAATACTAGATTTGGCTTTGCTTGAATGGTTGAATGGGGTCAGGTCAAGTCTTGACAGTTTGTTCAGCAGACAACACCCTCAATCCATGGATCCTTGACTCCAAAAAATTCACAAAGAGTTACTCAGGGGGAATAAACAACAACAAAGACAGCCCATCTTGTAGCAATATGTGCTGCATAAATGCACAGATGTAGTAGGATTAGAATTGCAATGTAGAGAACTTGAATAGATTTTTATTTATTTATCTACTTAATACTTTATTTATCCATTTTTATTTTAATATTTCATGCCCAAGAGTTGCAGAGTTTGTAGTCCTTTACCCACAGATGTGGGATGTGAAAAAGGGTTACACCATACCAGAGGGGCCAAAAACAGTGATTTGAAAAATCTTTATGTTTTAGCATCTGTACATATTTTGAGGATTAGCACATATTTTGAAAGGTGTGATCTCACTGTGTCAAAAGAAACTATGTACAGGAGACATAACAGGATAACATGGTGACATTTTAATCTTTCTGTTTCAAAAATAAATGTGGTGTGCAGGTCTTGTTTGAGCTTTCAGGCATTTGGGAACATTAAAAATTAAATCTACATGATGGCTTTGCACTGCATGTGAAACCTGTCCCCACCTGATTATTACACTCACTAGATTCAGCCACATAACTGCCTTTGACCTTGTTACACAGTTTCACTTAAGCCTCTCTTTTTCCTTTTTTCTTGGCTGCTGCTGGCCTGCCTCACCTACCTGTGCTGTACCATCTGCCCACTTGTGGACCATCTATAACCCTGAGCAACTGACTGCCTCTGCCTACAGCTTTACACTTACCTTGCTGAAGACTTGTGAACTCCTTCAACTTTCCTCTGGTTCAAGTATGTGGGCTCTATTTTCATTACATATCACTTGTTTATGACTTAACTGATCTGAAAACTAAGTTTAATTGTCTTTCAGAAAAGTGCTCAATAACTGTAATATTGGTATTCACTATTTGAAAGGGATGGATGATTGATTTGAGCCGTATTACCATACCATAGGTACAACTACACTCTGACTGTTGGGGCAGATACTGTTTGAATAGTTGAAAGTGAAAAATAAATAAGCAAGTAAGTAAGTAAGTAAGTAAGTAAATAAATAAATAAATATCCTTAATGAACACCGTTAAGATCATTGTTTATTCTCTATTTAGTTTGCTTCATAGCTGGATTGATAAGTTAGCTAGCTAGTTGGTTAGAGAGAGCCTTTTGATAACATCATGTATGAGATTTTTTAATGCAACCAGAAGTATTAAATCTCTCAAGTGTAAATCCTGCACATGCACTGTTCGAGGGCACAGCTGTCATAAGGGATGTGGTATATGGGATGATCTATCAACCACAGAACCTTGAAGTCAGCAGTTCTGCTGCTCATCTACATGCACAATTCTTGAATTATTATTTTTGAACAGAATCTTAAAATATATTTTTACGCGTGTACAGAATCAGGATTATTGTTCTGGGTTCTTACCTTGAAACAACATTATTCAGGGAAGCTATTAAAAATTAAAATCTATTATTGCAAATATGAGTCAAGTTGATGGAAACACACACTACACAAGATGCAAACTTTTGTTATTATAATTTGACAAAATTAAAAAGTTTAATATATGAATGTGAAGGATGAGTCTCACTTTTTGGCAAAACAACAATGAATAATAATCACCTGCTGCAGAGCTTCCTGTACGGTTCACATAGTGCAAGTATATTTACATAATATACAGGATTCTGTTATGTGGTAACAGATAAAATTACTTTAATCATAAAACTGAACATGATAATTAGAAAATAAACATGGGCAAATATTTAGAATGTGGTTGCCAAACATTAGGAGCTCTCATGATTATTCTGAAGCATTGACAGAAACACATACTGTACTTAATGATGCATGTTCTTTCCTTTACCCTCATGAATACAAATTGATACTATAAACGTACATTGCTAGCGTTGTTGTGAAGAATTCACAAAAGGAACCCTGCTATTAAAATGCATGTTGGGTGATTTGGTCGGATTGCAGAGTGCTTAACTGCATAAAAAATCTAAAAGCAAATGCTTTTAGCATGCATTGGAAATCCAATCCCCTGAACCCCTCCTGAGGTGATCAGAGCACTATTGTTCTCATTATCAGCAAAGTGCAAATACAAGCGCAGTCACAACCCTGACACAGGAAATGCTCATGCAAAGCAGGTAATAATTCAAGACTACAGTAAGGTGGGAATGATGGAATTAAAAAAATATAAGAGACAGAGTAATGGTGGATGTATTTTATAACTGCATCAAACTGTTTTTTTGCTGTTTACAATGAATCAAACACCACCTGCGATGTAAAAGGGAGTCACTCGCAACAGTGATTCCACAAATAAATCTCTGTTTTATTTGGCAGCTTTTTAGCAGGAACAACATCAACTCCAGAACAACATATGATTGCGTTCCAGTGACAAAGTCCTTCAGCAGCTATAAAAATCATGATGGGAGCAGAAGGATGAGGTCAGGTAAGGTAAGGTTTTTATGGAGCGGCAGAATTTGCACCATGGGGGGCCAGAGAGGAGGGATACGTGATCGAAACATCATACTTTTACAGCTGACTGCTGTGCCCCTTTTCCCTGTTGATCATTTCAGACAGGAAGAAGGTCTTCTACCTTTCACAAAAGGCTTATTTTGACCAAAACTATGATATTTACTGAAACAAAAACATGCTCTACATGACCTATAATAACTGAGTAACAGTAATCGCACCCCCTCATGGGCCACTGAAAGCTTCTGGGCCTTTGTGAATGGCACCTGTTGCACCTCCTATACTTACACAGGAATGAGTGGTTTGTAGGAACTCACTAGATAAACATTTCCTTTTATATTAACTATTATGAAAAATGTGCCACACTGATTTTAAAGCATTTTAATTTAAGTTAATTTCTGCCACTAGACATCTCTTAGTCAAAACAATAAAATCAGAATTGATGATGTCGTCAAGTAGTGTGGGATCATGGGATTTGTTTATTCCTTTGTTAAAAAGCCTCAGTTGCAAAGGAAATTTTATCTGAATGACTTGGACAGAAATGTTCACAGATGAGATAAAATCTCATTCAAATTTTATCCCAGTTAGGTTCAGTCACATTTGCTGACTTCCTGCCTCACTCTCTGACTTGTGTAAGTCACAGGTGACAAAATAAAACACACCATTGTCTTGTATAAAATTACAGATTTCTCTGGGTTTTGACTAGTTAAATGTAAGCACACAACTCAACAAAATATATAACAAAGATAAAGTAAGTTTTAGACATTTTAAGTTGAAAATGTTTAATTCATGCATTATAATGACTAAAACCAAATGCAAAAATTCCAGATAAAAGCCTGATATGTACACTCAAAAAACATAAAATGTACATGCAGCTCACAAAGGGGGGAGGTTGATGGGTTGAGTTGAGGGTGCTCTTCCTTTCATCAGGGTGAAAGTGGCCCCCTTGTCTCCCCACTAGTAACACTAATCCAACAACAGTTGTCTGGGAAAATCAAGAGTGGGGGTCTGAAGATTCATTTAACATTGCCAGAGCTGATGTATGATGCACTGACTGCTGCTTGGAAGCTGTGGAATTAATGCATGTCATCGCTCAGACGCACCCATCAAGTGACGGCAACCATATGTGAAGAGCTGTTGCAAAACATGTTGCACGCCATTAGAAGGAAACATATAATTTAAGCAGAAATGCTTCTGGAAACTATTTCATGCACACCAGGTGGAGACTGACATTTGAGTCTGATGGAGGCATAATATCAACAATCATTGCTTGCTTCCTGTTGTTGCCTGACACAAAAATATAAATGAATAAAATCACCGCATCATAGCAGAGCTAAGGTGCATGTCCGTATCTGTAGAACTGGGGGGAGTTTAACAAGGCTGCAAATCCTGAGAACGATTTATATGCTCTGAAGCGCAGGAGCCATTTTGACTTCTCTATTACTTGTCTGAATCATGTTTTTGTGCGCTTGTTTTTGTGTGTGTGTGTAAGTATAGTTGTGCAAAGAGTGTTGACACTTGTGTGGGCTGAGGACAAGAAAATGTTTTTAATAAAAGAGACGCAGACGGCAGAAATAGCAGGGTCATTGTGCTGATTGACCTCAGAGCTGTGAACTCTAACAATATAAACTGCAGTTTATCATTGTGATGGAAGATGAATAACAGTGTAAGAACTTCTGTTTCTCAGCAGTATATCAAAGAATCTCTGGCACAAAAGTTGCTCCGGCGAACACAACAATTGGTCGAGAAAGAATGAAAAAAAAAGGGAATAAAGGGATGAAAATTCCATTTGACATGAATGAAATATGGAGGATGTGTGAGTTTTCGACATCTATTAATGGCACCCACTATTCTGGAGGATTTATTGCAATATTGATTGGCATGTACTGTAAAAATAATCTTGTAGCACAAATGGCAAGGCCGGCTAATTGATTGTGCATCTGAAACCTCATTTATCTGCAATAAACAATACAAATATTGATTGATACTCTTTGGTTTGATGTCAGTGTGTTCTCCATCATCATAGGGTGCTATGTCTAGACAGAGGAAGCTATACTCCATCTGTTGTACTCTGCCTGCCACAATGGATGTTGACACCAAGTGAGTCTGTGCTATTTGAAGATGACATAAAATTACAAAAGACAGACAGAGGTCAAAGAGAGACAATCAGGACTGAATTAGAGCTGTCCTAAGTAATGCTTTCTGCTCAGCTTGTGCTCTACAGAAATGGATAATAACAAATATGATTACATAAAACTACAAGATCATTATCTTTTAGCCTCTGGTCAATTTGAGAAGGAAAATGACATGGAAAAAAAAGCAACTGAGGCAACAAAATAGGAATGTAGCACTTAACAGAAATTAACTGGTTAATTGAATCTGCAGCCACAGACAGATGGCAATGTTCCTCTGCCTTTGCTCTGCATGACAGTGTGAGAGAGAGGTAAAATCCCAGCAGGCAGTAGATGGCAGTCTAGCTTCATTACACTGTTGGTTGGCTGATTTTGAAGACACTCCGGGGAATACAGAGGACTCCATTGTCAGACACATGGGAAGGCGGCAGCAGCCAGAAAATCATGTCATGACCAGAGATGGCAGTCTTGCCACGGAGATGACTCGGTGCTGGCTTGGAAGGAGAGGAATGGAAAGAATGGGGTGTCAGAGGGATGAAACGGGAATAGGGGTTGGAGGTCGGACAGAAGGGCAGAGTGTGTGAACGACAGAGATTAAAGGGGCTGGAGCACACGAGGCAGAGGGGATAGCAGCGGAGGGCTGCTTTCATACAATGATGCAGCAGTAGGGGGGTTGGGGGTTGAGTGGGTGAGCATATTTGTATGCCCCTGCCTTGGACCACTTTATCCCCGGGATTACATGGGAATTCAATTTAATTGCATTATTAATGCCTCTTGATTACACTGCGAATGTCACACAATCACACGCCTGCAACCCCTGTGCCCTTTGCCCAGGTGGGGTGCTTGATTGTTTGCCGAAATCGAACCGGTCTCGGAAAAACGTGTGTAAATTCTTATGGAACATGCTTCATCTCACACCCTCATCATCCCTCTATCTCTCTCTTCTAATCAGTCCCACCCCCTCATACACTGAGTGAGGGGGGGACATGGATAGCACACAAACTAATGGATATCTCTTCATGTACGTTGATAAAAATTTGTGTACAGAGAGGACAGACAGAAAAGAAAAAAAAGGCTAAAAGCAATCATAACTTGCTCAGCTTGTTTTCATGACTCGCATGGATTACACTGCCCCTGGCACCTATTTCATTTCCAAGACTGCAACAAACTGGCAGTTTTGTGCAATTAACCAAATGACCTCTTAATCATGTCATCTTGCTGTCTGCATATCACTGACAGAAACAGGCAAATCTGATCGCTCATTTCAGCGATCACCCAAAGCAAAAAAAAAATATAATGGAAACCTAATGAAGTGTATTAAATGTCCTTATATTCCATTCCTGCATGTTAAACAGAGGCGGTTCCAAAATGGCGCCTGTGCTATGGTCATTGCTGTAGAAGAAACACAGGACACAGGACTCAGAAAAAGTATTTTAGATCTGAAATCGAATGCTAATGATTCATTTGTGCTTTACACGGCGGATCATTGTTTTCCTCACAATGGATGCTGGATAAACAATGGCAATAAGTGCACATTGATGAAGGGAGTAGCCTGTGTGCACAGTGTCCGAAAGTTGGCCATTAATTTTCATTAAGTGCTGTCAGTAAGGACCATTAACCAGGCAAGAGAATAATCGCCCCTCTAGAGAGTTGACCTGTTTATAGCACAGGTAAGGGTTAATAGAAATAGCCCACCTCAGTGACACAATGCTCATACAGTAGCACACACACACACACACACACAAACACAGCGCAGTAAGCACTCTGTAATGATTCATTTTCTTTTAGGGCATTCACTTTGCATCATCTGCACCAAAGAGGAGAACACTGCTCTGAAAGGGCAAACAATTACAGCCGTTTGTTTTTGTGTACATGTGTTATGACATAATGAATGCGGTACAAGTTTTGGGGGTGGACTTTGCTTATCAGACAAATTAAAACAGCTTAAGTCCCTCTAATCAAAGGTTCTTCAGAGAGTGAGGATGATCATTGGTTGCTCCAACTCCCAGAGGTGATTAAATACTGCACAGCTCTCTTTACTTCTTAACGTATAAAAGAGACTGAAATAAAGTGAGACCACCCACCCATAGATGAACTTACAGCTTTTTTACTACTGTCTGTTTTCTGTTTTTTGAAGCAACAAAGATGAAATACAGACAGAATCCACCACATTCTGCAGCTCTTGAGCTCATTTGCCCTCTGCTTTAGCACACTGACAATTAATGCATATTTTCATCGCAGCTTTTTTGCTAACCATTTCTAGTGATAGTAAACAGCACAGAACACCAGAAACACTAAGTTAGGGACTAGCTAGTAAAAAAGCACATGTAATAACTAAGGACGCAGATGTTTCTCTAAGGAACTGACTGAGAGAGAGGTGATTATTGAAGAAAATTGCTGAATAAAGACTCTAATTTCCAGATTGTCCTTTACCGGGGCTTTGAATTGGCCGGAGGTTGGTGTTTGACAACTTTAGAACAAGACTCAGGTAGCAGCCATGGCACACTGGTGTGTGAAGTTTAAATAACCTCCCTGTGTCTATGTGGGTTCCCTCCAGATGCTTCTGCTTCCTCTCACAGTCCAAAGACATGCAGGTTAGTTCAGCTGGCGAGCCTGAATTGCCCCAAGGTGAGAATGTGAGGGTAAAAAGTTATTTGTGTTTTGTATTTGTGATAAACTGGCAACTTATTCAGGGTGTATCCTGCCACTTGCTCATTGTCAGCTGAGATTGGCACCTGTCTGCCAAGACCCTGCAAAGAGTAAGCTGAGAACAAACAACCAACGAGCCCTGACTGGTTGTTTTTGTTTAGGCAGGGTGCATTTGTTAGCAGCACTAGGAGGACCAAGTGAACCAGATTATTTGACATGCTGTCTTATGTTGTATTGCCAGGATACAGACTAAGTTTTGGCCAAAAGGTACAAAAAGTAAATTTTATAGAAATAACCTGCTATTATTTATGTTCACAAATGCTAACTTAGCTTTATAAACCCACACAGAAATGGTGCGTGTGATTTTTTTTTAAGTAGGTACTAATTTTACCTTTAGCTGTCTGTCCCTGATAGCATATAAGTTAATCAACATGCAGAGAGAGTCTGATACAACTCAAATAAAACATTATTAACATTCAGGCGCCAAATAGGAACTATGCTATCATCACAAACAAGCTATAATAGCAACCAAACAGTTGGTACTGTAGCAAAATTGGAGGTGATTAGAATAATTGCCCACTTGACAGTTGGAGTCTTTACAGTTGCAGAAAATTCACCACAGACTGGATTTATAGGATTGTTAGCTACTCTGTTCCCCCCAGTCTTCCCATGGATCATCCTGTGTATATGACATGCTCTCCAAGTCATTTGGCGAGGGTTAAAAAAGGATTTAGGATTATATGGTCTAAATCTGCTCCGTATCTGCCATATGGAGGCTATGTCTATCCATTATCCATCAATGTGTCAAACACTGTGCAAGGGAGCAGCTGTCCATAGAAGACCAGCCAATTGGTTTGATACAGGTGAAAAGTGATGTATGATTGCCTTAGCAAGCCTATCACTCTCAGGCTGCCAGATGGCTTTGGCCAAGGGACACTGCAACCGTATTAGACCTTGATTTCTTCACTCTCTAAGGGTTTCACCTCAGTGTTACTATCATGGTCTGGCCTGCTTTTGCCGCAGTGGATAGGTGACCTCCCTGGCCTTACTTTTTATTTGAGCAACTAATAAAGATGCTTAGAGGCAGCAGTGCAGTCCTGTCCTGTTCTGTGGTTAATGGCAATTCTTCACTGACAGTGGCAAACAGTAACAAAGCAACTGCAATACAATCATGACTTAAGGGAGAAGCACAGAGGAGCTGAGACTGGTTGGAGTTGTTGGAGGGGGGGGGTTAAAATGACCTTTGTCCAAATCTCTCAGGTTGTGTTCAGACCACACGGGACTTTATAGATACTGCACTGCATGTTGGTACAGGTACTGCTGAGAAAATGACACACAATCCGGAAAAATACACACAAAAATACACTGTAACTTTAAGCAAAATTACGGATTTCCGTGGGTTTGAACACTGTTGTAAACATTAAGGACACTTGAAGTACACAACTCAATGACATATATAACAAAAATACAGTTGTTCTGGATATTTTAATGCAAAAAACTATTAAATACTACTTATATGAGGAATTACTAACTCCTCTTTGACTTTATAAAGGCAAAAGAAGTCCCACATTTGAATGCAGACTTCATAAGCAATGGAGTTCTATTAGAGTTTCAGTCTTAATAGATGATGAACACCTTCTCAGCATATTAACACATTACCTTGATATTGCTTTTTTTAACAAATCTCTCGACTGTTTTGAAAGGAGCCCCAAGTGCCTTTTTACTTGCTAAGGGACTAATTACATGCTGCTAAAAATTGCATTGATTAGAAACCAACTTGTCTGAATGGAACATTGTGTTTCTTTTTTTTTTCCCTCCCCAAATTAAGATCTTGAAAGGATTTTGAAAAAGAGAAAGAACAATTAAATTGATGATTAAAGGTTTGGGTTTTTCCCTGCCAGACACAAATCCTACCATGGCTTGTTAAGTTTCTGTATAGTTTTATGACAGGAAAGGGTGGATCGACTGTATAAAGGAGACTGAATCATAAAATGAATGTAACTTTAACGATTAGAAATGGTTTAAATGGCTTTTAGGGCCTATAAAATCAATGCAATGTTATTTGGATTGGCCCATCTGATACCAGTCACAGTTTGGTTCCTGTTCTTAAACAAGCTACATAATTAGAGAAACTTAAAAGCCAATTAGCTGTGATACCCTAACTACTCCAAGAGTTGGATTTACTATTTAAAAATATCTGATTCTATTCCTCTTTGCTACTAGTTACTTTTTTTAAAAAGCAAACCTTTATCTCACTTGAGGCAATTATTCCCGGTGTATGCTTTCACACCTTCAAAAACCAGCAAAAATGGGCTTTTTTGTTTGGCTCCAGAGAACTTTTCGTTATTAGAATTTCTCTTTAATGATTACAAAGCACTAAAAAGAGGAAGTAATATTCCAAACATGTTGTACAAACACACATTTCTACATAGAGGCCAGTCACATAGTTGCCATGAACACAAAAACTCACTGTTAGATCCTTTATAGCAACAGAATGAGAGTGACATATTTAATACTTGCTTCTTAATGCTAACCACTTTGTGTTAATGATCTGAGAATTTTATATCCACTTTAGAGTCTTTTGACATAAAAACCCACTGAATATACTAAGGAGCATCTCTAATGATTGCTGTTGTAACAATGTCCTTATGTGACTTTTTCCAATAAGGTAAGAAATGTTCTGTAAAGTTGTTCAGCTATGTTGTAGGGAATACGAAGTTAAAAGCTCAGAAAAAAAGTCATAAAACAGAAATAAATGACACCAGAAAAGGTCAAAAAACAAAATAAAGAAGCTGGCATTTCTCTTCCCTCAGTGAACTTGTTTTAAAGAGTGAAAGAGCGAAATTTTCTTTCTACTTTTTTTCTTTTTCAGTGCTCAACTCCATTCAGCTTCAAAATAACAAGAAGTTGATGCAAATTAAAAGCAATGTGACTAAATGTTCAAGATCAAATGGTGCTAGTGCTACATGCAGCAGCAATTTAATCAATTAAGTATCACAGTGGAGTGAATAAAAACTTTATAGCTGTTATGTGACTTCAGAAAAATTAGTTATTAAAGTCTTCACACACACACTTATGTAATGGCTATTGCATAAGCACGCTAAGGCTAATCTGCAGGTTGGCAGCTGTAATTGTGCCAGTGGTTGTTCATTTTAACTGCAGCGCAGCTTCACCTTTAATAAAAGGTGTCAATCAGCACAAGAATATCTTTGCTAAGTATAACTCTTGTTCTTGTGCTAATACCCATCATTTCCTTCACTAGCACAAGCCTCACATTAGACTCCCACACACTAAATTACACTATAACAGATTTCTCCCTGTGTAAAATTAAAATAAATTGTTATCCTTTAGATGAATTATGCTTTAAATTTGATTGAAGTACACCTCAGTTGGCACAAACACATGCTTATCTTTTTTTTTCAGCACACTGCAATAATCATTTTACCCATGTGCAGTTCATCAAAAATGCCATTTCTCACCCTAAGGTTTGAATTCTTTATCTGTCTTAAGGGAACATTAAAGCAGGCAGACCATAGAATTGCCTCTTTGTTGTGTGCATTGGATTTTTGTTTGAGCAAGATGTAATGATATTGTCTACTAGTTGTCATGGTGTAACTCTCTGAGAGTCTTTTGTTGTCCTTGTTTATTATTTTCTTCCTTCAGTCCTCACTTTCCTGTCTTTGTCCTTGCTTTTAACTGTCATCGTTTTCTGGCACCAATGATCTCAAAGCTGACATGATACTAATCTGATTGTTTGAAAGCAGAGTAGATGTCAGCCACTATCACAGTTGGATACCCCTAATATACAGAAAAATACACAGGAGGGACAAAACAACAGCCACAATAACAAAGGAGAAGATTTACATACTTGAACCCGTAACAGATCTGCTCTTAGACCAGTCAAAAATAAGATAAAGTGTTTTTGCTCATAAAAGCTGACTAACTTAAGGCTTTAAGTTTGCCACACTCCTCCTTCTCTCAGAGCCGAGAGCCCTGCTTCTGTTGCAGCCATCAATGCTGCTTCAATGTCACACACACACACACACACACACACTGCTGACAACTGACAATCAATCCCACCTGCTCACAGCTGTCAAAAAGGGGAAAACATGGTTTAATTTGTTGTTTGCTAACACGGCTGCGAGTGAGCGCAGCGGTCTAAAGACTGTGTCAGCCACTTGTTGAATGTTTTGTTTTGGTGCCATTTCTTCACTCACCATCTATATGTTATAAATGTTGAAAACTTGATGCATGAGCCTGTTTATATAGCCTGCAATCTACTCCTAAATAGATGCATTATAATGAGTTAAATAGTGGTGTGCAAAGTGCAACGTGTCAAATTAAAGCCTGCTAATTTTGTCAAGTCACAGTGGAAAAGGCACAGGTGTTAATAATGATTTAATAATGGCTGGAATTCATTTAGCTGAGTCACTTGTCCTTGGTGTTGTGTATGCGTGCTCCTTGCCACAGTGTCATGGCTTACTGGCACTCAATAGAGCTGTTAACAGAATTATTCACGCTTTTTTTATTGTTTTCTATGTTATTGATAAGGGAAAATTGGATAAGACCCTTACTTCAGCATTGTTAAATTTATAATTTTGGCCAGCTTTGGTTTTTGCTCTTCTGCAATGTAAGTTGGTACCAAAACAATAAACACTGACTAATTATTTTTGCAAATAAAAGTTAGCTAACTGAACTAATTTGCATCTATAAAAGCAGACACGTTAAACAGTCTGTTTTAGTCTTTTAGAATTTATCCAGTAAAAAAAAAAAAAAACATCCTATGACTTTTCACTACACTACACAGCAGTGAACACTATAAGCCCTTAAAGCTGTAACTCAGTTGTTTCTTGTTCAAAAAAGAGTTAATTTACCCAAAATGCTTTGCAAATTAGTCCCACATAACATAGCCTGGAACTAGACAACTACCCTGTGCTCTTTAATCATCCACACATAACAAACCAATTACATTCTCTCAACTATGCAAACACAAAGCTGTGTCCCTGAGCATGCTCAGTGAAGCCTTCCACGGAGGCCCGAGCTGCACTGACAGTTGTTTCAGGATGTGCTAGCTGTGTTAATTGTAATAAAAGCTTGTGCCATCCAATGCAACAATATGGATCTTTAATGTCTTTTTAATAGCTTTTGGATAACAGAGGAGTTCTGTGGTACAGAAGCTATTTCAAGCCATAGTAACACAGGCAGCACTTGTTAACAAGAAAAAAAAAATTAAGTGTTGGATTTTGTCTTTTTAGGGAAATTGTTAATAATATTAAAAAAAAAAAGAATAAGGCTCGTTTTATTAGCCCTGAATGAATCAAACCAAATGCTAACACCAGATCTGAAAATGAACCCTGCTGACAAGGAAATAATGATATCTTATCTGAGCCCTGGAAGCTGTCAGGCCTCAGGGTGTGTGAAAAAGACAAGATGGAGGCCAGGACAATCAATACTGTACTCTGTATGAAGCAATAGGCATTAAATACTCCTCTTTCTGCTCTACCAGAGAAAGAGCAAACATATCAATCAAAACCCAATCACCAACGCCCACTCCACACACACACACACACACACACCAAAAGAATCCCCAAGGCTCCATGCCAGCTGTCCCATAAGACGTAACTGTTTTTCTTTTATCTTAATTGTATTATTCTAATTCTTTAAAATTTAGACATTTGGCTTGTGGATGCATGAATGACCTCAGTAAAGGTTAGAGGCTTACAGAGAAAATGAAGTAAAGATTCAGCGGGGAGGATTTGGGGCCCTTCCTCTGTGGAGGAGTTTATGAGAAGAGATCTTGCAAATGACTGTTGACAGGGCAGGGGGCATTCATCAAGAAAACAAGCCACATGAGCACCGAGACCGGAGTCAGGGCTGGAATGAATCTCATAGAAACAAATCTAATCTAAGCGTTGCCAGAGAACCCATTTATAATGTTAAGATCACAACATGAATCCACAGAGAGGGGAGCAAAGGGTGGGGGGAGAGAGAGGGGACAGAGGCAGAAAGGTACCAATTGAATAAATGAATGTATAAACTTTGTAGTTGTTGCCTTTTCGACGCATTATTCTGCCACTGCGTTGTTAAGCAATGAGGAAACGGGTTTTGAAAAGGAGTCATTTTAGTATTAATGGGTTGCTGTCAGTGAAGCTCCAGATTCCTCGTGGTTTTAGCCCATTTACGAAACACAGCCTCGCATTCTCTGCATCGCCATGTTTGCAGACAACAGCTCTCTTGGGATAAACTGGTTCATATTGAGAAAATGGCAGCACGCTCTGTTTTCCACAGCAGGTTCGTCTCCGGCATTCCTGGCTGTTGACTGACTCTCAACATGACAGAAACTCGAAAATATACTTGAAAAATCAACGCAAAAATAAAGGTATTTTTTTCCGTCTGTCTGCATCATGCCTTCACTACAAGATTTGGGAATAGAAAGGACTTTACCTAACCAAGACTGTTTCATCAGAAAAAAATGCTTTGTTTTGGGAAAATCCCTCAGATTTGATCCGGACATTTCTGTTCATCAATAATTAATTCAGTGTTGTGAAATCTCATGAAGCAGATGCTCAATACATCGTTTTGACCAATAATTAAATCAAACAAACAGCAGGCTTCCTGTTCACAAGACCCCCCAACAAGGGGCCGACAATATAGACATTGTTTTAACCAGCTGATTCTAGGTCAGATTGATAACAGTCTCTTCTTGGGTTGGTTGTTGGTACAATATTATTTTTAAGGTCTTTTTTTTTCTATTCTTGTTCTCTACTGATGAAAATTGGCTATCATGTAATAATCCACTTATGAGCGTGCAAGCTTGCTTCACAGCAGACTCAGCAGCAGTTTTCACTTCAGAGGCCGCGAGCACCTCGGGCTGCTCTATCATGAGCTCTCCCCGGCCAAACGTAGAGCTCTCATCTTAGAGCTTCCTGTGTAATCCCAGATCAAAGGTCCCAGGGAAATGGGAATGGATTCTCCGCTCTAACAAGCACACTTTCTCAGATGGAAGAAATTGAACCCATTTTTCTTTATCTTCCTTCTGCAGGTTAGCTCACTCAGTGCACTGTAAGATAGACCTTGCCATGATAGCGCAGGCCTTTCACATAGCAGAACACGCAGGAAGATAGCCCCATCGCCTCTGCGACTGTTTGATGTCTGCTTTTCAACGCCTGTTTTCATGCTCCCAAGAGTAACAACTGCCGATAAGCAAAAGAGTTTCAGAAAAAAAGGAACAACTTCCTTAAAGAATGTGGTGTCATGCAGGACTCATCAGGACTCTTCAATAAAGCAGACAAACTTATTAAAATGCATGTAATTCTTTGCTTCTTACATACGAGAAAACACACTTTATGCATTTTTTTTTTATGATATTGTTTGTATAAAAAAAACCCAACAGTCACCTCTGACAGCATGTTTCATCAGCAGCAGCAGGGTGTTAGTGAACTACAAGAAGCAGAAAAAAAGGTATCTTTTTATAATTTACTGCCAATAGCTAGAAACTTAAGATTATCATTCCTGAAAGTATGCTTAAAAATAACCTTGTTTTGACTCTAATGCCATAGTGGCTCAACAAACACACAAGCACACTAAGCCGATCTTTAAGTATGTGTATATTAAGATTAAAAATCAAAAGAACATTTACACAGTTTAGGAAATACATTTATTTACTGTCCACTCAGGATTAAGTTGAGAAGATTGTTATCTGATAGGTACTTGGTTTTGACATGTTAAGTGTCACCTGGCATACAGCTACATATACACTAGCTGACTGTAGCTTTGCAAAAAGTTCTAAATTACACCAACTGACACTTCTATGATTGATACAGCATAGCTGGTGGTTTGAAGTAAGCGAATGCATTAACTGAAGTACAGTACTTAAACTTATAATATGTATAATTTTCCCATAAAATATCTACAAATGTCTTTACCTTTCCTATATGCTTAGTTGAGTTGTGCACTTACATTCTCATAAATGTTTCCAACAAAGAGATTCTGTCATTTTATTCATGATAATGGTGCGTAGTAGAGAGTGAGGAACTGTAGAGGGTGAGAATCGGAAGTAAGTCAGCAAACTTGACTAAAAGTTGTATGAATAAAAGTTTAATGCATTACCTCGTCTGCGAACATTTCTGCCTGTCAGTCAGATAGATCCTCACTTGCCAAGGTGGCTGTATAACAATGAAATAAACAATCCCACGCTCAGTCAGGACGCCATCAAAGCGAAGTCTATTGTTTTCAGTTCTTTGATTGAGAGACAGAAGCGGCAGAAATGACATATTGTGTGTTTAAACACAATGTTGAGAGTATCTGTATTTTAGTTTACACCTTTACTCCCTCACATTCCGAAGAAAAAATGAACTACATTTTTTTTGACAGCCATAATTACTAGTTACTTTAAAAGATAAAGGTTTTTACATAAAAATTAAAGTACCCATCAGTAGTTAAAATCATTATAAAGCTACATAAAAAAGAATGGTGCATTTGCAATCAAATAATTCATGCAATCAGTATAATCATATATCCAGGCAACTGTCGCATTTTCAAACAAAATGTAGCTGGGAAACAAGTCTGTAAGATTGAAACCTGAAGTTGAGTTGTAACTTGCATAGGCTGAATAAATGAAAGAAAAGAAATATTAAATATTAACTTCCATCAAAACAGAGGACTTAAACACAGAAGACAGCTGTCTGTTTTGTATTTCCAACCAGCAGTCAAACCTGGTTTCTTTCAGCCCAAAAAAGCAGTGGTTTCCTTACTGTAAGTGTGTGGTTACTATGGAAACCATCATGACCAAGGTCCTCTCACTTTTATAAAACCCAAACCACAAAGTTTCCCTATAAACTTCACATGTTGTTCCTTTAATCCCAACCATTCTAACCAAGTTTCATTCTCTCTCATGATGGAACCTTTTCAGTCAACATATTGTATCATTAGTATGAAGGCATAAAACCCCGAAAGAAGAATTTTATGTTCCCAGTAGAACCAGGATTCAGTAGTTGCCTGTTGCATCCCTATTGGTCGCTCTATCAGGAAATGAGAAAGAAACAAAAACCAGAGAGGCTTACAGAGATAGAGGGGAGTGAGAAGGGGAGATCAGAGGATGAAAATCTGGCCCATGTTCAGAGTCACTGTTTCATGCTCTGGAGCCTTTGAAAATCAGAAGGGGGCTGACTGGCAGCCAGATCTGAAGTGATGGAGTTTGGGGGGAGGAGAGGGGAGGGGGGGGGGATGCGTATGGGGACAAATGGAAATGCAACAGGAAACATCAGATGGAGTC
>JAPZDV010000011.1:6115845-6127463 GCA_029814665.1 Acanthurus lineatus | reverse complement strand
GGAGCGTATGCCTTTCAGAGACTGATGTGGTTATTTGTGGGCTGTTTACTCTCTTTATTGTCCACCAGGGTGAAAAATTGTCTTTAGCACCCCAAGACCTACCATAAACAAAAACACTTATGATATACAGTCTGATAAAAAAAGGCATTTTTTAAGTATAAAATGTGAAACACTTTTCTGTCAAGCAGTTTGTTTTACTTAATGCTTCATACTCTACCTTTAAAGTGAAAGTAGCATTCACTAAAAATTAAGTGACATCTGTTGGTGAGATTGCAGTTTGCCAGCATACTGAGCCTTCGGAAGCTGGAATAATGAAACTTAAGGATCCATCAAGAGCTGGTGTTGGGTTTGTCCATTCTGGGATACTGTAAAAACATGGACTCTATGGAGGAAATGCTTCCTCAGTGGAGACAAAAGTCACACTCTATAATTCCAGAACTATAGTACTTCCTTTTTTTAAGTGGTTATACTCTAATTATATAATACTTATTAATGTTATATTCCATTTTTGCCATAATCTGCCAATATATTCCTCCCAAATCTCACTCTAAGTCAATATTTTAAGCAATTTAACTATTCAAATGACATCTGCATTAATCTGAATGTGTTTTCCATGCAAAACCATCCACTTTAGATTAGAACAGGCTAAAAATCCTGGTTTAGTCTCTTTTTTTAATCACTTCATAGATCAGTAAATAATGTCCATAGCAATACAAAAAACAATGTTCTCCATGTTTTTGGGAGTAAAGTGTAACGTGAATCAGACTATGAATTATATATGATCAAACCTCCTTATAAAACCTTCAGAATATAAATAAGAATGCAACTGTAAAGTTTGGTGTATGTAAGTGCTACCGAAGTTGTGATTTATGGCTCAAAGAAAACAACAATTTATTTTTAAAGTGCTGCCTTTAAAGATATGCATTGTTAAAATCCTAACTAGCAATCTTAACTGACCTGAACTTGCTGTCTATTTACAAGTTTCTTTCTCAACAGCTCTGATGTACTGTGACTGATAACTTTGGACCCCCACCTGAAGCTAAGATGAAACCTTTGCCCTTGGCTTTGAGGTATTGCTATTGCGATGAGGGTGTGTGCTTCATTTACTGAGACATTTCCAAGCACACAACAGATCGATACGATTTGATTCAGTCCTGATGTCTCCCTGCAGTGTGATGTGGTGCAATAAGATACAATTCAGTACAATGCAGGGCAATATTATGAACATTTTCTTTCTAATTCTAATAACATGTGACTGCATGCGAGATGAAATTCTAATTGGTATACATGTAGTAATTGGGAGGAAGAAAGAGATGGGTGGGGCTAAAATCCTATTTGAATCTCATTCATAAAACATGAAAGTTAATTTAGATGTACATAATACTTTCTAACAATCAATTGCTTTTTAATGACGCATTTCTGTAATGAGATATTCTGTGTTAACACTGTGGGGGGGTGGGGGGGGGTTGGAGTCTCTGGAGCAGCAGCTGCATGAATCCCTTTGTAACTGTATGTATTTCTGCAATGCAGGAAGCCCTATCATATGAATGTTGGACTTAATGCATGCAGGTGTAGTTTGAAATAACAGCTCTGTCTCATAGAAATTCTATTTTAATCCAACATTTTTCGCAGTTACATTGTTAAGTAAAACATAATCCCTGCCAAGATTTTGTTCAGTGTTTTATCCCAGTGAATTGCTTCATTTACGGATCTTGACGTCACAGACCAGAGTGAGAAGGATTCCCGGATTTCACCCAGAGTTACATTGGAATTACAGGCAAGAGATTGAAAGCCTCCAACCCCTCAGCAAGGTAGCCGACTTTACTGTGCCCTGCTGTTGTGTGCAAAACTACTCTTGCTGGAGCATAAAATCAAGAGTGCTGTGGCTCATGGCATGTTGGAAAGAAAAAAGGGCTGATTATTAACTGACATTTATTAAAACAACATGAGCTTGTTTGGCTGCAGCAGGAGAAGCTGCTCAAGGAGTGTTTGCTGCAATATTCAAGTGCATTTGCTGTTACCACAGCACAGTAACCACAGGTGCTCTAACTTCTGTTAGCTGTTTATATAACCAAAACAGGACAGACAGACAGACAGACAGACAGATAGATAGATCTTCTGTTTGCATTTACAGACAACAGTTTTTTCTTCAAGCAGAAAACACTGGCTCAAATAAACAAATCATGACATCTGTTCCAGTGTGCTCAAAAAACTCACCAACAATTAAAAAGGTTAAACATATGGTGTTGTTTGTTTTTTAATGTTTATAATCAAATGCAGTATATGCATTAACACTTGCATATTATAGGAGTTTTTCATAAATGAGTAAGATAACAGATTAGACTCAACTTGCGTCATAAAAAGCCTTAAGGAATATGCCTGTGTGTGTGTGTATAAGAATGTGTGCTGTGTGTGTGCAGAGTGAGGGGGTGGATGTGCTCATAGCTACCTTGGTGTTAATTGTGAATTGGCCTGTGGTGGATTTTGTGCTCTATTTCTGTTAAACTCAGGGGGCTTTTAATCTGATAAACATGACACTTGTGATTTTTAATGTGATCACAATGTACACACTCTCCAAAATACAAAGACCCCTGCATTCATGCCTTTATCGTGGATACCGTAACTCTTATAAGTGTTTAACTGGGCAAACTCTTTATAGTGACATGCACTCCTGCATTTGGCAGATGGTATTTTGCAGAATTTCCTACTATAGCAAAGCAATGTGAAAAGGAATACCTACCAGCAGATTCTCATTAAGTTGACAACAAGAGAAGATTGCTTTGCAAATTCAACTTATTGCATTGGTATCTAGCTGAAAATTGCTGAAGAGACCTTGGATTTAGTTGACATATGTTCAAGTGGGTACAATTTTGTGTCCCTTTCCTACACAATAAACCATGATAAACCTTAATTCCCACTAGCTTGAGGAGCTCTTGCTTTGTAATGAGGTGCTGTGGTAAAGGCCCAGCTGCAGGGCAGTTAATGATGCAGGTCAAGAAGACGCAAAGGGAAGATGGCCAGGTGAGTAACAGTTAAAGCTCAGAGTAATGAGAGTGGTATTGCTTATCATACTGCATATTTTTCATCTGCGTAGATGTAGATGAGCTCTTTCCTTAAGTTGGCCCTGAAGAAGTATGAAGCCTCATATACGGTCCTTTTTAATCCAGGACTTAACATCGTTAGTGCTGCATGAATAAAGCCAGTGCATTTTTGCATGATGTGGTGCAGCAGAAATGTCCGGGCATTGGTGATTAAATACACTCTGATGCCACATGGTAGCATCTGTCTGTCAGTCTGTCTGTCTACTACTTTGGTCCAAACTGATCAAAAGTGCTGTTGGTAGAAATGGATGTCGATGGTGTGTTGGATGATTTGTAACATTTTGGACAAAATTTCAACTACATCAACCACATTTGTAGATGTAGTTGATAGTCAGTGCTGACTAAAGAGTTAGCACGCTAACACAGATAAGCACACAGTGTTAGCGCTTAGCTAAAATTAATAAAGAGGCTTTAAAATCTTTGTATTAAGTGTTCAATATTAGTAGCAGTAGGATATTTGATATTTTTAACGTGATGATTAGCTTCCATGTGTACAGATAGCCCACGTATTTTTGTATTAGAAAATATCAGAGTGTTTTTCACTGATAGTGCTTTACATTAAAAATGTAAGGCAGTGAACATTGATTCAGACTTTATTGTGAGGCAGCCACATGAAATAACATGCATTTGTCATCATGCTGAGCAATAACTGCCAATAAAAATACAAGAATTTGAAGAATAGTTTTTGAAATTTCAAACAATTTTCATTGCTGCTAGTAAACCACAGGAGACCAAATCAACAAGGAATGAAAAATGTGAAACATGAAATGAAACTATCACATGCAAAATACTCGTCACATCATTCATCTCGCTTTTTTTTAAAAAATGAGAAATTGAGGTACTTTTTCTCAAGAGTTGGCTTTTAAGACTTTTGAATAAACAAAGTCCTTATCAAAATTTATAGCAGCAGTTCATTATGGATTAAATTTCATAAGCAAATTAAATCTTCCTGTAATTAATAAAAAATGTATGATGGTAATAGTAAAATTTTCTAACAAAAAAAATAAAAAAGGGCTCTGATTAAGTCGACATGGTTGTATCTCTTCAACACATATTTCATCAACATCTTGACTTATATTTTTTTCTACAATAACACACAAATTTCACAATGTAGTAAAATGACTACATTATGCTACTACAATGCCTTGGGGGATCTTAATGCTGTGTCTGCACCAAAGAAAAGCGTCATATTCATCTTTGCACAGGGAAAGATCCAGTTTTATGTAACATGTGGGAGCATTTTATGAGCAGATCACTGCAGGAATGATTGTCTCACATTAAACACTGTGAGTTTGCCTTCACCTGTCAAGCTCGGCATTCATAAGGGATGAGAATTTGAGCAAATCGCCTGATTATACAGAATTCTCCTTCTCAGCGGGAGCTGCTAATTCTGAAGCCTGCATGCACAGAATCATTTATCAATGAGTGCTTCCAATTATGCAGGAGACAGCCCATTCATTCATACCTTGCGTTTAGTTTCTGGCCAATTTCAACGGCAGAGGCAAAATAGAAAAAAGACAGAGAAAGACTGTGGAAAGAAGGGTATACAGAGAGAAAAAAATGTGGTTTTTAGTGTGCTACAATATGTTCAGAGGAATGACCGAAATGTGTTCTAAAAAATGTGGATCCCCATCTGAAGGCCAAGATTCATGATATTTGAATTTATTCTAGTGTTCACCCTCACTTAAAACTCTATTTAAGTCTCATTTTGTGTTTATTTTCCCAAAGAGAATGAAAATCTCCATAAAATAAAGCAACATGTGTAATAATACATTTTTTATGATACTGTCAAAAATTAATTACAAATATTGATGAACAAAAAGTAATGTAGCTAAACATTTGCCGATCTTTTTAAAAAAAAATTATTGTGTCTTGCAGCACAAAGAAAACAGAAGTGAAAGGACATAAAACCAAGATGACCGTGAAGTTACACAAAAGAGGCAACAATTATTATTTTATTCTTAAAGCAATTGTCAACAAGAGGACATATTTTCTACATAATCTACTAATAATAGTGTCTTGGCAGGTCATTTCTAAGTTCACACTTGTGAATTTATTTTTCAGTGCCTGTTTCTTCACTGGTAATGCCTGCTATAACAGATATTCCAGATGATAGCTGTGATATTGGAAGGCAGCAGTGGAAAAGAAGAGGAGAGGAGCAGATGGTGAAGATTTCTCAGGGTTTATTTCAGGAGAGCTCAGCCTTTACGGCTCATATACTGACTTAATTATGAGACAGAGGGGAGACGGAACCCAGAGAGGAAGGATTTAAAGAAGCAGGGAAATCTTTCTTATGACAAGGAAAATCCAGGAACCCTGAAAAAAAAAATTACTCTGCACCAAAGAACCTGCTTAAACTGCACTGAATGCGTAACAAGGATTGGTGGGGATAAAGCACCTGAGAATAACATCCTCCCTCTCTCATTTTGAATGAATTTAATACAAAGAAATGAAATATTAGAAATGTCTTGGGGGCAGATTTAATTCAACCATGTCAGGCTTTGTATGTGAATCATATCATCATCAGTTCCTATGAGCAAGAACTGCTTTTATAGTTTAATAAAATTGTGGGATATGATCATGTTTTGACCTCCCAGCAGCACTGTGCTGCTCTCAAGTATTTCATAATTTTCCAGCATTGAAACAATCAGACTCTCCACCATGTTAGGGGTCTACCTTTGGGGTCTCAAACAGCTTGTACATACCTTTGAAACTTCCAAAGTAAGCCGCCCAGTTGTGATCATGGTTTATAATTACGTACGTAAAGCGGCATTTTTCCAGGCTTCGGCCATATCCTGTAATTTGCAGTTATGCATTATTCATGTATGTTAAATACATTACAAGAGAGCGATTAACAGAACACACCAGGGTCCCTCAACTCCCTCTCTCTTTAATGTGATGTGGTGTTTTTATGTTAACAGTTTACCCCTTTATTATATATAACTATTACGCTGCAAGGTTAACACTCAGAGACATTAATAAAGCATGCTAATTCACAATACTCAGATTAATAAAACATGGATTTGACAGTTGTCCAATGCACAACTGAGATGTTCAAAACAATGCATTGTTCCTGAGTCAGTCCCTTTAGAAAGTCAATTCTTCCCATCCCCATTTCCACTGGTGTGATGACACTCACAGCAGTGAAAATGAGCTGCTCGTCGCTTTGGGTATTGAAACAGCTGCTCCAATTTACACTTTAAATAGCGTAAAAAGCTGTAAACATCAAGTTCACAAATGATCTACAAAGCCTCAACTTTAGAGTGGAGAGATTAGCCCAGAGCAGTATCCAGACGTTACTTACATTTTAGCTTTAAATGAGAGGAATCTGTTGTCAATGCGTAAAAGTCACAACACACTTAAAGGGTTTCGATGGGGCTTGGTGTTGGGATAAAAATCTCATATTCACTCTGAAGCTTTAGAAAAAAGCTCCTGAAAAAAAAGAACCTCTACGCTATTATTATGCAGTATCAAAGATTCTGAAGTCATCAAAGAAGTCCTCGAACGCTACCTCATTAGAGTGGCTTTCATTAAAAAAGAAGGCTGTGTGCCTGTTGCCTTTGTGGCTTAGCCTTCATGCCATGAGCAGAAAAAAAAAGGGAAAAAAATCTCCTCAGACCTCCAGTCTCGTTCACTCAAATTTCATTTCAGCTCAGAAGTAGGAAACAGCGGACAGAGCCTGCAATTTCAGTGTGTAAAAGCTATGAGTGGCACTCCTTGTTAAAGACTTTGAGGGTTTTTAATGCCATGGAATGACATCACGGATCAATGTGCCATATTTTTCAGTCACAAATCTAACCCTGTCAGGAAAAGGCAGCTGTCTCTCCACTTAATGGAATGAATGGCCTTTGCTTCAGTGTGAGGTTCTTAAGTGACCATTCTCACTCTGCCATCAGCCACTTGAGCAAGAGGGCTGTTGGTGGTTTTAATAAAAAAAACTTTTAATGTTTAAAGGAAAAAATGTCAGTGAGTAACCTGGTTCTGGTTGCAACATCAGGTGGAAATGACTTCTGTGTTTATGTTCTTTCTTTAAAGAAGTTTTCATACCTGACAAACCAATTGATGGCTTAAATTGTGTGAAAGACAATAAGGTTACAATATCTTCTTTTTCAAAGTGTGCATTTATATGGAACCACTACAACTTAGCAGACCTGCAAGCATTTTTCCATGAACATCCATGACTGAATTTTCAGCTACTTCAGGGTTTCCACTAGGAATCATTTTCCACTTCTTCAAGACATTCTCAGTGATATTTTAGCTAGTTACAAAGGAAGGACAGCACCATACACGTATATTTTCCTCTTTAATTCTCTGTTTGAATAACATTATTATATTCAGCTCTCGAAATATTCTGTCACTGAATTAATTTTTGTATCTTTTGAAAAGCCTTTTGAGCTCCATGGCAAGTGCAATGTGAATAAAATTCATGTTTATTGATTTATAACCTAAATCTCTCTATTCTTAGGAATTACATTGCACACCTGCAGTACAGTGTGTGTATCAGAATATTTATCCTGAGGGTCTCAAGAGCACAAGAGAACAGCGGACTCTGCTGAAAAGACTGACAACAAATCAATCAATGTGAAGAAATAATGATTGTCTTAGGGATGAATAAATGATCTTACGGATGAGTGCTGTCTGTGTTTCTCCATCTCCTGCATTTTACCAATCACCTGGTTCTTGATTGCTCCCTAATTAGTCTACACAGCAATATGTCTCGCATTTATGTTTGGTCAATTACTGGTAAGAAAAAGGCCCCAGTCTCCTGAACCAGGAGACACTGATAAGATTAACAGCTGATAATTATATATTTTTTTAATTAAATCTATTTTTAAAGAGAAAGAAAGACCCTGACAGGAACCATTTGTCCAAGTGGTCCTGTGAAATAGATGATGTGATAATGATGGGAACTTCACTAGAACTTAAAGACTGGGGGTTTAAAAAAAAAAAAAAAAAAAGGGAAACCTCTGATAGGATGGTTGGACTAGAAATGGTCAGGAAGTTGAGAAGGTGAGGGGTTGGAGGTGGAATACAAAATCTCCAGGTTGCTAAAATAATACCTAAATGACAGCATGATGAGGAAAGTTAAAGAACGTAAGATTCTTGTGACTGGATGAAAACATAAATGAGCTGGTGAAGCTTGGAGACAGTAGGAAACTGTGCTTGTGATTCAAGATGGCATGCACAAGGTTCCTGACTGAACGTTCTCTAAGCTCCGCAGGTATGCAACAATTTAAATGAAATCTAATGACTTCAAGCCACCCACATTGCATGTAGTCAAAGACATCATGCTGGTGCGTGTAATGACTGTTCTGATGTATGCCGTCTCTACAACCAAATGTACTTATTGGATTTTCTGTTTCCTTCTGTAAAAAAAACCCATCAACATTACTTCCCTGTACATTTCACATTATGTTTCACACCCTGAGCCCTCAGGAATGTCACACATGAATGCCTTTACATAACTTGTCAGCCCTCTAACCTTGTCATTGAGCTAAAGATGTCTCAAAGTGGATCCTCTTTAAGCAAACCCTCGATCAGACATGAGTCACAAAAGGTTACATTTGTTCTGTAAGGTTTATAACTACATAATGTAGTTGAACGTGCCTACTCTTCATTAAAAACATTCATTTATGTTAAACATATTAATTAATACGACAAATGTTTAATACATAGCATTGAATCAAATCCATTAAAAATATTTAAATAAATTAATAAAGAAGAAGCCAATTACTGAACATGAAAACACCAAGAAATATTTATCTTACCTTACTCTGATGTAAAGAAATGTGCACTTTAAAGGCAAATCTAGCCAGCTTCTCTTAGTACTGCTTGAGTTATTATCATATTATTATACTATTTATTTACAAAAAAATATATATTCAGTATTCAGTTTCTATGTTTTTTGCACACAGGCATGTACTTGTGATTTTGGGATGTTTTTGCACTGGTCTCTGACAACATGGAAGTTCTGCTTGGATTATTTTTCTTCTTTGCTTGTTTTAATTCTGGCTGTTAGGCAGAAGGAATAACATTTCTGTAAAAAAAAAAAAAAATGCAAGCAGCCCCTCAGTCGCTTTGCAAGTCACATTAATATTGATCAATATAAAGAGACTTGAAGGTAGCATCTAAAAGTAGGGGGAAAAAATCAATAAAAAACAACTTTTGCTATGAGGATTCTGAAATGATTTAGTGGTTATGCATAAAAAATATCTTGTATGAAGACGCCCCACAGAAATGTCCTCAGATTTAATACACGATCTAAAGAATTGTCATGCAGAATTTTCCTCTTCGGAAGGAAACCTGGGCTGAATTACACTGTTGAGTCACTTTGAAATATGCTCAGACACCCTAAAGTTAATGGGGAAAGATGGTGGCACCTTAGATAGTTTTCATCCAAATACGATATTTGCCCTTGACCTACATTTATAGAACATTACAGATGTTGCCATAATCACCGCAATTATTTTCAATTTGCCATCATCCCATTTCTCCTTGGCGAATTAGAGAGAACTCCAAATGGACAAGACTGCCGAGATTGTCCCCATGAATTTTAAGTGTCATTCCCCCTATTTAGATTAGATGAGCTGCCGGTCACCTTTTCCAGTGTTCATACTTTCTAAAGTCTTTAGCTCATCTGCTGGGAAACTATCATCAGCCTCTGTGGAATATGTAAGATTAGTTATGCAATATCAATTACATCAGTCATCAGTTATGCCACAGCGGACATTAGATCAGCCCTGAGTGATGGTGGGGATATTCTTCATGACCTTCTGCTGGTGATATCTCTTTATTTTTTCTGGTTCTTGGGCCAGAGAGAGGCCCACGGGTGCAGGAGGTTTCTGTGTCAGAGAGGCACAGTGTCAGGTCCTCTCTGAGCTCTAGGGATGGAAACCAAAGAGGACAGCTGCCGATGAGTGAATGCCCCGGCACACAGGAAATGGCTAACAGACACACACATAGCTGTCTGCCGGCATTAGTATGACTGACAGTCCAACCACCTTCGGAGTTGCACAGACATGCATCTCCATGTCAAAGAGGAAATGATACTGAACTACAGGTAGGTGATACAGACACTTGAGACAACCGTGGCCTCAGGAAGGTGATGCTTCCACAGTGGTAGATGGGAATCACTGACCATCAATACACAATATATAACTATAAGGAGAACAAACACAGGTACAGTGCTGCTTTACTGACTTTTAGAGTGGCTAAAATCAAATTAGCCCTTTACTAAATGGAATTTTTAAAGAGGAAATTAGAGAACAGGATCAAACAAGAATTGAGAGGGCCCATATCAAGGTAGCACACCGTGCCATTCATGTAGGCAGGCATTCAAATGACTCTGAGAGAAAAGAACTCTAATGCACTTGTGCTACAAGCTCAAACAATCTATGAAAGCACCTTAATTAAAAAAGCTTTTTTCTTCCTTAGTGGAACTGTGCAGCCCACAAGACATGATCTCAAAGTGATGTTGGTTATCAGTGCATCCAATTAATATTCTGGTTGACTCACTGATATTCAGTGCCTCTGTGGCAAATGGGATATATAACAGTATAAAATGCATTTAAAGTTTTAATTTGTACTTCTTTTTAACATACCATGATATTCATACATTTAATAAGAGAGTCTCCGTTACTTTGTTATTTCCACGCTTAGTTTTTGTGTAATTATCATTTTTAATCAAATGTAGAACTGGTCTTTCACTCAGGAAATAAATTCAGGAAGATCAATTCACAGTGGCTGTTCTACCGTTGGTCCATAAGAACAAAGTAAAAAAAAGATAACACTTTAAGGCAAAAAAAAAATATATAACACCTGGTATTGAATAGGCTTGTGGAATTGTATAAATCTTAATTTTAATGAATAGGGAAGAAAATTCCAAACCCCTCCTGTTCCTTAAAGAGACATTAAATCTCGGTAAGTCAATTGGAATATTTATTGGACACACTGATATTACAACATTTTGAGCCACATATTGAATCTAATAAATAAATGTTAAGTAATAAATATTTAAAAAAGGTCTCTTAACCATTGATTCTACACTTAGAACCTGCATCTCTTTAAACTCAGGCTAAGATGACCACACACCCAAACTTACGAGCAGCTGATCTTGTATCCTGAATCCCTGCAAGGTTTTTTATCCTTGCAGCATGTTAGAGTGCATTTTGTAACAGAAAACATGACAGGATGCATGACTTCTATCAAGCAGCCTTGGTTTGTTAGATCCCAAAACCCTCAAGAAATATCCAGTGCTACTGTAAAGGAGGAGGGCCTTTTCTTTTGAGTAAGTTGTCATACTAAATGCCTGCTTTCTTTCTCTCCCCAGAAACTTCAGCCGGGGTTTGCTTTGCTTGCATCATCCGTCCAGTCTCTGTAAATACATGGGTATATTGATTGAGAGCAGTCAGAGTGTGGACTCATCCCTTTGATCTTTCCGCCATGGTCGTACGCCGTGTGGGGGGGGGGGGGGGGGGGGGGGGGGGGGGGGGGGGGGGGGGGGGGGGGGGGGGGGGG
>JAPZDV010000011.1:6071540-6107411 GCA_029814665.1 Acanthurus lineatus | reverse complement strand
CCCTTTGCGATATTATGAACCTAAAAACCGAATTTTGGCCTTGAACCAGTTCTGGGGATAAAAAAAAAAAAAAAAAAAAAAAAGTGAGGTCAAATCGCGCGCCTGACTGGTGAGGTGCTGAACTGCACAAAAAATTTAAAAAAAAAATAAACAAAAAAACCAACAACGACAAAACAGAACAGGTGAAGCTGCAAAAACTCTCAGCTTAAATGCATTATGTATTTGTGTCAAACCAACAGTCTGACAGGGGCTGTCCTGTCTGTGAGATGAAGGGAGGCCTTATGAAAAAATTATGTATCAGTTCTATACGGGTGTAGCTGTGTTAAGATGTCCTATTTAAGCATCTGTCATTTGGCTTCTTCTTTTGGAGTTCTTAAAATGCAATTTTCATGCAGGCGATGGCTGATGATGTGCTCTCTCATCTTGGGAGAAAACGTATAATATCAATAATGTATATTTTTGTGTATATTTGTATTTGTGAACCTCTATGCATGCTAGAGTAACTTCAACTTAGCTTTTAAAAGTTTCAAATGTAAGGTGGATGCATAATTATTGTCTTTATACAATCTTGTCCTTTTCTGACTGCAATTTTTCCTAAAGACTGACCTACATGACTGTCAGGTATTACATATTTTTCATTTTTCCCCCCTTTAAATGAGAAATTTTATGATAAAGGAGGCCATTGTCCTCTGGATCAGATACTGATGCAAACAGACTAAAATCAAATAATTGGCAAGATTATAACCTGTATATTCCAACAAGCAAAAAAAAGGAGCTAATGGTGATGATTACATTTTTTATCTTATGTTATCTATACACCTGCGCTAAGTTGCACAGAGACTCCCTAAACAATAGCATGTGGCGTTGTTTAAATCTTTCATCAAGATTCATTACTGAGACTTACTTTTACTTGCACAAGGTAATTTTTCACTTCATTGCCTGGTTCTTATTATAAGCAGACAACTGGCATCACAGCCAGCATGTCTATAACAACCTAATGGGATTTAACACTGATCTTCATGGGGTTGGAGACAGCATGTGCTTACTAGGTGCAATTTACCTGAGATCCATGCCCCAAGCAAACTGACACAGGATAATTGCACAGGCATGGAGGAGGGCATCTATGGATTAATCAGGGGGAATGTCTGCAGGGGTCAGAATGGACATATTATCTTAGAGGCGCTTGGCTTCCCAGACTGGGTTATAGATTAACATAACCATAAGGGTTGCATTGTCGAGATCCATTAGTCATTGGCTAAGTTTGTACAGTCTCTGCTCAGAGAATCCATCGTTTAATTGATCCTGTGAAACTTTGGGTCACCTCCTGCACAAAGCTATGTACAGAAATATGAAAATGTATTGACCAAAATCTTCACATAGATTGAAAATTTGGTAAACTTTCAGTCAAAAAACAAATAAATAAGTTAATTCAATAAAAACAGATGTGTTTTTTTTTTAAATCAATAAATATAATAAAAATAGGTAAAGAAATAAATATATTCTTATAATACCATTAGTGAAAACACAAATGTGGGTACTTTTGTTAAAAAGATTTAAAAAAACATTTTTATTCTCTGGGCCCTGGTTCAAGACCCCTTAGTCTGACACAGCTGCTCACCTCTCTTTCTAAAAACATCCCGTCTGGCAACCAGCAGGATAGGTAGTTTGATCATTCTCTTTAAAAATCACTCCCTGACCCCCGTCCACATCCCTCGTGCCTCGTCGTTGTTTCTTGAAGACAGTTAAAGAGATGCTGAGTCAGACGGGCGTTGGAGGTGACAAATGTTTCTCCATTGATGTTGTGCAGATGATTTACAAGCCCAGTTAACCAGGGAGGTCTGCCAGGCAGGGACTGGATGCGAGTAAGTGAGTGAGTGCCTGTGTGCCTGTGTGTGTGCGCGTGTGTGTGTGTGTGAGAGCCCACGCACAGAAGAAGGATGCACTGGCGTGTAAATACACATAAATCAATTTGTCCACATTTGTGTTTGAACTTGAGCTTACCCAAGTTTTACCCAAAATACTATATGGGTTGAGAGCATGTGAAGACTTTTCTCGTGCTTCTAGTTAGTAAAGAACAAATAAAAATAGACCAAATTTCTCCTCCGTTAATCATATTATTTATTAAGTAGGATCCTTATCCGACCAGGCAAGTGGAAAGAAATAGTAATAGTAATTTAATGAATCAAAATGCTTTACGTGCAGCACACTGGTAACACCCACTAAATAACTGGGCAAACCAGCTCTGTAAGTGGAATATTATTTATTAAAGCGATCCAGCTTGTATAAATGCCCAGATTGAGCCCACTTAAAGATTCCGTGACTCATGTTCATTTCACCACACAGCTCAACACCCACTTGTTTTCCTGTCTTAGCTTCAGAAATAATATGCCAGAAAAAAAGAAAAAAAATATCCATCAAAATTAATTAACTATTTGTCAGCACGAAGTGAACCTCGATTAAGTGTGGCGCTAGAGTTCCACCATCCAGCAAACATTGCTATACTCTGGTTCACAAACTAGCTTTCAAAAGTATAATGCATTAAATCTTTCTCCAAAATCCCTTTTTGAACGATGTGCAATCATCTTGAAAATAACAGAACTGCTTTTAAGTCCTAATAACACTCCTCTTTTTTCTCTCCACAACAACAATTAAATTGTTTTTAACAGTGGGGACAGGCTGGAGGCTCTCCTCACAGGAAGGCTGAGTGATTTCTGCTTCCTGTTCTAAGCCGTCTCTTTGTGGAGTTTGTGTGTCCTCCCCCGTGTAGACGTGGGCTTACTTTGGGCTCTCCAGTTTCCTCCCACATTTTAAGGACATGCAGCTCCATTCCAAGCAGTTTGAAACATTTAGTCTGCACTACAATGAATTATAATTACTAATGGAATCAATGTTTGTGCATCTCTTTTATCAGGTTTGTAGTGGGAGTCAGCTTGAACTACATATCAGAGACTTATACCTTTGAAGATAGGACAGGTCAGAGATTTTTTACCCAGTTTGATATCACAGAAGCATATTTTAAATAGAAACATCGCCTTAGGAACTGTATATCTGTAAAGGTTTTCCCCTAAATTAGGTCCTAACTTTTAATAATATGAGCTGGCCTGAGGGCAGATGTTTGAGGGAGAGCAGGTAAAGGACAGTAGAGCTGTGAACACATGAGAGTTGTGTCCTGCAGATGAATACAAAGCACAACCTTTACAGAAGTTCCAAGTAAGGCCTGCATCCTTTCTTGTGTTGACAGCAAAGCAAAAGCATATGCTGGGGCCTATCGGAACAGCTGGAAGGCTTACTGGTAATTAATTCCCCAGACTAAACAACATTACTGCAGTACCTGCGCCATGACAACCTGCACGTTACCACATCTTTGCTTAATTGGCATTGATTGGCCTGATATTACACTCGTCACTCATCATCATACTCTCTCTCTGTTTGGGCTTCTTCTCATCCTCTTTTCAATCCACTGGTCAGGCCATTAAACATGTTTGGCCTGCACTGGATCTGCAAGATAAGTTACAAATGATAATCAAGAGGTTTTGTATCAGCATTAACTATAAAAAAAGGAATAAACAGTTGCTAATAATTCAGAAAATGTGTTTACAGAGGAAATGCCAGTAAGGACCTTACAAACCCAATGGTGATCCAAATGTCAGTAACTCTGGAGCAATTAAGATCTGGTAGAAATTAGTGACTTTAAAGAGGATGACAGCAGGCATGCTGAAGATAGATGGGCACAAAACAATTTCCGCCAGAGATAAATGGTGGCACCACTCTGACAGGTAAGATTTGAGCTTCACTTCAGGACATTTCCAAAGAAATTTCCCAAAACTTTCACTTGAAGCAGCCTTATAGCGCCACATATATAAAAGCACTGCCTTTCAGTGAAACGGCATCAAAACTAAGCACTTGCCAGAATATAAATTCAAAAGAAAGTCATGAATGAGGAGTAGTTTAAAGTCTTTCATTGCTAAAGTCTTTTAATGTTACAAAATGATTTCCTTCTTCCAATTCAAGACAACCTTTTGATGCCACTTTCTTCCTTTAGTGCCTAAAGGAGACGGTTTTTAGCTGTAAAGAAGTCTAGATCAAGGGAAAGAGAAGACTTTTTTTTATTCCAACAGAGAGAAAGTGAACCTTTCCCAAAGAGTAAGCTGGGCTTGATAGCCTCCAAAATGTCCCTAAAGCAAGTGGGAACATCTCAGGGACTGAAGAATGGTGTTTCATGCTGCAAGGTATCACTACAAATGACAACTACTTGATGATCAAAGAGGTAATCCCAGAGTTCTGTGGAAGAGGGAAGGGGTCCATCACAACAGAGAGCACACTCAAAATTTCCCTACATGCATAAAGAGACAATTTTTGTCAGCAGCCTATTAAAAAAACACATCAGCCTCAGTGTTTAATAAATAAATAGAGCAGGACAGAATTGAGTCTGGTGGGCTTGGGTGGGTCAGATATGAGTGATTTTGTATATTTATAGAATTGGATGATAAAACATGGGCTACTTAAGCAAAACAAAATGACTTTCAACTGTCATAAATTTACAATATCAATTATGCAAAGACAAATTTGAGAAGGTGACCAAATGAAATATTTAACCAAATACAAGAAATTTCTGTGTGTTTTGGCATTTCTAGTGGCTTCCCTCATTTGAAGGCATTTGATTTTTTTTTTTTTTGAATGACTGAATTTGTCGCTCCAAGCTTGTGTTGCACCAGGTGTTCTTTGAATAATTTCTCATTTTATGAGAAGGAACCTCTCAGGTTTTTAGTGATTACAAGCTAGTTGCAAAGCAATGTTTGTCAAACAGGTAGCTCCATTAAAAAAGTTCTTAGATAGTAAATACTTCAGTAATGTGTCAAAGCAGGGACAAGAAAACATTTGTACCTGTCCAGTCAAAGTTAATCAGAATTCAGGGAGTCTCTGTAGCAACGACTGCCAAAAACAGTTTCAAAGGGGTGAGCAGTATATCAAACTTTACTATCAAGCCTCTGCAAATGAAGGTATGACGGGTGTGTTTTATTAATATGCATACAAAAAGAGAGGTGTGTGTGCAAAGTTTTTAAATCAAACAAACAATGGAAAATATCTGATAGGACTGACCTGTCTGACACTAATAACTGGTCAAATTACTTGCAAAATGCTTTATTATATTCAATAATACAATATACAATATTACGTAATATACGATATTACATATGTGAAATAATTTTACATCTATGGTTTTAAATCATTGTCAAACAATACTGGAGTAGCAATCATGCCACACCATACTCCATTCGATCCAAGTTATTCTTTAATTCAAACAGGTCATTTATTGGCAGTCGAACTACAACAGTTACACCTGATTGAAATTTGATGCAAATATTTATTAGCAAGTGATCCCTTCATAACATCCGTTTTATTTGGTACAGCCTGTGTCAGCGTGGTGAAGATGTCTTCTTATTATAGCAAGCACTGGTTACAACAACAGCAAAATAGAAACTTTATTGGTCACACAAGGACAAACAAGGGTCCTTGAAAGACTCAGTGCAGAGATGTTGCAGTAATGCATCTTGCAACATTTGTTTGCTGGGAGTTCCTGCTCTTAGAGCAAGCTTCGATCTTTGTCCGTCTTGTACAGTGGAAGACAGTTCTGCAATGTCATTGTTGGACTGAGGTTTGATTCAAGCCTGTTGTCAGGACTCCAAAAGCTTCTGCATAGTTAATATAAGGCCTGACTATCTGCTGTGATAACTTTCTATTAACATCTAACATGCTAACCCTTTTCTTCCTCCCCCCTAGTGTCTAGTTGTTTTCCCTTCCCTTTATTCCCTCCTATACCTTGTCTCACAGCATGTGGAGGGTGGTGCTCCGCTTATGGGAGGGGACATAAATCCACAGAGCCGCTCCAGGCAAGGTCTTCATCACAAGCTCATTTCTCATCACTTTACATAAAGTCAGCAGTCTTGACTTCATAAATACACAGAACTATGTGGACTATAGACCAGGACTGCTTCAAAGGCATATTATTATAGTATACCAAGTATACATAAACCCATAAGAAGAAGCTCATCCTTATTATTTTAGGCTTTGGTGGCAATATTTTTACTTAAGCAAAAAAACAAAACAAAAATAACAAAGGTTCAATTTTGTTGAATTGTGTCAAAATATGCCAATACATAAGATAAAGAAATGCACCAATAATTAAGCTCACTTCCAATAACCCAGGCACCCAACCCAAGCAGGGTGAGGTTTAAGCTGTAATTTGTCTGATGAACATTTATGGTAATAATTTGTAATTATCTTTGCTGGAAAAGTGCAGCATTAAAAACACAGGTTATGTTTCTAGGGAGCCAAACCACAGAAACATTTATGTGTTTACACTTTCTGATCTTGTGCATATATATTACTTAGCCAATGAATAATACAATGCTTGACTAAGAGCGAACCTATCATTTCCACCTAATAGATAACTGCTTATCTTTTAAAAGCAAACATATTTTAAAAGTAATGACCTTTTTAGAAACAATTAGTAAATAATTTCCAATTAACAAAAAAGTGAAAAGGCAAACTTTTTTTTTCCAGATCCATTCTTTCATTCCCTTGTTTGCACATTCAGCACCATAAAAGTCAGAATCAGAGCATATTTTATGCTTTTAGATACATTCAAGACTCGAGCAGATCAAAAGATTTTTTTGCTTCATTTTGTGCCACCTAGAGGGATTCCTCATGTGTTTATATTTCAAAAAGACCTTATAATGTAGCAGCATAAATGTATGCTTCACGTAGTTAAGCAGTCAGTGCTTGTAGTAAGGCTTTGTCTCACCTCAGGCAAATGTCCTCTGGTTATTTTTAAAACTATTGCACAGAGATATAAGAGAGAGTAATATTTCATATTTTTCTTTCCAGCTCTTTCATATGCATTTTAACAGCAGGTCAAAGCTGGGGTGTTTTTATTTTTTTTAGGATGATTTCACAAAATGATTGGATTTGTTGAACAGTAATAGAACAACTGGCGAGGTCAGAGGCATCACCAGGGAAATCATCTGTGATGTAAAACTGAGAAAGAGACAATAAAGCAGAGGACAGAGAAAGAGACGAGTAAAATATATATCTGGGATTTTTTTTGATGATTCTGCACTCATACCGTGTGCTTAATTACTTCATTAATTATCCTGCCAAGAAAAAAAAGTGGGATATTTAACAAGTAGTCATTAGTTAATCTTCACTTACAATGCACAGGCACGAAGGTCAATACTATAAGTCATTTGAAATGAAATACATGTTAAGACACAATGGCTACTGAGGGTCTGTGTAGATAGATTTAAATATTACCACCAGAGCCATTTGTCTCTTTTATATGCAGGAACAGTAGAGGACCATGTTAATGTTCTTGCCACTCTGTACAGTGTATGTTCTCAAGACATTCATATTTATGATGCAGTTGTGTTAAATTGTTTTGTTTCTTCCCTTAAAATTTCAATTGCAGCTATGTTTGCTTGTGGTTACATACACACACACACACACACCTTTGTGTGATCTGCCTCCATGATGTGCTTCCCGAGTGTTTTATACCATTTTGCAGTGATGGATGTTCAATATCCCCAGCTTGTGACCAGAGATGATCTAATACTCTTTGTGTTGTAATGCAGCACTTGTACCCAGAGGGTGTAAACAACCAGCTTTAACCCACTCAAATAAAAGTGACCAATGACACGGCGTTGTGAAGCATATGCGATGCGGATGGCAGAACGAAATCTTCATTTGTCAATGGAAGCCTGTTACAGTAAATGAACTCATAGGCATTTTGTGCAATTTGTGTCACACCTAGAGTGTAAAGTAATTTAGCAACTATCTTAAAAGAAAAACCTCTTTGGCTAAAACAATTAGCTAAATAATTGATTTGCCACTGACATAAGCATTTAACAAAAATCTGATAAAAATGTTTCATTCTGTAGTCAGTTATTATAGAAACATTATTGTTTTTTACTTGTTTGTTGCACAGAATTGTCAGTGAGGTGATGGCCCTTTCATTATCAAACTGGCCTACACACAAGACATGGCAAAAAATAACGTTATGTATTATTACATGGATCTTTTTTTTATCCTGCACAGTTTAAGAAATGAAGTCACTGATCTTTAAGTATGTTTTATAATCATAAATTATACAACTCTTACATTGTATGTTTTGGAAATATGGACAAGCTGAACAGACAGACATTCTGAAGATGCTTTCTTGAATGTTTTTCACTCTTTTTGGTCAGTATTGATAAATCACATCAAAAAAAACTAATCACTTGTTGAGGCCCAAATAGAAAACGCTTTGTTTTAATTTGTGTAACAACCTTTTTCTGTGTTCAGCAGATTCAGATAACTTTTGTTTTGTCCTTTGAGGCCCCCTTTAAATTTGGACCATTTTACATCAAGATAACAAAGCATTGTATCTAAATGCTAACAGTGCCTAACTTGGATTCCACTAAAGTTTTACTAACAAATGGATCTGCAGCTCTACTTTCTCAGAAATTACATTGCAAGTGGCTCAAGGTATTGCTGTGTGTTTTATTAACAAGCACATAAAGCTGTTAAAAGTACCTTCTTGTGGTTCTTGAATTGCACCATGAATTATGTTGCTTTCTTTTAATCCAATCGTGAGTTTACTTCAAGACAGCTGCTGGGCTCTGCTGTTAACCAATAAGCTTCTGCGTTACCTCGTGTTTGTGGTTGATTTGTGCGTACTCTGTGTATGCTGTGTGTAATTGTACTGCCATCTGAATATGATTTACTCCCTGCAGCAAATCCTGTTATTTGTTGCTGCTGTCTGATGTGTGTAGCCTCCTGCTGCTGCTTGTGCTGCTGATTTGCTACTGTGAGATATCTGTAGGCTTGGTGTTCATTGACATCTGTCCAACTAATATAACCAGTGATTAATTTCCCTTCCATGGAATTGACTGATAGAAATTTGTAGCTCGTGGAAGGAAAGCCAGATGGCATTCAGGTTTGCTGGTTTGCTAATTGAGACTATCAGTTAAACTTTGATTGTGCTGTCCATTGATGGATGCATCAAAATTGTCCTGATAGAGACACAATGCAAAATATAGAGTGGGACCTATTAAAACACCAAGGCAGTTGGTGTTTATCTTAAATCCATCAAAACTTGAAGTTTAATGCACTGCAGCATTTAAAGATAAAGATGATAGATTAAAACATGACATATATGTCACTAGAGCTAAATAAATATGATGAAAATGTAGATGCAACATTAAGTTATAATTAATATTTGTTTAAAACTGGGGAGAAAGTGTGAATAAAGCAGGACAGAGACAAAGATGCAAACCCAGGTAGTATAAACAGGACAGAGGAATGAAAACAGACAGCAAGAGACAAACTGACCAAGACAAAGGAGAAACACAAAGACTACACACTGGGAGTAATGAGACACAGGTGGGGTAATCCACACAGGTGAAACACATTAGGGTGGGGCAGGCGATCACAAAAGGAGAGAAATTTGACAGGACATGAATAAATAAAAAAGACTTAAAGTGTTCATAAAATGAAACAATAAGTAAGAGATAACTAACACATGGAGGAAAAAAAGGAAACTTAACTAACAGGGCGGTATGTGACACAATCTTAAATGTTGGCAAAATTAATTCTGTGTTTCATCTTAATCTTAATGAACCCACATGATTGTACACTCTTCTCTTTACAAACAAACATAACTGATTCCCTGACCTCTTTTTCTCCCTCTGTCCCTCTGTCCTGATTAAGCTCTTGAACAGTTAACTACAGTTTTTTGTTAAAATTTATCCATGCTGAGTACAAAATCAAAAGTTATAGCAGTTTGTTTAGAGCAGGGCTGTGTGGCAGTGTGGGGGTGTCACAACTGGAAATTTTACAATGCAGCATTGCTAAGCTATATATTGCCAATCTGACTGCCCGTTCGATTGATCACCGCAGCATGATGTAGGTATTGTTTCAACTCTCTTTCAACTTTAAGCTGCAGGGTGGCTACATTTTTTTTTGGTTGTTTTTGTCACATCCCCTGTAGCCTCAACAGCCAACAGCCTAAATACACTGACAATATTATAATGAACGGGAACTACTGCTTTCGCTGATCCTAAGTTAAGACTTTGTTCAGAAAGTTAAAAAAAAGATGTCAGTGGAAAGGAATATAAAAGTTCACCCATTTGTTATAAACAGTAATAGACAAACATAGCACAGCAGAAATAAGAGTAGAAAAATAAAGAGAGAAACAAGGACATTGCAGAACTCGAGAAATGGGGCTGGAGCCACAGCATGTGCAAATGTGTGGGCTTATGTGTGAGTCTGCACACAGACACACACCTGCGGGTGAATATTAGTGCCCAAGGCAACACTAGAACAGTCTGTAGGAAAGATGAGTAAATTATGGATGCAGGGAGATACAAGTGGAGTGTTTGGTGCAGTCGGAGTTAATGTAGCCTGCAGACTTACTAAACTAAAATCTTTCCCTTGGAATTAGTAGTTATGGACAAGAACACAGAGACAAGTCCATTAAAGCCAAGCTGATCCTTTATGTCCTGATGGAGGTTTACTTCTCAAAATCTTTTGCAAAACTCTAGAAGTTTTCTTTTTACATATTTAGAGCTTAAAAGGTAACCCCTTATTATGTTGTGTACACTGTAGTGAGTTTATAATAACTGGACAGGTATATCCAAGCTCTGACCTTACACAAGAAATACATGTCAATAGGTGTCTATGTGGCTCTGTATTTTAATCCAAATTATTTCTTTGCTTATTTATTAGTTTCCTAAGGATGGTCATCTTGAAATTCACAGTCTGATGCATCATTTTTGTGGTGCCAAAGTCCAAATTTAAGTGTGTTTACATTATTAAAATAGCTATTTAAATTCCCAGTTAATCTGCATATTATTTTACACAATAATCTCAAACAAATTCCTCCTTCTCCTCTCCTCCTCCGTTATTTATTCCTCTGAAAAATACCCAAGGTGCTTAAAAAAATCCTGAAGTGACAGAAGGTGGGCTTGTGAGTAAAGCGCTGCTTTTGGCTGACCTTCAAGTGTTTGATTGAGGTTATTTCACACTTGGATGTGAAAATACTGTGGGTGTAGTTTGAGCCTTGCTTTCATGTTTGAAAATAAGTTCACTTTAAAAGGGCTAAATGGCTAGAGAATTTAAAAATGTTATATATAATGTCCAAATAAAACCATAATATTTCAATTTCCCCTTTGCTTTATTATTTATGTTTTTTTTAAAAACATGATAAAGCATGAAAGTTCTTCAAAAAATTCAATAATACCATAAAAATGAAATTAAAAAAAAAAATCACTTTCTCATGATCTTCATCGGTTTGCTTGGTTGTTATGGATACTGCTAACTTGTCACACAACCCCTGCTATTACATAAGCAGTGTGATGACAAATGAGTCATCTCTATGAAACTACGCCAACTCCATTCAGTAATGAGGACTCTGATATGCAATAAAAAGCTCTGGAAAAGCTAGCAAGTTAAAACTGGATTATACAGTTTCTTTGTTAGTTTTTGCAACCTCTCTTCTCTACGCTAATGCACTTTGCTTGTACAGAGGTGGTCATCTTTTCCCCAGGTATGATGTTTTTCATTACTGCCAAATATTGGCTTTCTTTTTGTCACAAGCAACTGCTACTGTGTGACGTATGTTGCATGAATATTGTTTTTGTGTCACATAGCTTTTCACAGTTTCAAAAACACTTCCAAACATCATGCGTTTAATCTGTTTTAAATAAACAAAGCGGCAGTGTTTCCAAACAATGACATGTTCATGATGCTCTACATAAATACTGGCTGTATCACTTAGCTATGACACGTAATTTCTGTATAGACTTTGTTGGAATTACATGAGATATTTCTCTGCTTTCTACTGCCAAAAAATAAAAAGAGAAATAAATAAATAAATCACAAGATGCTGACATTTTCTCAGCATATAATTTTTCCTCCTGAACCTCCTCATGTTCCTTGTCAGGACTGCTATTATTTGTGTCATTTGTTCTAAGGATAAAGTGCAGGTAATTGCAAATGATGCACAATTGTGTCTGTGAGCAGCATTTTCCTCCTAGATCTGGGAGATCAGAGGGGAAATTGTAACACTGGCCTCATCAGGTGTGAATTTTTTTTTCGTTTTCCCTTCTGGAGGAGAAGATGTGAGGGATGGATGGATGAATGGATGGAGTTGATCATAAAGTGTATGGTGTCTGGTTTGATGGTAGCAGGATCTGCTAACTGTCCTGCAGCTTCTTCCCATAAAGGTCTCGCACGTACAATCAGCAAATAAAAAGGAACAATAATATTGTTTTGCTGTTGCCATTTTCAGGGACTTATAAAACAGGCAATGAAATTTAACTCCGTTCCCTAATGCTTAATGTACTCAGACAACCTTTTGCTAGTCTGCAGGATGACTGGTTGCACGGAGTTCTGCACACTGGCAGTCCTCTGAACATCATCCTAATTCCTCAATGTTTTCCACAAAATGACAAAACAGTGCTCACATCACTTTCACACCTTTCAGTATTTGAATCCTGAAACTGTGAATTCTCCCACATTCTTGTTGTCAGCAGTCAGTGGCACCGAGGTTTTGTACTATTGATTTTATTGTCCAACCAACATTTCAACCAGTGGCACAGGCCTCATTCACAAAACATTTGTTAACACCAGGGCCCTGAGTGATCCAAAAAGTCCAGCTCTAGCTTGGCTCTGTCCTGACAAAGTCTGCAATTTCTCAGCCAAAGCATGATTTACAGAGACCAACACCAAGAGCCTTAAGCTCTTTCTGATACTTGCAGAAACACAGACACTGTGCTAAAGCCCTTTTCACACAGACTGTGCGCTATTGCCACAATGAAGGCTCTTACTGAAACCACCTTCATTTTCAACACTGAACCAAACAACATTATAACGCTGGCCCAGTGTGTTATTTTTAATATAGCATGCCAGTGTTGTGGTACCTGAATAGGCATGACAGGTGTGATGTGTGATACGTTATTGGTTTATAGTGTGAAATATAACATACACATAGGGCGGAACAGTGCTAAACAATAACATTGTCATAACAAGGCAATAACAATCATTTACCATGACTTTTATATGCCAGGTCCTCATGTCCTTTGGTTCAAGTGTAAGGCTCTCTTGGACTTTGTTTTCTCCCCATTTGGCAGACATTTTTGGCTGCTGTTCTATGTTGTGTTAGCTGCTAAGTGCTACTCGCTGCTTTTCAGATCTTTAGCTGGTGTGTCGCACACTTGACACATTACACATCAAACATCACACCCTTTTCTCAGCTTGATGGATCAGTGTTTTTACACTTTAATTGATTTAATGCTGTTGCTGCCTCTGCTGCTGGCTCAAAGGCGGTACAACAATAACTCCACTATTGCACCTTTGATACATTATATTATTATAGGTCTAAAACAGAACTACCAGTAACAATGAAAATCATGTCCACAGCTATTAACACCGACTGTCCATTACAGAGGAGCATTATGCAGTAGAGGAGCTGTGGTCCAGCAGCCTATAATAAGTAAATATTTATAGCCTAGCTTGGCTGATGGCTCCTTGTTTGTAATAAAACTGAAATCAAAGCTCTTCTAAAATGTAGCTTTTCTCAAAGCATTGGGAATAGCTGGGAACTCTAACTTCCATGGGAGTCTACAGCTTTTATAACAAAATTACAGAATCAATTTCAAACAAAAAGGCAGTGATTTAACTGTAGTAGGTCGACTGAGGTTTTGATCAATAACTGTGACTCAGCTAACTCTTGAGTGTGTGCTGAGAGTTCTAGCCTTTCAGAGACAATCCTACCTGATTTTTGTTTTGAGACGAGTATCAGAACAGCAGCAGGAGGGTGTTTACTTCAGATAGAAGGGGACTTAAAAGAAACATGGTCTTCACATATTTACACTTAACACCTCTCAGATAAGATCACTGTGTTTCAGGGACAGACTGATCATCTGGATGTTCAGTAGAAACACAGAATGATTGATCTGCCTGGACAGCTGGTGGTGTCTATGCAGTTGCATTTTTTTAAAAAACAGTTTTAAAACAGTTACACTATGACTAACAGTCAGCCAACAGAGGGTGCCAGCAAAGTAGCGGAATGTCGCAAAAGTCCAAAAAGTCAAGTCGGACGGTTTACATCAGCCTTCAGTCTGTGCAGGAAGTGACGGAAACACTCAAACCCCGATAGATTAATTAATTAATTAAAACACTCATATATCAATTTGTGCACTATTTCCAATAATTTAATTTTTGACAGTGTGGCTTCGAAAAATGCCAGTGAGTCGATCTGCGATTTCTGGTCAGGATTTAACTTTATATCAAACTCCAGTAAAAATTATCATTATATCACTTTTGCTGTGTTTAAATCAGCTAAGCAGACATGTCCCCCTAAACCAAAGAAATGAATCAAAAGCATTCAAAGTCAAACACAAGAAAGAATTACAAGACAATAGCTTTCATTGTCGATCTGTCAGAGTCTGTCAAAGCTTCACATCTGCAGGCCCACAAATGTTATTTTGAAAATTGTAACATCCCACTTACCAAAGTTTTTGTGTTGCTAAATACTTTAATATTAAGGTTAAACTGATTTAATTATTGAAGACTGCAACTATACATTTTGTCTCTCTGACTGCTAACTGTCACCATTAGTTTTCATTTCGCCAGTCATTTCCATGATGGTGTGGTTTTATAAGTTAAGGTATTGCGACACCCCCGCCAGGAGCTGCTTGGTATCTGCCCACAGGTCATTGGGGCCCGGCTGGGTCAGAGTCCAGGGTGTTTTTAAGTCCTAGTTTTTTGCTACTGTGTTTATCAACAAAAAATAAAAAAATAAACATATAAAAAGTCTTTATGAGAAGTACATCTGCCACAGACTGCAGTTTTTTCACAGCTGTCATGTTGTCAGGATAAGATTCTTACCCCAACCTGACAAAAACAAGAAGCTGTGTTTCCTGTTATATTCATCTTGGCTGTTTTTTTTCTTTTAGCCCAAATGGATGTATATGTCGTAGTTTATACTTTACCTACTTTACCTTACTAACAAGTTGTAAAAAACAAATCTGATACTAGATCTGATAATATACAATATTGCCTTTTTTTTGCATTCTTATTAGAAACACCAGCAGTGCAACCAACCATGAGCAACAGCCCTTTTATTTAGGCTGTCTCCATTTTAGTAAGCTGTGCCATGTTATATGTTTGAATTACCGATTCTATTGATCGATATGTAAAAAAAAATAAAAAGAAAAGAAACCTGTGTGCTGGAAGAAATACGCTGCACTGTACATAACATGAATCCACTTAATGAGGCCAACATGCCGTTTCACACATACTTGCTAAGACACACAGTGGAACCCGCAGGGCGAATGTTGTCATTTTCATAAATCACACTCTCCAGGTCTGGATTTAAGAGTTGAGCAGATTCTAAAATCCATTTTGATTTCTACAGTGGCACGAGGTAATAAATCATTAAGCACACTCCCTTGTGCATCCTCTTAAAGAGCAGTGAACACCGCCTCGTAAATCTCCCGTGACTTTGCCGTCCTCCTCTCCTCGGTCTGAGGTAAAAACAAAGCACTACCCATCCTCTCTCTCTCGCATGATTCACCCCAACACTTTCAGCCTTTTTGATGTCCAGGGTGCAAATGTGTTGCACTCTATGACAATCCCAACAAGACCACAGACCACTAAACACTTTTTATGGACAGGAAACTTAAATTCATGTCTTATACTTGCATATTGTAAGCCTTTGAAAGGTTGAGGAGTGAGCTGCTGCACACAAAAAAAGTGTAAGACTGATTTATGAGAGTCTGGTGAGCTGAAGGAAAATGGAATACAGAGCTTTTATACAGAAGGATGTTTTACACAGCAGCAGGTGTGAGCAAGAATGCTGTTGAAGTGGAAGTACGGCACTGTGGGAAACCTGTTTTTGGTGATACGAAAGAACTTAAAATGGTAAATGATTTGCACAATGAATTTTCCCCAAAGCACTAAAATGCATACAGCTGGCTACTAAAAAACGGTTACCTGAATGTAATATATTTCCTGACCTAAAGGTTTTGGAAATTTGAACTATTTGACTCTTGACTCTTACAGTTTGGCTTGAATTGAGACCTGCACAAAAAAGGATACATGATCATGTTTTAATTTTTTTTTTCTTGGCACTTTTCAGAACTTTGGTACGCTATTAGTTACTACATTTTTAATTCTGTGTAATTTTCCTGTATATAAAATGTGGTTTATGGCCTTTGAAATCTTTTTTGTTATGTAAATGTAAATTGAAATTTGCCACTTTTTCATGGTGGTAGCACTTGAAGAGTTCCCATGACAAATTCTCCATTAAGTGAGACAATAAAGTTTAATCTTAAGTCTTGAAACTTGAGTCTGAATCACAGCTCCCATGGAGCGCTGGGGTACGTACACCACTCTGTATCATCTTTGTATTAAAAAAGGCCTTCAGATCTCTATACTCTGAATCAATTCTCCTCAATAAACTCAAGCCATGTTGCAAAGATGTCTTGAATAAAAGATGACTTTTTTTACATATGTTTCCACTTAGAAGTTGTGAATGAATGAGTTTTTTTGGAAAAAATGTATAGCTTAAAGCTGGCCATTTAAAGTTGGAAGGATCAACACATAACAGAAAAAAAGGAACAATAAAAAACAGGCACAAAGCATAAAACTTAAACTGTGAGTTTGTACAACTGTGTTATGTGAAAATATAATGGAATAATGTTTGAGCACAGTTCCAAAGATTCACACAACGGTTCATTCTATTTTTCGCCACCATGATTACTTGAAAAGATGATGTTTGTTTTCTTTGCCTCGTGTTTGCAGTTCTACAATTCATTAACTATGTTTCATGGTGTCTTACACTGTTGAGACAGTAGGAAACCTGCTTTTTATTGTGCTTTCTCATGCAGCCTGTGAAGTTTGGAGTCTAAGTTTAAACTATGTTGCTTAAACATGATGTGCACACTCTTTCTTTATTTTAAGAAGAAGGCTAAGACAAAGCTGTAGGAAACGGTTGTGAGATGCATGTTTGGCGTAGCTAATGAGCTTGCTAAGATTACTCAGGAAAATGGTACGGTTCTATTTATCTTTTTCTTAATATTTACATTTCTTTTTTGTTTTTTTTAATATATTTTGATGAAACAGATGAGAAGTTATACCACCATTACCAACTTTTATTCATTATACAGCTGAACAACAAATCTAACAGAAGAAAGGCCTCATTTAAATGTACAACATTAAAAAGGTGCAATGACTGAGGCATCTATCTGCTCTGACTTGTAAATTTTTTTAACACAGTGTGCTCAGGGCTTTTCTCCAAAAAACTGAAAGGTGTGCAGAGGGGATAAAAAGTGAGTTGCTCAGTTTGCCTTTGCAGTAAATTCTTTAGACACCATCTTTTTATGTCCCTATTTCCCTATACTACCTAAAAAACTCAATTATGGTCAGTGTCCTTGTTAAAGCAGTGCACCTTCATAAATGCATTAAAAATCTGCTGTATCATAACTGGCAGTTTTCAGGAGAGAATACTTGGTGTAATGTAGTGACTATTATTATAAAAAATAGTTCAGGTGCCATAAGGATTGATTTGCGACGAGTTTTCCAGAGAATTTAGATGTTAGACAGGTGTATTTGAAATATGAGAATTTTCAAGGATGATTAACACTTTTCATTTGATCACATTTAGATATTTCATGCATAAGTGTTAAGGTTTAAAAAGGTGCCTGTATTCAAGGATATACTGATATAATGTTTCACACTTTTTCTCTGCTTTGCTATTCATCCTGTCAGTCAAAGCAGCAAAAGATCAATGTGCGGCTTAGATGAGGAGCTATGATTCATAGACCTCGGCCCAATCTGCTAAGTGAAAATTCAGTTGCATTAACAGTTACCTTGGTAGCAAAGGTATCTGTTTTTTTTGTTTTTTTGTAGATGTCTCTTTATATATGTCTGATCTCTGAGTAAATCCTCGTGCAGAAGCTCGTCTTTGGAGTTACGTCTAGTGATCCTGCACTGGGAACAAGGGAGCAGAGTGCCTGCAAACCTTAATTATTCACAGCAGGGAGGCCATCGTCTGGCCCTAAGGACAGAGACACAAGAACTAATCAGTAGGTGACAGTCTCTGCAGGACCTATGGGATTCAGTATCCAGAAATTTGATTTCTCCTTCAGGCCCCTTCCAAGAAAAATGTAACCTTCTGGGAAGGGCTTAATAGGGTTTTTGCCTGCGGGAGAAATTCATCATGGAAACATGACATTTACTGCACCTTTACACTTGTTAATAAAAGATATTCACAAACAAAGCACTTTACCTCCTTTCAGGTGCTCACAGAAGAGCTGATGATCAAACAACAGAGTGTGACACAATGAACACAATGCCCAGTTCAAACAGCAGGTAGAACTTCACAATGAGCTGCATTATATATTGTGGAGCTATTAAGTCATTCATACTGTGGCAGCATTTACCCAGCAATAAAGTGGACTCATACTCACTGCATAAAAACAGCATTATACAGATGCAAGAAATGTGTTTTGATGGCCCTCTTTTTTGCACACCTATGATGAGTATCTATTTCGTAAGTACTGATTTAAGTATGGTTGTCAATGAAGTAAGCAAGCTCATGCAAATGAAATCAACATCAAAATATACCATAAAAAATATATTCAAAAATGAAAATTTTTCGTTATTTTCAATAAAATAGTTTTACTGGTTAAATGAACTAACATGTGATAATGACCACTTACTTACAAAATAAACACAAAACTTCTGTAGAATTAAGGAATTATTGCATGTATTTAGACACAACAGCATTACAATTAATACACATAGCTTTATTATACTAACAGTCAATGTGAACTCAGTGGAAATTTTACTGAACAAAGTTCTTACTTTTTCAGATTTCTCCATATAGGTTCTCAACTCTAACTTCTCTCATGCCACATTGGCTTTTGTTTGTGAGGAAAACATTCAGAATGACAAGTTATGCATTAAAGCAGCCGTTCTGTTGGCAGAGATGCTGGTACAAAATGACAAAATGTTATAGCCCAGTGAGCTGTGACAATAGCAGTCAATCTGAGTGAAATAGACATATCTAGTATGACTTCATCTGTGGAAATATGGAAATATATTTTAAAGTAATAACAGGACACTTGCTTGTCTGGGTTGTATATAACACTATTAAGAATGAATTTATGGGCAATCCTGTTAATCAAAGTCTATTTACCAGCTTTTACATGATCCTCCCGCAGAAGCATGCCCTGACAGAAGCACAACATGATTGGTATCCCCAACTGTTCATTGGATTAAAACTATCTGACGACGCAGCCTGAATACCAATTGAACTAACAACATGCCAGATTCACTTAATTCTCCCCTGTGAATGCTTATTTCGTGGTGTGCTTTTTTCGCAATCAACTAATTGCTGCAGATACTGTGACATTTATCATCACTCTTTCCTGCTACAGCACACCTTGAGAAAAAACATTTCAAAACAACAGTAGAGCAAATTTGTGTCAGCCTATATTTCTAAAGGGCACAAGACATGTTAAGAAACATCTATTTGAAAATCAACAAACAATATATTTATATTGCCTGGTTAATATCACCATAATAGTACATGCAAGGTAAAAACAACAAATGTCCCCTCACTACAACCTTCCTGCACACACTGTCCCCATAATAACAAATGCAGGATCAATACTAAAGGCTTCCTACTCTAAGACTTAAGCAGCTGTATTTACATAACATTAATATTGGGTCTTAGCCAAAGTACAACACAAACTGTTTGCTGTCTTTGGGTTTTGGTTAACAGCTCTTTTTGTATGCGAAGGAAGAAGATGATTTGTGACAGTTGGGATGTCTTATTTTGTTATTTAACAAGTAAGAGATGGCATCCTTGTCACTGATCAAAACTGTATCAAACTGTATTATTCTCCTAATGTTAGCTAAGCAGCCAAAGTGAGCTTGGGAGATTTCAGTTTTTTATTCTGTCAGACTGACTTGCCAATGCCATCATTACCATAATGTAAACGGAATATTAAAATGTTTCACCCCACTCTGTGAGCACAGTTGGAGCCCTTAACTGGACTGGGTAGCCTATTCTCTCTTTTAATAGTGGGCATGCATCAACCCACTAAAGTTAGCATGTACGATTATGAATTTCTAACCTTTATTCTTTTTCAGAAAGGTAGGCCCTTTCAGGACTTTCCATAGGTTTAGTTGGACAGGTCACAGTATTGTCATTTAGAATGAACAGTGAGCCCCTAGTAAAGTGCTAAAAGACTCACAACATACAGTAATACAGGAGTACTCTTCACAGCTTAATACTGTGTCACACTTACACACTAAACTGACATATTACATAAACAAAATTACAAAATTATCCAGAAATATGACTTTTTAGGAGGCCCACTTACTTTAAATTGCAGCTCTCTTTGTTTCAACTTTTAGCAACTGATGATGCAGGTTGTATCAGTTTAAAAAGGTCATGCTGTGACCTGCGACCCAGCAGATGATTCACAGCATGATTGAGCCTGTACCCACACCTGTCATGTGGGTTAGAGGTCTGTGACCCTTTTTTATGATGGCATCTGGTTTGTCCTGCTGCTGCAACTCCCTCTGGTCTTGACAGGAGCAGGATTATTGTAGAAGACACATTTGACTTCATAAATGGGGGAATAATTTTTTTGTGTGTATGGAAGTATCAAGGGTCACATACCTTAAAAAATGATCGTAACTGAACCTGGAAAGTTGCAAGTTGACCAAAAAATATTAGTAAGGCATTAACTGTAGGACATATTTCCAGTGTGTGTGTGTGTGTGTGTGTATGCGTGTCTGCATATTTTTTGTGGAAGTTTTTTGAAAATAGCTATGTTACATTTGTCAATGTGGCCAATTTGAAATCCTGTCCTGTAAAATCATAAAGGGCCCAAGAATACCCATAAAAGAGATGCCATTATAGCAGATCAAGGTTGACTACATAATTTGTTTTTAGAAAAGTGAGAATGTGTCAGTTTTCTCTTTTCATAGTGTATGACAGCTGACCGTTCTGTGCCTGTGGGAGTGAATTGCTTTGCTCGCTCACCTGCAAATATATCTGGAAGGACTCACTCTTAAACTTACATTGCAACAAAGAATGTAAAAATCACCCCAAGTTACAGCTCAGAACATTTCCTGCCTTTCCTTTACAATTCCAGTTTTAATATCATAACATGTTCTTGTCACCACGAAAAAGCACAATATGTTTGGATTTTATTACAAGTTCTACCTCCATCTCCCCCTTTGCATAGAGGTTACTATACTTTTTGACTACAACACTTACATCAATGTTTCATCTTCCTTTGACCTTCTTAGTTTTCTTTTTTTCTTCCTGTCTGTCCCCACTTACCTCCTGGATTTCTGAACCTGTTTGAATCAATTGAACAAGGCTTCAGGCAATGAAAAGACCAAATCAGCCTTGTCAGAGGATTTCTCTCACTTTCAATTTCCTCCTCGATGTTGCAGGCAGTGCATCATCTATTTTAAACCAGCAATTTTATGTTTCCTTTCTCGGAAATATAAACAACCTCTCTTGTAAAAAAAAAATTATAATAATAATAAAAAATACTTGAGCTAAATGCAATGGGGTCTAATGTCGCAAAATTTAAAAGTCACAGTTTGCACTTATTGACAATAATGAAGTCAATCGTTTAAAGCATTTAAAAAGAGCTATCTATATTTTTATCCACAGATGAATGCTAATCTATAATCTAACAGTCTATTTTTCTTTCACAGATGATGGTTAATCTATAGTCTAACTCAAATATAAATCAAAGTCCTTGAAAATAACATAAATCCACAAACATACTTCTCTCAAATTATGTGAAAAACAAGATTCAAATGTCTGTAGGCTGTCAGTTACTCTGTAAGGCTGCAATACATATCGCAAGTTAAACTTAACTCTTCGATAGGTAGAAGAGAATATTTTTAATGATGTTGAAAGAGGAAAAGTCAGTCACATTAATTTACAATACAAAGTCTCTACAGAAATTCCTCATAATTCATCCAATAGTTTTTACATGACATTTAGATCAGAAACACAAATATCAACTTGCTGGTGGGTATAGAAAAAAAATGTGGATCACCAAATCAATTGACATTTGTTCCCTAAGGAACATGCATATCTGAATTAAATTAGTTTTCAACCTCTGAGAACCAAGGGTGTGTGTAAAAGATGGCATTTCATTCAATAGTTATTGGATCATTCAGTCTGCTGAGGTTAAACTGTCAGACCAACACTGTTATCCTCACACATCACAGCTAGAGTGGAGATGAAAGTGTCCATGCAGTCTCAGCCTCAGATTCATGATGCTAAACATGATACACTTATGATTGCAATAATGAAATGGCCTTCCCATGAGAGGTTCACAAGTTCTCAAATTGGCTCTATTATGGTTGCCAACTCCAACTGAATCATTGAACACATCCTGCCGTTCTCCCTGACAAAATGTGTTCACAGCTTCCAATGATGGCTGAAAGAAAACAGGCTACTTAAATCATGTACAAGTATCCTCTGTCTAACAGAAAGTTACCTGTCAGAGTTTTCCTGTAAACAAACATGCTTCCATTTGGCCCTTCTTTCATAATGCTTTGTGTGTATCCATGGAATTATCTCACATGTTGAATTGCACATTCTTCAACCATGCTTGCAAAAGACAAGATTTTGAATACATATGGAGCTGCATTGTTCAGGTCCATGAATTCAAGCTGGCAGTCCTGACACATTTTTCAGAGTTCAAGTTTATTTTTTGACTTTGGAAATATCAGTCTGTAAAATAAATATTAAATAAATATTGCTTATTAATTTGTCCACAGCTTTCAAGCAAATGTAATGGTCTGAATAGGGAAAGAGATTTTATTGTTGTCAAACTATTTATCAGTGGATTAGCAAAATCCAATTTTTTTTTCAATTCAAATTCTATTCAAATACAAATAAACTATGAAGTGGTGAATAACACCAATGGAATTAAGGACATGACTTAAAAAAAATCCTGAAGTAAAAGTTCCAGAGAAACATTTGGACGGGGTTATTGATAACGTAGACAAGTTATATAGCTTTTGTTTGGTGCATATGCAGTTCAACTCTTAAAGTAATTAAGCAGAAAGTTGGAAGTTAATAACTTCACTGGTAAATCTTAACTTGGAAATTTGAAAATTACAAGTCAGCACCATCTGGCAAGAAAGAAAGCCTTGGCCTTCATGTTGAGAAAGTGAAATGTGAAAATGATTTAAACAAAGCAGAGAGAGGTGACTGCACAAAAGCCAGTGCTGTTAATTTTGCTGGACAGAGCTGACATTAAAATGAATGTAAGTATTATGTCAACATCACTGCAGTATTTTCAATAAATCTTTTGGGAAAAAAAGAAAAACAAAAAACTTATTTTTAGCCTGTAATAAAAATACCAATTTTTTTTACAGGCTAAAATGCTGCTCTTATGGGGTCCACAACATAACTAATAGGAGAAACATCAAACTAGTTCATGGAAGTATTTGATTTTTTCATGTTGCCTTTACCATATGCAACAAACATGGTATCACATGGCGTCCAGATTCCAATATACCCTCTGGATATACTTAACAAGTGAGTTCCATGAAGTCCGCCTCTTTCTCCCAGGGATGTGTTTACAGTTTGTGTGTATCTTAAAGCCAGTTAGAACACAAATTGCTTGAAATTTTTGATGAAATTCCTTTCCCATAAAAGGAAAACCATAATATCCACCCTCCAGGCTGTTTTTCTGATTTCCTCTAACTTATCAAACACAGCCATGAGAATTAGAATGTATAATCTCTGGAATGTAAGGATGTGTTTAACTAAGGACTTGCACAAGTTTGGAGTTGGGGAGTTTTTTTGAGTCACCATGTTTTGTTTTGTTTTCTTCACCTAAACTGTATTTATACAGTTGTGTCTGTATAAATACTTAATAGCTATGAAAGTCATGTTCAAACCACATTTCTAAACACTTCATTCCTGCATGGTGAGTGTGTGTATCTATGTGTGTGCACATGAACAAGTTTGTGTGTGTTTGTTCAAAAGAGAGGTTGAGCACTGAGGTATTATAAATGTAGCATTCAATTAACTTTAAGAAGAGTGGTCAGTCCCCCGTGTCAGTCCGAGCTCTCTTTCTATTAGACCAGGGGGGGTTTAGGCAAAGCTCCAATGGGGATTAGACACAAGCTGAAGAGGAGTAAAATAATTCAGGGATGTTGGCTGCTGCCAGCCTAAATCCATAATACATTGAGTCAATGTATAGCTATAAGTGACTACATGGAAGTGATCTGGCAGGATTTTTACAGTATGATTAGATTTTAATTCTAAGTTTTGCATTGAAATTGGACAAGGATTTGGCCTCAAACTAATAAGACAGCAATACGATTATGCAGTACATCGAAGTACTGCAACAAAATGAGAATATGTTACAATGTACCTATTCTAATATTGCAATGAGTAGGAATTAAAAAGACAGTGGTGAAAAGCTGACATCATTGTAATTGTTTTTTGCATATTGAATTTAAAATGATAAATGACTGTAATGTTTAAGAACTGACACTGATTGTGTTTCCTTCTACTTTGGATTGAACAGGATTTATGGCACTTTAAATGCATATTCCCTCATCGTAAGACAACGGACATTAATGCTACACCCACAAAATAAACTGAGCTTTATTAATGGCCACACAGTAAAGTTTTGTGAACTTGCATGGTCAGTTTCCTGACTTCAGTCTATTTTGGTGCGCTGATAGCAGTTACATCCATGAGCACTGCTGATAATCCACGGATCGGGCATCTCAGGGCATTAAAAATTAACATTTTGATTATTACATCATTCATGAGGAAAGTATTAATTACATTTTCTAAAATTTGAAAATTTTAACAGCCTCATTTTTCTTCTCCTCATTCAGGGAGAGACTTTTTTTGCATTTATACACAAGGTACAGCAGTGTAACATCATTGATTATTTAAATCCTCCTCCATGCTGAAGGATCCGTGGAGAGTTAATGCTAATTAATGTTTTGTCTTCCTCTACACATCTGAAAGGTCACAGCACAGGTTCATACAATGAGGTGTTTGGAGTGAAGCAGCTGTCCTCCCCATAAATCCAGAGGCCCATCAGAGTGGTCTATAAATGTATCAAAGAAGCTAAATGTTTGCTTCAGTCTCCTCTTGAGAATTTCCTATGTCCTGTCAATTTTATGGTTACAGTGTGGTGTTTTGCTATTTAAATGTCCCACAGCATTTGCTGCAGTGACATTCATGTGTGCACAGAAACATTTAAAATTATTCAAGGCAGCAGCTCATTAAAGCAAATAGAAAACACTTGTTCCTCAATACAACACAACAAAGAAATCACATGTCATGCAGCTTAACATAATTTAAAAGTCAGTATAACCTACAGGGACTAGCAGAGGTGGAATAATATGTCAGTGCAGGTGAAGGTCTCCAAATAGGAGAAAATTATTTGTTCAGGGAAGTGGCATGTGGATGATTTATGGCACAATCGGATTCGGAAGACTTCAGAGCACATCTGGCACATCCCACCCGAAAAAGATGCAAACAACACTAGTTCCATGCATTTGTCACTTTTAGGCTGGACTTTTGCAGCTCCTTATTATCAGCCTTAAATAATAACTCCCTAAAGACTCTATAGTTGAATGAATAATTCTGTATACGAACTAGCAGAAACATATTATCTTGCCTGTATTAGCCTCCCTACACTGACTTTAACATCAAAAATAAAATTTAGAAATGTTTATTGCCACCTACAGTACAAAGCCCTGAATTGATTGCTTTTGGAATGTACAGAATATTTTAACAGTACAAAAAAAAAACTGCTTCTTAAATGCATTACCTAAGCTAGCTTCAAAAGCCTTTTTGTTACTGATGGCTGGTGGGTCAACAATAAATAAGAAATTTCCAGACATCCCACTGGGCTTTTGGGAAATTGTGAAATAGTTTTACTTTATCTCTGACTTTCTAAAACCTTAACACCTAATCCATTAATTAAAAGAATATTGATGATGTGCTACAGAGCAAATTGAGGGGAAAACTGACTCTAACAAGCAAACAAGTGAATATCGTAGCAATACAGGCCCGGTGGAGCACCACTGGGATAACTACTGACTGTAAGGGATTTTCAAAGATTCCTAATTTTTTAACATTTTCTGAAAAATTAAAAAGAAAACTCTACAACCAAATAACTCCTATGTTTAGCTTGTACCAACAAAAGCTGATATTATTACTGATTATTTCAAAATACGCAAAAACCAAAGCTCAAACAAGCCCCAATACACTCCTGTTTGACTGGTACATGCAAAACTCTAAGGTTTCATTATATGTTTTACACAATTGCCAAATGCAACAATGCATTTCTTACCTATTTTAAGGATTTTACCTCTTTAGTAATAACTGATGGGCTTAGTGTAGAGTGCAGAAAGGGGAAACTTAGATTGATAGATCTTTCAATGGGATTGGTTGACAAGAGCAAAACTACTAACAAAATATCACCCATCTATCCTTTGGTTGTGTGATTACTTTCCAGTCCTATAAATGGGGGGCTGGTAATGTCATGTAAACAGGCTAAACATGCTCATGTATACAGGCTCAAATTAAAACCTCAAAAGTCAGAACTTTTCTGTCAAATACTTTTTGACTACAAAATATGTCAATATTTTAATCCCTCTTTATTACATATTTGATGTAAAGAGACTGTGAACTCTCCGGAGGAGTTTGAAGAGCTACATAAGATTCAAAAACAGATGGCATGCCATTACTCTTTCAGAGTACATCAGAAATAAGATGATCCTAAGAGGCCAAGGAAATGCAGAAAGTGCCTTCTGGTATGGACAGTGAGAGCTTCATGAGGGCTTAGAAGAGTGTATGCCTATTCAACAGGTGTACTCCTTCCCTAATGGATAATGCAATACAATATGTATACATAGATGAGTGTATGCTGGCACATCTTGAAAGAATCCAATTACCTGGAGAAACATGGAAAATTGATCTCAAAGACAGAAAATAAAGAAGAATGTTTACTTTTAATTTAAGTGATATAACAAGCATGGTGTGAGCTCAAATTTACTCCATTTTATGAAAATTTGGGCATAACCTTTCAATTTTTCATGCATCTTTATACACAGGACACTGAGTCATGGTCAAATGAGAAACTATTTGTCATCAAAAAGAATAAATTTAAGCATAAATCTTGTGATTCAGCCGGACTATTTTGTAGAGTTTTTTTTTTAAAAAACAAACAAACAAATAAAAATTCAAATATAGCATGTTTTAGTTGACAAATATCAATTTTGCATATCATTTACTTTTGATTTAAGCACCACCCACTGCTAGTTTAAGCCCCGCCCATTACAAGCTGTTATGCATTGCTATATTTGCTTATCTCATTTAAGAAAATTAAACTGACAACAGCACATTATCCCACAGTTGCTCACACCTTTTGGATAGTTTTATTGAATATTTGTAGTTTCAAGTAAACCTATCTCAGAGTAATATCCACTTAAAGTTGCTGCACTAAATTGGATTTTTACTGTGTTATTTTTGAAACTTGACTCAAGTATTCTCTTTTCCTGGGGGGATGTTTAGTATATGTATCTGCAGTGTACTGCTTTCCCTTGCCCCCTACTGTTACAATATGAATATTTTTTGGAGGGATGAATTTTAAATTATAGCATGTCTGCTGTTTTGACAGAATACTGAATACAGAGGCTGGGTTTTCAGAATTTAATTTTAAATAAGCACACAGTGTTTCAGAATGTAGAAATATCAAATGCCAATGAAGGAATTTTACCATGATTTCGATGAATAGATTGTTCAGCATACAGCAACAAGTGCTGCAAAAAGCACTACCTGCATGCACATGTATAGTACACAGAATAAATCACTAATAACTGGGCAATTTCACTCTGTACTTTGGAGGCTGCTGCATGAAGCTGCACAGATTGTAAAAAAATCAATTCACTCGCAGAAGGGTTCCATATTTACCGTGATGTTTACAGATGAAGAGATGGAATAACAGATCACCAGGTCTGAATTGGGAATGAAGATGAATGGATGTGTCGGCGTGAGAGCTGCAACAGACTGAAAGTTTAGCCTAGTGTATGTAATCCAAACCACTTTGGCTTACGCAGTGGTGCTAAAATCAGCTGTAAGAGTAAACACATACAAACACAAACTTTGACCACCCCTTACATACACTGACCTGCCTCAGGGAACCAAAACAGAGCAGATTCAGATAGACAAGAACATTGATTTATTCCACGTGTCCAGACGTTCCAGAGGTCTTTCATGGAGGAAAAAAAAAAAATCTTCTGCCTGAGGTCGCAGAGATGGACTTAAGGGAACACATAATCTCTGCTTTGAGAAACTTTCTGTTTGATCTTCACCAATGGCCTACACACCCTACAGCACCTAAATACATAAACTGTTGATGTTCGCTTTTAAGCTTTGCTCCAAACTTCAAACTTACACCTAGTTGGGGAGACAAATGCACATATGGTCTCATAACCCTCTCCCATCCTCAACATATTTTTTTTCCCTTATGCTGTTATCTCTTTGAAGCTCCTGGGATATTAACTAGTGCCTTTTTTTATGTTCATTTCACTCATAAATCTTGTCAAAAAACACAGCTTCTTTGAAAAAAGAAAACATTAAACTTGGACTAATGTCAAGCGAGCTTTGATGCACCAGCTTTACTTGTTTGTCAAGGATTACACACCAAAGACAGACATTATCACTACAGAAGAACAGCAAGGCTCCAAAGTCATGTTTTCATAATGAACAGATAATAGAGGACACAAGAATCAACCTTGTTTTTATTATATTCCTTAGGCTATTACAGCAAGAGTCTATTGTTAGAACATAAAATGGACTGAAAGAAACACGGGGCTGTCAGATTTGTCGAGAAAAAAAATGGGAGTTTTGGAGCTGACAGTTCAATCAAATTGTGGGTAATAGTTCATTTTATCTTTGCTGGCGTTCCTAGGGCAGTATCATGACCAGACACCTGCAACCCAGAAAAGAAAATGCAAGCACAGTGAGAGGGCATGCAACTTCAAACGGGGCCATGATCTGAGTCAAAGATTTCAATCAGCAATGGCATTATCCCAGCCTGCAGGCACGGATCCGTGGAAGTGTTCTGTCTATCTACGGACAGACTCGGGTCTCTGCAACACAAGCTAAACGCTTTTTTTGACTCTGTAGGATTTACTGTCAGGAATATTTGAGCTACAGTCAGAGCACTCACATCAAAGTTTCAACAATTTATCGCAAGCAAATGTGCATTTTACTTTGCCGGTGTTACTCTGCTAATGTGATGCTCTAGAACAAATCTTTAGCAATCCTGACACGGACTGTCCCTGACCTCACAAACACACCTGGCAGCCCGAGATACACAACATTAAACAAACATGGATTTATGATAAACATTTTAAATTTGAAGGCTAATACAGGAGGAGGCTGGGGAGATGGCGGAGTTACATTTCTGTTAGCAAGCAGCAGTGTGGCAGTGAGGATGCAGAGCTTAGCCCTGTGGTAAGTAGACTGAATAAGTGCCAAATGTTCATGTGCATCATCTGTTGAGGTATGTCGTGCACAAGCAGGATGCATGAAGATAAACACAGAGTACACAGACCAAGGTAATTTTCTCTGTCTTTGTGTATCACAGGGTCGCACATGGAAATTAAATTTTGTACTACTTTGTGCTGCACACATAAAGGAAAAACACTAAATAGAACAGGCAAAGAATAAAAGAATACAATATAGAGTTATTTATATACTTATACATGTATACACTCAGGAAACAGTTTTGTAGAGTGTTTTCTGAGTTTGCATCTGGGAGAAAGTAAACAGCAGCCACAGGATAGTGATGATTCTATGGTCAGCATCTTCACATTCGGTATAGATTGTATTTTTCAAATATCTAATAGTATTCCTAGTAGAGTGATCAACAAAACTCTAATTACTGTCAAATTAGGTGACAAGATTCTTTTGCAAAAAGCTTAATGTTAGAGAAAAGGGGACCAGCAGATGGCAGAATTTGTGACAATTTGTGTTTCTTATCACTGAGTGTTTTTTTTGTTTGAATTCAGCTGAAAGGGGGTTGAATCAAGTAGAAACCTTGTGAATCTAAATTGAACTGATTTATTTTTGAAAATCAGCCCTAGTCGACATGCTATTTATTTTTTGTGTTTATAACCCTGAAACTAGGATTCATGTAGACATCTGAGATGTACAGAAAAGAATAATGCAGCTGATAAAATTCTTCACAACTATATAAATCCCTTCAAGAAGTAGTTTACACCAAATCTGCAAGTCTATGAACTTCGCACAGAGATTACTGGAATATTCTTTGCCGTTTATTGGAAAGCTCACAAATAAACAGCACTGTCTGTACAACACTGCCTAAATGTACTATACAGCAAGCTGCAACCCCTCAGAGAAATGTTTTTATTCTACAAAACCCTCCTCAAAAAACCCTAGAACTGAAGCCTGCGACTTTCTTTTTTTGTACAAGAATACACAGAGGTAAAGTGTGTGAAGCAGGAACTCATTTTGGCAAGTTATTAATATCTGTTGTCATTCACACTTGAGTAACCAGTAATATTATTTTTTTCAATTTATAACTGTTGAGGGAAAATGAGCCTTTCGCTTATTATTTCTGGCTTCATAGGTTCATTTATAACTCGGGTTAAATTGTTTTATGTCTTGTCAATAATCAAATTAATTACCTCTCATTTTATTTGTTATTTTTATTTAATGTGTTTTTCAAATGAATGGCTCTCATCATTCATTTGTCATTAGCAGAAACAGGTTTGTTTAAAATGTTCCTGTGTGAATTGGAACCCTCAATGAAGTTTGGTCAGAGTTTAACTCAGGGAAATGATGTGCAATCCATTGCATTACACAAGCTCAAACTTCACCTGGTATTACCTGAGTACCTGCTGTGTCAGACTTTTTCCACTCGGGCAAGAGAAGCAGACATCTAAAAAAAGGAGCTGATGGGGCGTAAGGACTCAGTGACTCTGTGATAAAATAAGAGAATGGAGGCATAATGTTCTGATATCTAAATGCAAATTAGAAAACCACCATATGATTGTGCATTTGTTGTGGTTTTTTTTGTTTGTTTTTTTTTGAGGGGGGGTACATATATGTGTGCAAACTAACCGTGTGTACTAATTCAGTGGGGAGTATTCAGTGATATGTGTTTAGCAAGCCTCTGAGGGCTGGCTGGAGCATCCTGATAAGGACTGTTAGTTGTAGTGCAGATGTGTACCGGGCTGCAGTGTGCATTTGCCGGTGTTGTATTGGTGTTCTCCCCTGCCTCACCTGTCCCGGTGTTATCTGAAGGGACACAGGAAGCTCCTTGGGGGCGGGTCTCAGTAATGACAGACAATTGCTTATCACAGACCAGCAGTGGGATAGAAACCCCTCTGTCTCAAAGGCTGTTGTTATAGAGATAGTTGAGTGAAAATTAGTGGCTCTCCTACACACCAACACAGAAAGTGATTTCTTGTTTCTGAACGCTTCAGCTAAGACTATATTTCAGTCAACAATAGAGTAAAGTCCTGCCTGGTTACACCATCAGCAGAGGTTTACACAGAATTCAGGCAATTGAAATGAATAATTAATACTGGCTCACAGCAGGGACTTAAATCTGCCCGAAGCATTCGCCTCAGGTTCACTTTGATAAAAATGCAAATATGTGCCGCTGACCAACAGCAACTCATCTTAATAGTTTTGACCTTAAGATATAATTTTAGCCCATTTGCAAGTCTAAGACTTTTTAACGCCCAGCTTCAAGCAAATATTGAATATTTTAGATTTACTTTTTAATTCACTCCAAGCACTTTGTAATTTATCTCTAATTCACCCATTCACACTCTTATATATCATGACAGCCTGAGCATTGGGAGTAATCTGGGTTCAGTGTCTTGCTCAAGCACACTTCAACATGTGAACAGAATAAACTGGGGATTGGTCTGTTAACCCTGCTGTAAGTGGACCACCCACTCCCTCTCCTGCTGTTCTTATTGCTTGCACTAATGACATTGGTTCCAAACTCTTTATGGAAGGCCAGCAACAATGAGGCTAATATTAATACTTGAACATTTAAAGTGCCTTATAAAGTTTTCATTCAAACATTTCTTTTTTCCTAGTATTATTTACCAGAGCACATTGTGTGCTTCTACGCTTATAATGAATTCATTTCTTCTTTATAAGTTTTTACAGTTATTTTAAATCAAACATTATTTAGCTGCATCCACTTCATTCGCTGAAAACGTGTCTGCATCACCCACATGTGAATTGGCATGAGCAACCTCTTGCATGTGCACAAGATAAGCAAGAAATGGATGCACTCAGAAAATCAGCTTCAGAGTGCGTGAGGTCAAAAACTCCATAGAAATTAAAACTGCAAACACAAATCTGGTGCTTATAGAGTCTGGTCATAGTCACTAATCCTCAAGTGCAAGCCAATTCAGTTTTATCAAATCAGGATTTCTCTGCAGCCAAAGGGCACTCGATCTTGCACGGTTGCATAGATAAGCACAATAAGGTGCACATTGCCAAAGATCCATCTTATGTGACTGATGATGCACAAACTAGAGAATGAATAAGTCATCCCTTTTTTTACAGGATGAATGGAAAACAACGAGAAGGGTAAATAAAACACTCAAAGACAAATTGGAGTCTATCTATCTCACCTATTGACTCCAGCAGTGGCTGCTCTCCAGGTAACGGTGCAAAAAAAAGGTCTGAAATTATGAAGCTTTTATACACACAGCTGTATTTGAGAAGTGTGCATGTGCATGACAATTGGAACAAAATGATGAAGATGTCAGATCAGTTCACATCAGACAGATCATCAAGAGAGATATTTTTCATTTTCATTCATTTATTAATTCATTTGTGCTTTTCAAAGCTGCTTAAGATTGAATGAATGCACATTATAGGCAAACAAAGTCTATTTAGTGAAATCCTGTCAATGACCTTCTTGAGATAATTTGGGATTTTTATAACTGCAATACATTAATAAAGAAAAACAATTTCCTGCTTATAATTTGTAACTGCTTAACTTGTGAAAATACAAAATCTCGATTTAAATGGAGGTAGACATTCATGTGTAGCTTTCAAAGGACTGAGCCTTAATGCTTGCAATTAAAACTAGGCTTTTAGTCCTGTACTTACATATGTTTCTGCTCATAGCCAATAGCCATACCAATTTTTTTTTTAATGTTCCTTTCTGTGAAGGTGGATCATGTTAATTCATTCATTCTGACTGGCCGGCCTAACAAGAATTTAAGTTCATTAAATGAAGCATCAAATCTCTTGTTCCATGCTGAAAGTGCTCCTGGCAAGAGCCTTGGTGTGAAGCAAAATTACCATGGTAACAGCTCTCATAGCAGCAGTTATGTAGTTATATGTGTCCATGAAGAACACTCAATTTGCCCGTATCCACTTGTTGAGTGCCAAGAAAAAAGAAAAAAAAAGGTAAAGTGTTACTGGCAGTGGGCTATTGGCCTGCTCCCATGGTGAACATGCTGCTTATGAGGTCCCCTGTGGGAAAATGTTGCACGAGAGGGGCATCAACATTTCATCAACACATCTAGAAGGGGATATTTTGATCATCCGAGCGAAACAATAAGAGAGACAGAGGGCCTTAGCACTTATATTTTACAACATCATCTTGGCTCCTTTCCTGGAATGTCAGTGCGGTCCTTGGAAAACAGAGCCATCATTATCTCTCTTATGGGAATACACAGTTGGACAAATTGGATGAGGCAAAAGGGAAAACATTAGATGTACTTTAAGCATGAGAAGAGAAGAGAGAAAACAGGCAGAAAAAAAAGTTTAAAGAGGATATTTAGAAGATCTCTGCTTCACACTTCACTCCAAGACCTTGTATTTTCACTTGTTACATCCTTCACTTACACACTCTTCCACCTGAGCTGTGAAGTGAGAAAAAAAAGTATTGGATAATTGCTGTCAGTGCATGAATGTGGTATGAAAGATGAACATTCAAGGCCAAAACTAAATAAAGAAATTTGATTTGGCAGTGGTAAGAGTGTGTGTGTGTGTGTGTGTCTGTGTTTTAAATTGCAGTGTGAACGTCAGTATATGCAATTTAGAGATGGACCTCACAGATGCAGCTTTGCCAGAAACACAGTAAAATAGACTGTGACAAACCTGCTAAATGAGAACAACTCGGCATCATCAATCACAATCTGAAACCGAACTTATGTGGATCAAACAAATGAAGGAGATTTGAACTAAGCCAAGTGCTAACAGAGATAGTGTCTAAAGAAAGGTTTTTTTAAGCAAAGTACATATTCAATTTAATTCAAATTCATGAGTGAAAAACTCCCAAGGGCAACTTTAAGGATTAGAGAAGATTAAGGAAGGAATGTGGTCATGGTTAAAATGAAACCTGGATTCGGTTTGGGGTCGGTGATGGGATGCAAACCGTGGTTTATAAGAGTCACTGTTCACACAGCTACAAGGTCTACCTTTGTCACAGACATGCAAAGCACAATTTTAGTGTCTGATTCAGTGATGATTGCTGTTTTGTCTCTTGGGATTCAAGAATTTCTGCCTTGTATTCTAATCAAAGGAGACGGAGCACAAGGACCTGCCGGCCCTCTGACCCTACGGATTTCACAGTTCTTGGCTGAACAACTTCAGTGGAAGCTTGATGATTGAACGAGCTTTGTGAATCTTCACAAGTTGGTGCCAAAAAAGCAGAAAACAGCAGCCAGGAGGAAAATTGCTTGGTGTTCCTGACAAAAAAGAGCTCCTTTACAAGGGCATCCGAGTCTCTTTTTTTTGCTGTGTAAGGAAGAGAAGGAAGGAATTTGAGAATCAAAAGGGATATCAGATCCGCTGGGATCTAAGGAGGACTTGTGGTACCTGCCAAGCTCTGGGTCACCTATAATGACAAAATATGTTCCTTCACCTCCTCAGCAGCAGCAGCAGGAGCAGCAAAAGAGAACTGAATCAAAGAACTTCTGAATACTTGCCCAGATTCACCGGTTTCTCAAGCCTCACCGTGTAATGACCCAGAAAAGGAGTTTGTAATAAGGGAGTCAGTCTAACAAGGCCACCGAGTATGCTGTTCGGCATATTATTCCTCCAATCTTTAGGGTAGTTCAGCTCAACCCAAATACTTCATACTTCAAGTAGCCAATTTTTTTTTTTTTTTAAAGAGAACTGACTTGCAATAGGCATGTAAGGTGAGGCTTTACTTGGTGCTCATGGTGAAATTCAAAAACTAGAATAAAGAATATAAAGAGGAGGAATGATTGTGCATCCACCAATTAAAATGAGTTTTACTAAGCATGTCGTGCCAACAACTGATTGCACCGACCACAGCTGTGTGACCAGCAAGGCAAATTGAGTTTGTAAAGTACAGGAATATTGCTTCAAGCAGCCACTTTGTCGAGGAAAATTAGCAGAAATTGGTACTTAAAATGATCAGAAATTGGTGTTAGAACAGATTTGTATTACTCAACTCTACAGGGAGATATTTAACTTCATCCTACTTAAAATGGTTCCTGCAGAACCAAGATACATATTCAGTTGTATTCAACAGGTGCTTTATCCTATTATTGTTTAAAAGAAAAGTGTATTGGGGATCCTAAGGGACCCGTGTTTAAAGCACCCGACTCCGCCTATGCAAACTTTAAAAGTTGGAACTATTTCTTTACTTAGTTTTTGCCACAGGGTCCTAATTAGGGTTGGGAATCGAGAACCAGTTCCTGTAGAGAACCGGTTCCGTGTGTTTCAATTCCATGGAATCGTTTGGCAGT
>JAPZDV010000011.1:6043999-6071394 GCA_029814665.1 Acanthurus lineatus | reverse complement strand
GATAAAGAATCGAATCGTTAAGCAGTATCGATAATGGAATCGGAATCGTAAAAATCTTATCAATTCCCATCCCTAGTCCTAATCGAAAACAAATGTAGGTCAATCAAAGGAGACGTACACAGACATTCCCATGTGCTCTTTCGACTGTAAGGTGCTTTTTGTTCTATGTGAACACCAGTCCTTTAAAGTTTTGTTCTAAGCTTAATTACCTTTATTTAATCTTTATATGCTTTATATTAAAAAGCAAATCGATTAAAGAATGTTGAGTTTTTAATTATTGTGGGTTCATTTCACTGATTTGATATTAGAGTCAAAATTCCATCTTTAAATATAATAGATAACATTTAATAAGTACTTATTCCACTTTTTGTTTAATCTTACAGTAGTTCAATATCCCGCAGTCCCAAAGGACTCCAGTTGGAAGTCCTTGTATGTTATTTGTAGGATTAGGGCTAAACACAGCTTATTAAATCCATTATTTGTTAAACACATTTTTTTAAGTTCTTAGACTGTTCTTTCTTTCAGCTGAGGAATCTATTAGCATACCTTTGAGGAAGAATTATTTTATCTGCTTTTCACAGAGTACAAAACACTTAACAGATCTGATGAAATAATGTGAGCTCTTTAGAAGACAACATGCACAGCTGTGTGTTCTCCCACTCCGGCAAAACGAATCTCTGTTTCTCTGATCAACTGACAAAATAAGCAGCTGAAAAAGCAACAGCAGCAATATATTTTTTTCGAGATTTTTTTTTCCTCTTTCATCCATTACAATCTACACCCTCTCCTGTGCACTGTGTGAGGCGCTGTGGCAGAGGGGCTGCCTCTCTCTTCCCTCTGACACTCTTCCATTTTTCACACCAGGAGGATCCCTCCGTTTAAGTGAATGTGATGGAAATGGCTGTGGGTCGATTGAGGACACAGCAGGGCCCTCTAGGTTAAAGTGCCATGATCAATCATGGAATTAAGGATCAAAGAGTCTGGCTGAATTCTGACTGTGAAATAGGGATCACTCCTGCACGAACAAGCACAATGACAACACAAAAATCATGCAATACTTTTGTATTTTAGTTGCTTCCAAAGGGATGTTAGCATGCATAGCACATGTAGAGTACACACAGATTACAGGTAGAATCTGAATGGGGAACTTGGTGTGCAAAGATTACAGCATTAGCATTTTTGACATCCTGCATTGTGGAGGATGTCCACTGCATTACTTAATCACTTTAGGCATTATTTAAATGAATAATTTGCTCTTAGCTTAGATGTCTATTCAAAAGATCCCTTGTCCTATTGTCTGGCACGCTGCTCTACAGGATGGATTGCACAGCATTCTTCCAAAAAACCTATCTGCATCTGTTTTTTTGGTTTTTTTTTGTACAAAGCTAGTAGAGAGTACCATTTAACACAATAGTCTAGATCACCCACTGGTTTAAGATATGGTGGCTGCTGCAGCCGCAATATATGATTTTTTGTAATATTCACACATTAAGTCATTCGGTAATCCCTGTGTGGCCTGTAATTCTAGTGAATTTCTTCAATGTGTCACACTAAGTGTCCTTTTGGTTCGATGGTTTAACACCCCGTCTATGGCAGACATGTTTCATACATGTCTGAAGAAAAAATGACACATACTTAAAATTGAATCAATACAGCTGCCCACACCGACTGCATAACTGCTCATGTTTCACCATGCCTATGTGTATAACTGAGATCTAAAGATATCAACTGTGTTTTTACGCTGATGAAGAACTGCAGCTGCTGCTACTGTGTGCATACTGATACAGTGTTTTGGCCATGTGGTTGATGTAGATAAGGTGTAAGATCATGCAGACCATGTAACTGCAACATGCTTGGTTTGATTCAACTGTCACTATCTTCTCATGTTGTCTTCCTCTAGGGTCAAAATCACAAAAAAAAAAAAAAAACAGTGCAAAGGCTTGAAGTAACTTCAGCTAGTACAGTGTTAACCACATGAATATAACATTATGATGATTTATTAACAGAAAAGTTGTGGCACAGATTCAGATTCATATTCATAACGGATGCTTGCACAGAACCTGGCAGAACGCTCTGCAGGACGCCATCGGAGTCTGTCCCAGCAAGAAGTCATGAGTAGGGACTGCAGTGGCTGCCCAGTGAGACGAGCAAGAAGGAGACTGAGAAAAGGGTTTGTTTATGAATGGGAAGAGGTGCGGTAGGAGGTCTGAACACACGCAGTGACTGGATGAATGAGATGGAGTGGGAGGTAAAGAGGAGAGGTCGGAGTGAAAGGTGTGCATGAACATGGCATCTGGTGTTAATATCTACATATGCATCATTGTAGCTGTTATATTTTATTTTATTCTTTTTCCTTTCCATTATTCTTCTTTTTTGAGTTTTTGAGTTTTTTTCAGATTAAAAGTTGTAGCTTGATGGCTCCACCACAGTTTTGGCCAAATACTTTCCCCTGGATCATCTATTTGTGACAGTCAGGTAGTATTTAAAATCGATGATATGTGAATGCACCGAGTTCAATCAGGAAGCAGTATATGTGTGTGTTTTGCACACTAATGCAGGTGTATGTGGAATGTAGCATTTGGTTAGGGGTTAAGTGAATAAAGCAAAGAAAGTGTCTACACGTAAAATACCTTTTTCCACATTATTGATTTTCTATTTCCTTTAGTTGGAAGGAAATGGATTTTGAACACCAGTCCACTGCTACTCTAAGTACCCCCAGTGGATCATATCAGCTCTTTGCTGCCAATAACTTTAAAAAAGTACAGCGTGTCAGTGAATTAAAGACTTTGTGAGGATTGCTGACCAGAAAAAAATATTTTTTTCCCTGTCAACTTATCACATGCACTATTGAAAACGTCTCTAAAGTACAAGCATTAGTAAAGCCAGTAAGCAGAGCAAAGCAAACCAGTGTTTTACTGACACAAGGAATGCAAAAGGAGCAGATGGCAAGCCACTGGAGAGTTCAAATGTTTATTGCAGAAGCTTTACCTACAAGACCATATGACTTCAAACTCCAGTCACTGTACTTGACCCTTTTAGGGGAAAGTGCATGTAAGGGAAATAATGAAATGGGTGATTGAATGAAGCTCCAAAGTTCTCACAGCCAATGAGTTTTTAATTGGTGCCACTAGTCTTTTGCAGTCTTTCATTTATTTGTTTGTGTGTGCCAACTTTTTGCACCACTCAGATGATTGTTAAGGGACACTAGGGAACTCAAATGTTTGTGTATTGTCTGAAAAATTCAAGAAAAATACAACTTTCATTTTGATACCAAAAACAGGTTAATTAGAATGCTTGACATGCACATTTAGACTGATCAGGAAGCTATAAATATGCAGGGCGAAAAAATGAACAGACACCAAAGCTGTACGTATTGCAGAAAAACTATGGTCTTATGTATGAAAGTGGAAAAGAGTATATAATTAGCCACAATGGGGTTTGAGCCATGAATCCTCTGTGTGTAACAAAGGCAGTGACAGCTGTGCATGTGAGGGAAGTCTGGTACAGTAAACCACATACACCTGCAAATTTATTAACATCGAGTTTGAAACTACAGCCTTGTTGCATTTTATGGATAAATTGTTGTCAAAGAATAAAAATGCAAAAGTTCTTAAAGTTTATCACATTTCAACTGGTCCAGTAGAAGTAAAGACATTTCTCTCAGAACAATAACCCAACAGTCAGGATTAAATGTTGGCATTGTATGTTTCTGTAAACCACAGACATGTTGAAAAAAAATAAAAAATCAGTAAAACTTGACATTTTGGTAGGTGAGATCTTGTTAGGTTTGGGTACAAAAGCCCCTTAGTATTGGAAGAGAAAAAAAGGATCAAAATGCCTGTTTTGTCATCCTGAATGCTGCTAACTGTTTCAAGTTCTCTCAGTAAAAAAACATCTGTTTCTTTTTAACTAACAAACAAATTATTGCAGGAGTAAACTTCTAATTAGATGCAGCTTTTTAATTTTCTTTTTTTGTATGTATAATATTAGCCCTGCATCTGTCAGCTCACTGCGTCTTCATCTGATAAATTATCCTCATACAGTCTACGTGTCATTACAGTAACATATGGGTTCTGGTGGATGACCTTTCCAGTGCACTTGCCTTTAACAAAGCACTAATTAGAAGTGCCAGTGGGATCGGAGAGCTTGCCAATTAATAGATTGTAATATAAAAAGATGAGATCTTGGGTGAAACACTCAAACCATCATATTCCTCCCACCTCTTTGTAGTAGGCACATGTCGAATAGAACAGAAAGATAAGGTGCACATTTATTTGACCTGGCTTATTTCTAATTAAATACAGTCTCTGCAATTTTCTTTTTAAAATTTGACAGCAAAGGTTTAAAATTTATCCATTAAAGCAACAAAACATCTTAAAGGCGAAGGGATTTAGATTCAACCCCACAGAACCCCATTACTTATTTTTGAGTGGCTCAGTTTACAACTAATAATCCTCTTCCTGTCTCTTGGGCAGTGGTATAACGTCTCACCAGCTCTCCAGCTCACAGTATGGCACAATGAGCTCCTTCCACTTGGGCGAGCAGCTGATAGTCCCAGAATGAAAGGTTTATGGAGTCATTAGTAAGGTTTTCATATGTCTGTGCCACTTTTAATTACTTCACAGCTAATAGTCATGTCTGCTGTGGAGGAGGTGGGAGGAGGACGAATGAGATGTCCTTTAATTAATATTTTGGGCCCCCACCTTTTTTTTTTTTTTTTTTTTTTTAAGGCTGGTAGTGTACAAAGCATTGCAGGACATTTGGCCATTTGTTGAGCAGGATAAGGTTTACATTAGTATTATGGGTTGTTCACCAATCTGATAAGCTTAACAAAATACCACATTGCCTGGGCTGCTGAGTGCTGCTGTTATTGTCATGATTGTGTGTTTTGTTTTCAACCAAATGAGCTGAGGTGGTATCATCCACCATGAGACTATAATATAAATGAGAAAACACGGAAAGGTACCCGTTCAATGTGAAAATTATGATGAGCTTATCTATGCAGCTTAATGAACTGCACCCGAATCGACATTCTGGAGGCCATTTTCAGCCAATTAACAGTGAATCAGCTCAGAGCAGAATAGAAAACAACCTGCTGTTGTGGAGAAAAAAAATGCTGTACTGTACCAAAGCTGGAGCAGATAACCCACCCCATTATTTACCTCCTTGTTTATATGTGCACATTTGCGGGATGGCATTTTCTTTTTTTATCAAAGACCTTTCTAACACACACTTGCTCGCTTGCTTGCTTGCTTGTTCTCGTCATCCAGCCTGACTATATTTAATGCCATTACGGGTACAGCTCTGCAGCATATACAGCAGAATCATAATTACAGAGATCGCCCAATTCTCTCAATATGTCCCAGAAGAAACCAGCACTGAGCCACATGAATCAATTTTATGTTGTAATTTCACTGATAGCTGATTTTGTATCTTGTCTGAGTATTTATACTACACGCCATGTGCTCATGAGGGAAATGTCAGCTCAAGTAAGCACCATCAAGAACACCGTGTGTAATTTTCTAACCCCATCAGTGCACATTTGCACAGCACACAGTTTTTTGTTTTTTATTCCTACCATCACTGAACTAATTAAGACAGAGCAGGGGAATATTCCCCTTCATTTACTGAAATAACTGTAACCTGTATCAACCAAATGATTATGTAGTTACTAATGATTTTGTTTTTGAAATATTCCTGAATGCTAACCACCTGCAAAATTGCTTTGACACACTGCATGGAGCAAATTTCTCATTTTAAATAAGTTTTATTTTTGGTGTTGAGATGTATCAGGTGTGAAGTATTGTGTAAAAAGCCACTTGCAGGAAGGGATTTATTAACATAAGACTGCATTATGCATGCACTAGTTAATGCCAAGAGAAAACAATTATTAGCTCTCCACTTGTTCCAAATTAGTGCGTTTTGTATTTTGTACCACTGAATATTGCTTTGAATGTAGAGGAATATGTATGCAAATATAGAAATGAGGACAAACTGAAAGATTAACATAAAGACACGTGTGCCAAGTCAGATTTTCATATTGGGATAAATGCTGGAAAATAATGAACAAAAGACTATTTTGTACCAATATATTCAAAGCACATACAGTGTTTTTTTAGCCAAGAAAGTGATGCATCTCGTGGTAACCTGATTTGAACTTGGCACTCATATGCGCGAACATGCATATATTATAAAGATCACAACTGTGATTAAACACAAGCAATTAGTATGTTAGCAAACACTAACTGACCCTATCATTGTTATTGTCACTGTGTACGCTTTACTCTCTTTATTATCTGTAGGTTTTCCATTTTTTTCTTTGAAATCTTCTCTGCTCTGTGATTTGATAGAAGTTTTCATTAACATGACATCAGTTCTTACAGTTTTCAATGAAACTTTCTGTTTAAACTCAAGGACATTAAGAGAAAACTGAGTAGAAACTGTCTTGGTTTGTTTACACGGTCCTTCAAATGGTCTTTTAGTCTCCTGAGCATCGTTCTGTGGCCGTAAGTCTCCACCGAAGGGATGACATTAAGTATGTTTAGTGCTACCTTATTTTCGCCAGATGTAGTGCTTGGCATTCAGACCAGAGAATAAAATTTTTCGTCTCAGAAGACCTGATAATGTTCATTACTCATGCTGTGGGAGATCTTTAGGTGCCATTTGGCAAACTCCAGGCAAGCTGTCATATGCCATTTATTCAGCAGCCGCTTGTGTCTAGCCACTGTACCATAAGGGCATGATGGATGGAGTGCTGCAGTGAGGGCTGCACTTCTGTAAGATTCTGCCGTCTCTGCAGAGAAACTTTCACGCTGTTCCATTGGGCTTTCAGTTATTAACTACATTTTATGCATTTATGTAATATTTTTATTTCCCCAAGGCTCCAGTTAATGACAGGTTGTCTGAATACATTTTTTAGTAAAAGAAAAAGTTGAGAGCTGTACTCTTCCTTATGGTTTTGATGAAGAAAGGGAGTGTCCATGTTCAGAAATGAAGATGCCAGTGAAACTCATTAAATCTAATTCACAAATCAAACTAAGCAGGATACATCTCTATCAGATACACAAGCCTGGCTGTTGAACTCTGCATTTGGCTGAGATATTTCTTTGCTTCAAGATTCTTTGTTTGATCAAGTATATTGTCTATTACTCTAATAATACTGATCACGAAGTAAAATAAAATACTGAAACAAGTTATTGTGAACTATTTTCAGAGAGAAAAATATGAGAATAAGGAAGATTGCCTTACTTAAAAAAATGCTATTTTTTTTGGTAATGAAAACCTGTCAATATGGTATTAATTGAACAAGACTCATTGTTAAGACATCGAGTGTGCAGTGTGCCTGGCAGGTCTGGACCCCCCCTTGTAGCGTTTGCGCATGTCATGTTTAGCAAGTCAACAGTAAACACAAAGATGGGAAAGTTGTTGGATCTGCAGGTGTTCCAGTGATAGCTATTCATGAGAAGTTAAATCATCCTTTGGGGCAAATTAAATTTCATAGCAATCCATCAAATGGCCTTTATGTTAAAACCCCAAAATGTCAACCTCAGAGTGATACTTGAGGAAAATCAGAAGATAGGCTTCATCCTCTGGGGATCACAGATGTTTGCACAGGCATTAAATAGGTTTGTTGTGATATTTCACTCTGTGCAAAATTTTGTTAACTGAGTGTCTTTGTCATCTCTAAAGCCATAGTATCCAAAGATGACTGGAAATATAAAGATTAATGTGAATTAACTTTCTACGTCTTATGTGCAAGTGTTTGCATTCCCTTTTTTATGTGTACTGACAAAATGAAGTTCGTACAATATAAAATAGTTGCCTCAAACCTTTGCTATGCAACTCCACAGTATTTCACCGGTGTGGTTACTGTAGGTACAGTGAGTAACACTTATTAACACTCCAAAACATATCACTGCATTTTGAGCTGACACACTCTCTCTGTGAGAGCCATTGTAATGCATAGTGAGTGTGGCAACAAATGCTACGTCTGGTGATCCTTAAAGGTTGCCCTTTACAGAGCCAAGCGTCAGCGCACCTATTCATCTGTGCCTCCACTCTCCCTGTGATGCTGCAGGAGTGGTGCACTGTGTCCAGGGACTTTTGAAAGGTGAAAACTCTCACACCACATAACTGTAAACTAACACAATCATAGATCAGGGGAGCAGGATGGTGCAGTGAGTAAGGAGAATCTGGGCCTTAAAAAAAAAAAAAAAATCCTCCCTCTCAGACACCGTCCAAGTGTCCTTGAGCACGATACTGAATACTTGGCACCTGCAGCTCTGCTCTGTTACTGATTCTTACCTCTTTGTGGCTTGTGGAGGAGGAAGCAAAAAGCCAATTACCCAACAAGGATCGATAAAGTATTACGTTATATATTTTCTTTTTCAGTCCACGGCTATATTTTTCTTGTTGAAGTGGTCCTAAAGTCCCAGAAAATCGGTCTTTTGAGATAATAAAACATGAACTATTGTTGTATTTGAATTGCAAAACCGCATACAGTTCAAAAGATGCTGAGGGAAACTAGCAGGAGGATTGATAGATCCACACTTCTTGTATACATGCACAAAATTCCATCAGCCTGAGACATCAAGGGCCAATGGAAAGGCCAGTCAGAGTGATGAATTTCCCCCCTTGATGTCTCCCTCTTTATCGAAGGCATATTCAAAGGTCTAAACCCAATTACATGAAAAGCCCTTGATAAAGGAGTCAGTGCTGTTCTCTTTGATTAGTGTGCTGGCTTAAGGATCTTGTGACATGAGAAAGGAAGTGGATACAGATGTCTATCAAATACAGTTAAGCCCTACCACGTTTTTTTTTTTTTTTTTTTTTTAAAAGGTAGTGTTTAATTTCAAAGGCTCCGGCTGTCACAGGCAAGTTTCAATCAGTTACGCTGTCTTCAAACACAGTTGGAGGGGTTTTATATCTGGCTCCTTAATTTTTGTTCTTGAATATCTTTCATCACTGGGATAAATATCCTTTAAATCCTGCTGAAGCAGCCATTAAAAGCTCCCGTATTTGCTTTGCCAAGGTGTGATGGAGTGGACTCGATCCCTCCTGTGCCCTCGTCATCGTGTCTTTCACTGACAGCTTCATGTTGAGTCACTAAGTTATTCCACCGCAGGGACCGACAGTCTCACATATACATCCTCATAAAATTTGTCACTCATCCATGCAGCTGTCCTGAGGGCTGCCATCTTTGCCTGTTTTTATGTTTCTAAATGCCAAGTGAGTAACATGTTGCATCCTGTGGCATTAAAACCATGTGTGAAAAGCCCTTTCAGAAATCAGCTACGGACATAAGTGTCCTATTGATATTATATGTTAGCTTCATGTTCTCCTTTGAGTAACTTTTCTGTAAAAGTAGTCTGATACAGCAAAGCCCTCTTCACAGCCCTACGTAAGCACTGATGAAAGGTCTTCTAGCACCATTTGTCCTTGTGCTGTAGTAAAAAAAAGAAAATTAAAGAAGAAAAAGCCTACATCACTCTAATTTGTTTATATATTTAAAAAAAAAAAAAAACTCTCAATCTTCTTGGGTTGCACTAAGCTCAAAGTACAGCTTTGGTGCCTTAGGGAAAAAAAAAAAGTTACAAGCAGTCTCCACCCACCTACATCCACCTGCCCACAATGACAATGCTTACATACTGATGTAGGGCTAACGTTCATCATGCACACCTTGTTATTTTAGCTAACATTATGTCCTACTGATTAGCACAAATAAAGCTGATGTAGAAGTAATTATTTATGCACGTATTTAGTAACAAAGGGTTGGGAAAACAATGTTTTTTTGCCCCACAATATTGCTTGATGGAGTCCTAACATTCCTAAAATTCCTTTAAAAACCATGTCAACTGTTTACAGCACAGATTTCCTACAAAACTTTTTCATTTGAAGAAATAGGAAATTTAGGAAGGATAGGTCATCAACACCAAAAAGGGAAGCTTAAGACTGCAGCAAACATTCAGAAAACGGAGGAAAAACTCACTGAATCTGACATGCCCACTTCTCAGGACTTATAAATTTCAAGAGTCAGGAAACAGGCAGGAAGCATCGCTACTGACCCATCTGACTCTGGACATGATGTGCTCCATTTTCTCACCTCTGGCTACAAAACCCTGTATGCCAACACAACAGGACACAAGAGCAGTTTCTTCTTCTCCCACAGGCCACTACTGTGAAGAACACTGAAATCAATGAAAATGTACAGTTTATTTCATGTTCATATCATCATATACTACCAGTGTCAACATATATGCTGCTATTATATATATATATTTGTCAATAAAAATCCCCATGCCTTACATAACAAATGGACATGAATGCATGATATAATGTAAACTGTCCATCCAATGAATGTACACTTATTCAGTATTTGTTCTTTATCTGTTCAAACTTTTATTGACCTTGTTGTGAGCTGTATATTTATATCTGTGCAAGTACACTGAGAGCAGTGTAAAATGGGAGCCATATCCACAATATTTGTACACATACATGGCTATTGAAGCTGATTCTGAATCCAAGAAAGAATGACAATTACACCTTATCAATCTTGAGTAGTGGTATGAATAAAGGAACACCCTAAGTCTCCTTAATGCTGCTGGTGGATTAAAGCTATCAGGTAAACAATGGAAACTTCCTTAAGGGAGAAGGTGATTTAGTTTTACCATTCCTAGAACATTGTGATGTTAATAATGGTGGTAAATTTAGGGTTAGGAGAATTACAAAACATTTGATCTCAATGGCAATATCAGAATGATTTAAACAGAACAGCATCCAAGGATGTAATTGACTCCAGAGATGCAGTTAGAAAGGTCATCGGTTACAAATGGTGATGTTTGAATGAGGAAAGTGTATTGAGGAAAGTGGAGCGGGAACAAGTGCAAACCTAAGTGACAATAGTTATTGGTTTATCTTCCATTCTGAAGCCATGAATCTGTCATTATGTTCAATGCCATCTTGGTTTTTGGAAGAAGTTAGCATACTTGGATGAAAGTGGAGTTGGGGATAATACACAGTGCTATTCCTCTATCCTGACTGACTCTGATTGAGAACTTAAACATGCCACGGTATTAACTTGTCAATGACAAGGTAGCCATGTTCTAATGTAAACCCTGCTTTACTTTTACTCTAAAAAGAAGCAAAATTCACGAAATAAGCATTGTGCTATATTAAAAAGACTTGAAAATGGTGATTAAGGCCATTACCTACTTAAAAAACTCTTAAAGTATCCATAAATGGGAATGACATTTTAGCCAAAAATTCATTAAATGAGAAGTCTTTCCATTTTTTAATATACTGTGACACTGCCTGTCTTTTTATATGATAAAATTTGTGAGGGCCACTTATTGAGCAGCTGGGGCAAGTGTCATTGATAGAACCTTGATAGAATAATGCACCTCACCTGTTTTTCAGTCTGTGCTTCCTTTTGAGAAACAAGTGCAACATATCTTAGAAGCCCTGCAGATCTATATATTATTGTTGAGCATAGTCACATAGTAGCAGTCTATGTAGTCATAATTTTGGGTTCATATAATAACTTACAAAGACTGGAAAAACTCAATAATAAGGGCAACCCTCAGATTTACATGTCCGACAATGATGAGAACAAACATGAGAAACGGCCTTCTTGCTCTTAAATAAAGGGTTCAGATGGAGGAGGCTGTAATAAAAACATTGATTCAATCACATGGTTTCCTTCACCTGAGTTAATGAATCATTATTTTTTTCCGTCTGTACCCTGAGGATAGATAAAGTATTGTCTGACTGGTCCAATGCATTGGATGATTAGCACTCTCATTAGGAGTGGAGCTGGAGTGCGTAAATCTCAAGAGAGCTGAACACCGAGAGCACTTGTACAAGCAAAGTGTAAAGCTGTGACATATGCCATCCCTCTCTTATGTTTATTGCCTGTCATCACTGTGAGACACTAATAGCTATTGAAAAAAGAGTTAATAATAATAATAATAATAATAATAATAATAATAATAATAATAATAATAATATTGTTGCTGTTGTATTTATTCCATTTCAGTGTTGAAAAAAAATAAACAAAGGTTTTTCAACTTTGGATTTTTCAAAGCTGTATTCATGAAGCATTTGTGCCAAATTCAAAATCTATGTTTATATGACAGTTGTTTGATAGTTGGTCATATCTGTCCAAGAATATAACCCATATACCAATCTGACCTGACAGCTTTGTCAGACAGACATGCCTGCGCAGTGTAAGAATGACAAGGGATGTCACTTTCATCATGCAGTCCCTATTGCTCACAGACATGACAATGCTGATATGAATTAGGATTTGAGCTCAATGATACAGTCAAATGTGGGCCACAGGCTTCAGGATCAGATTGAGATTTAAAGACAAAAAAAAAATACTGGCTTCCTCATCTACAAAGTGTATTTATTCTTTTATTTGAAGGCTGCTGTCAAAATCACGTCACACTGATGAAAATTCAAAATACACAAAGATGTAGTTGTGTTTTGTGTGTCTATGGCATCTTCCACAAAGGCAGAGACACAAGATAAAACACATGTACACCATTAATCTGTCCTCCCCCTAAACAAAGAGACCAATCAAAATTAAGGCTTTTAACAGCCATTTTTATTGCACGACGGGATCAGTTCTGCTGATGACAGGACAAACTAAACTCCTCTTTTTAATGATTGGAGAGTATTGATTGCTGATGTTTTACTGCCAGGGAGACATATGCACAGCTTATTCATCGTGTGGTGTTCATTAACATTTGCTCTGCAATCCTGAGGGAAAATAATGAGTCACAGTAAGTAAATTTGTACCCGTTTGTGTGATTATAAACAACATAACAAATGTGAGCTCAAATTACTGGACTTTTTTACTATAAATAATGTAGAGTGAATCGGAGATATGTATATTTTGCAAAAGCATTAGCATTGACACTTTTGTAATGGTAATATAGTATGAATTAACCCACATTAAAAACACAGGTGTTTGTGCAAACCAGTATTTACATTCTGTATATATGTAATTTATCCAGTAACACCTAAGCATTTCATTCACAGTGAGTTACATTTGATTCATTATTCCCTTGCAACACTGTAAATCTCATTTTGACAGCACAGTGGGAGATATTTTAACCAAACAATATGACAGCATGACCACTTTAGGGTAGAAACATTGTAACCTTTATTATTTTGATGACTGAAGTGGAGTTGTTAAATTCTGTATTTATAAGCACAGAAGCCCTTCACTGACTCCCTGGGTAATAATCTCCTCCAATAGCATGCATGCATACGCCCACTGAAATTTGGATGTGCGTCAGTGAGTAAACATCAGCAAGCAGTGTAGGAGCAGCAGGGTCCATAGGCGAAGGGCTTCTATAACTGTACAGGCTCCACTGGGCTCTGTAGCTACAGATGGCAAGGTCAAATGATTGTTCACCTTTCTGCACCTTGTCATCAGATTAACACACCCGAATCTGACTGGCTAAAGGTCAGTTGCCAGAGCCCATTTCCTAGTTTGTAACCAAAAACCTAAACTGAGATGCTGGTAGCCCGATTACACTCAATGCACTTTCACTTAGAGGTGGGTGGATGGCCTAACCTTGCAGGCTAAAGCATGCATAACACATCCTACACACCTTACACCCGAGGACAACAAGACACAGGGAATAACCTGCCCAGGGCAATTCAGGAAGAACAAGGCTAACACTTCCACCACCCTTTTCACCGGTTCTGCAGCATGCCAGCAAGCAAAGACCACTAAAAGTAGCCTGACATGTCAAAGAGGTAAAACTGCATGACTGCGTACAGCCAGACCACAAGGTTGCTGTGCATATGTCCTGGACACTCATCACACTGACAGGGTTTGCAACACTGACATGCTACATGTAGTAAATCTGCAGACCACTAACATGGGATGATTTCTTCCTGCCAGTTTGAAGAACCAACCAGAGCTTTGCTAGCCAAGTCAACATGAGAGTTTTGCATTTCACATATAAAGTCACATACTGGGCAAAGCAAATGCAGTTTGGCTTCCCTGTCCCCTGCACTGGATGGAGGTCAAAAAACATCCAATGACCTACAGGGGCTACTGATGTTTCAGGGAACAAAGGTGGGTGTCTGAGAGAATGACCCCCCTGCAGTTCCAAAAAGAAGCACACGAATAGGCTGAGGTGGGCTTCAATTGATGAACAGTTCCACTTCTGACTTCACAAACCAGATCCACTCCATGTTGAGGTGTAATCACTTATCTTTCAGGGGCCTTCCCCTAAACATAAGTCCGGCATCCCCGCTCCCCAGAATGTCGAGGACCCTTAGAGAAAGTGAGTGCTCTGAGATTTTGATGGTCATGAAGCAGTTAGACACATGAGCTCACTCCTGACCGAGAACTGGTATCTTTTTTCATTATTCTTTTGTTCCCCTAAAAATAAATATAAAATTGAGAAAAAAGTATGATCTAATCATATTTAATTACAACCAGGAAACATCTGACTTTGGTCATAAAATTACAACTAAAGCATGGTGAGACTTAAGCTTTGTGCGGTATCCCATTATATGTAGTTCAATACAAACAAGATGTTTAATAATTTGTAACTGACTAAATGTTCAATACTCATGTGTGATAGTTATTGATGTTTTATATTTGGTAACATTTAATACCAAGGATAATGTAAAATGATAGTGTTCTGGAAATTAAAGTGTTTGGTATTATTAAGTAATCTAGCTAATTGAGAGCACACCTACCAATTATAGGTCAAAGCACTGCTAAATCTGACTAAATTATAAAAGCTGAAACTGGTTCTGACTCAATGACTGTTTGGAGCAGAAAGAGCTGAGACAGATGATCTTGCTTTCTAAAAAAAAAAGGTGGAAATCGTAATATTACTGTATGAAGCAAAATATGAAAGGAAACCATCCTAAAAAGAGCAGGGCTGTTTGCAAAAATTCAAACAAAATATAAAACACTGACAGGGACATGGACAGGGACCAGAAGAGGTGGTGTGCAGCATGACAGAGGGAATATAACACCCATAATTCTCTGCAGTACATTTGTCTCATTTTCCTTTTTTTCTCTTATATATTTGGGGGAGATAGATGGGTGTGTTGTTGGTGGCTTGTGATGCACCGTTGCCAGGTATTGCACCCCATTACCCTCTCTTGGTGTACTTGTGTGTCAAGTAAACAAATGTTTCGGAAGCGATGAAGAGAAAAAAAAGACAGTTCAATTGATAAATCTATGTGGATAGAGAACAATACTATATTGTACTTGCTTGACAAAACTTTTATTAGACCTGTCTTGCTTTTAGAAAAAGTACCCAAGTGTGTGTGAGGAGGTATGTGAGTTAGAGAGAGAAAGATTGAAAGTGAGCAGGAGGAAGGGAAAGAGAGTGAAATCCATCCAGGAGTGTCCTCATACTTCACCTGGAGAGCGTGAGTGAAAAGAGTAAAGTGATGAAGAGGAAACCTGCGTCGTTAACCAGAACTACTTTGATCTTCTTCTGTGACCTGCTTCAGTGCTGACCTTTGCCCTCTGTTAAAACATTCATCTCTCACAGCACTAAGTTGAGGACAGAACAACTCTATTTTCCCCTCACTTGCACAACTCATGAACACCTGCTCAGATACCTAAGTGGCAAAAAAAGGGCAGGTGGGGCCGGACATGGAGCTGAAAATATTCTATGTATTCACCTTTATACAGAAGCCACCATGCACCCACACAAGCCTTACGTGTTATATTTAGCTTTGTAAAACATTTTGTTCTCTTTTGTTTCAATACTATAAGCACATTCAGTTGAAATTCTTATACGTAGAGCTTTGTTTAAATAAGTGACTAACAGAATAATGCCTTATAGTATATTTTTCATCCATACTTTTTTCGTGTTTCCACATTTACTTGATAATCAATTCACCATTTAATTCTCAAAAGATGTGCCATAGGCTGGAATGTCAATAAGGACAGAGGCAGAAAGAGTTCAAGCTTACAGGCCTCAGGCAGTTTGATTTCACTCAGTTTTATATACATGTATTTACAGTCTTTAAGCAAATCCTTGCTGTAGCAATTTAAGCCTTGTGATATAGACTGTAGAGTAAAACTTTATTGATCAGTTTAATGATAAACAGACAAGGTTGACAAGCAATGGGATGTAAATATAAAAACCTGGTATTGTTTGGAGTTGGCATGAAAATCAAAACAGAAGGACTGTATGTAACTATTTTATTTTTTAAATACTTTTTTGTATTTCATATATTTATCCACAACTAAAATGTAATACAAACTAAAGATGCATGTGCTGATTTAAAAATTAGTCCCAATACTTCTAACAGGATATATAATCAGAGCACAGATCCCTTGAGAGGTAAAAAGACAGAAAAGAAAAACGAAGCTAAACTTGTTTAAGATTTATGAGGAGCTTGTGAAACACTTGACAACCCCCTGGTAGATTCAGCTGTTACTTTTTTATCATTCCATGGTTTGGTAATCTCTCCATGGGTGACAAGAACAGCTTACGTAACAGTAAAAAGTGACCAAAAGCAAGAGAGGTGTTAAACAAGTTCTCATTCAAACCAAGAGAACGATTTTAAAGGCTTCAGAAGTGAGTTAGTGTCCTTTTTATCACTAAAAAATTCAAGCTAGTCCCCTTTGAAGTTCCAACAGGATATCCAGTTTATCTTACATACAGCTGATGATTAGCTTTTCATATAAAAGGATGATGGGTCATTCTGGGTGATGATGTTTTAATTTTTAATGAATGGGTTGGATGGAACTTTGATATACTTCATGTTTTATGATTGATCATAAGCCCTTGTGTTGTATTCATGTTGTTTTATGATGCAGCTTTGAAATGATTTTTCTACTAAATGATTATAAAGTTGTTTTTTATTTATACAATCAAATAAATGTATGTCTCCTTTAGGGTTGCTTGTATTTTGTCTTTCATCTGGTTGCAAGAATATTTGTTTTGTTTAGAAGCAGTAAAGTTAAATAAGAGGAGGAAAGAATGTATGAACTGTTATCCAGGGTTATCAACATGTTTCATATAAAACATAACAGAATGAAGAAGTGATGTAAAAAATGACTTGCAGTGGCAGACCAACAGGGAATCCTTACCAAACTTTTCAACTCTTTATGGCTTTTTTAAATCTTTAAGCTCATTAGGTTTGAACTACGTATGTACTGTATGGTCTGATTGCTTGCAATCAATCCTGCAGCAACAGCAACAGGCAGCTGTTTTTTTTCTTAACAAACAAACTCTTAATGCTAATGCATGTGCTGAATTAGCCTCTGGCTGCTGAACAAACATTTAGAAGCTAAAGAGATAAACATTTTTTTTTTCCTTCCAAGAATATTTTAGCTTAAACTAGAGCTGAGAAGGGAATTGATTTTTTACTGATATAGGGTGGACACATTCTGTGCATGCAAGCTTATTGTTAAATTTTTTTGCCAACAATTTATGCATTAAAGCTGCTATTAGCTGATGTTTGTTCACTTAGAGGCTGCCTAACAAGCTGTAAAGACATAATTGGCATATTATCACTTTATAAACTTCATATTAATAACCTGGTAGCAAAGGGTCACCTACTTAAACATCCAAGCAGGTATATTAGCATTCATTTGGAGACCTGTTTTCTGACACCTGCCAAATATAATTCCAGTGTTCAGTCTCCTTTTAGCATTGTAAGGGAAATAGTTGGCTCAACAGCTAATTTCTAACTGTGCTTGTTTCCTGGGCAGATAGCATACAGGGAGCTTTTCAATGAAACAGCTGCCTGCTGTGGGTGTAAATGAGGCTGCGAGTGTAGTGAGACTGAACCAGAACAGTAAAGTTGCAGGCCATAAAACCAAAACAATGAGCTGAGAGATAATAAAACGGTCCATAGAGCTGAGAGGAACTGCGAAGTAGGGTGACAATTCTTTGTGATTTTATGGCTACACATAGTGTTTCGAATCCATTGTTAATATAAAAATACTGATTTAGGCAGCTGTAAAAAATAACAAATGTCTACCCTCCAAAAAAAAAAAAGGTGCCTGTGCTGTGTTTTGCTTGTCTTTAACCTGCTCCATATTCGACCGGTATGTTTTCAACATTCATGTCTCTCAACACAAGGTTCAGGCAAGCACCGCTGCGCTCTTCCTCCCACGCACAGCGGAGATAAAATAGGGTGGGTGAAGCGAAAGGCTGGTCTCCACAGTCTGTGTTCCCTGATCAAAGCAGACTCATCGTCCCTGGCTTCTGTGCTCTTTAAATCGCACTTCTATCATGCACAGTAAGAATGGGGACACAAAAGCACCTGTCTTCATGAAGAGCAATCATATCATTATCCTGCCTCTTGGTCCAAAGGTTATAGCTGTTTATTGATTTTGATTGTCAAGGGTTTTCGCGGGAGGTGCATGAGAAGACCTCACATGTGAAGCTGAAAAATGTAACTTTCATTCCAGTCTTCTAACCTTAAAACCTTCCTTTCTCTTCCCTGCATGGGTGGACGAGACCTAAAGAAAACACACTGCACTCATCTGTACAAAGGTGAATAAAGAGGGGACGGATAATTGAGTGAAAAGGCAAGAAAAAGTTGATATTAAAACGGTTTTGTCAGATGTTAAGACCAAAGTGAGGTTCTTTACAGCAATAAAGCTCAAACAGAGGAGATGCTTCACATTTGGGGCCAAACTCTACAAACATTATCGACATAGTGATTAATCCATTTCTAAATCTTGCTGCTTTGTCGACCTCGCTGACACTCCAGATAAATCAGTGCTGATCAGTCTTAAACGAGGCGACTAATGTTAAAGACTCCCCCTGAGCATCGTGAACCTGTCTGTGTGAAAAGAATGCAGTGAGGAGGCTGACGGTTGTGTTAAGTTTCTTACTTGTTGTCCACATTTATTAAAACACATTCAGCTCATTCTGCTAATGATTTATCCTCACATCAAGTTTGAATGTACTAAAAGTCTCTGTTCATACTTATCAGTATCAGAGTGAGTGTCAGTGACCACCCCCCCCAACACACACATAATTACAGAGTAACCATTAAAATTATAAACTAAACTACAAAAGATGACAGCTTGCAAGTAATCAGAGAAAGAACTTTCATTCCAATTAAAATCACTATTTGCAATCTTATTTTACATTTCCTCAGAGGTAACACTTGATAATGACGCTCTATCGGACAGAGCTTTCCATCCTTTTTCAGCCCTCTTATGGCCTGTTTATAAATCTGTTGACTATAAGACTGTTATTGTATAAAATCTTTTTCCTCAGCAAAAATGTAAAGCCAAACTGTGACTGTTACAATAATGTGAGAGGAGGAAAGAACACCAGAGGCGTTAGGTCAGTCTTGTTGCTATGCTACAGACATTTATAACAGCAAAGTGCAAAGGCCATCTAAATTAAAATAAGCTTGCTTTCCTAATTTTATGAGGAAAATATGTTGAAAGTAAAAATGGAAAAAGTCAGTGGGTGATCTGTTTGATCTGGAGAATAAAGGGGATCCACTCTTGAAAATCAGCATGCATACATGCATACATAAAAAAAAGGTTCTATTTTTGTAAATCTATGTTGCAGGCCAACAAAAGGTCATAGTTCTATGTGCTGAGAGTGCACATAGATGGGACCAAACATTCTGTTAATTTGGTGAATACACAGAAACACATGTGGAGCCCAGCCTGGTGCAGTGGTGAAGTTAAAAGAATAGATCATAAGAATGTGCATCATAGCTTAGATCAGTTATAGCCAGTCAAATCAGCTCCTCTCATTGTCTTTAGAACAGCTGTGGTGCAGTGTTTTGTCAGTTTTGTAAAAGCTGAAGAAGGAACAGACCAACACTACCAGCCTAACTTTTACACACAAGGAAACAGACTTTCCAAGAGGGTTCAGACTCCTAATCACAGAATTTATACTACCAGGATTATTCCTCCATGGGATGATAATGTTAAAAAAAGAGAAGTCCTTTTTTTTCCTCAGGTTTAATGGGAACCGCTGCCCACTGAAGGAAGTGGCTCACTGATACAAAATGAGGGTCCAAACAAAAAACTTGCATCTAACAGACCCCAAACTCTAGCTTAACAGATATGTGCATTACTTACGTTCCAATCATTTATCAAATAGCTGAAGCTGTTGTGTGTAAATTTAAAACTGGTGTTGTTTTAGTCATCTTTATATGGAGCTTATTTACTAAATTACCTTGATGGGACACTGAATCAGTAATGCAATGATTTGTAATACTAATGTGTATTATTGTTTTCATTTCAGGTATGAAGCGGTTTTTTGCCATGGGGCTGGATACCAGTCAAGGTTATATGATAGGCAGGCTCTGTCCTGAGGGTCTGGGGTTTGCTTTGAATAATGATGCAATGCCAGATGGTCTTTGTCAGACAGACTCTCTCCTGTGGGTCTGGATACTGCCCTGTACAACATCATCAGCCTGTCACTACAAACTGATAGACAAGGAACTAAGATGGAAGGGCAAGAAATAATAAACCATATGGTGTGTAGCTTTATTACTCCCTACTGCACCTCTTTGCTCTGTGGCTGGACCTCACTAGTCCTGCACATAGGTGTGCTGATGAGCTCCTTTGTATGATATCCACCACAACCTCACAGAATCTAGCAGCTGTTACACATATACCTGTAGAGCCATCGTAGCAGGTGTCATAGCTGCACTTACTACACTATTAAAAAAACAAAAAAAACAAAACAGCTTTGACTAAAAACTGTCTTGGGTATAAATTTTTAACTTTTGAAGTGCCATCTATTATGAAGGAACAACTGGCATCCACAAAATGAGGCCCACCGTCCTCTCTGGATCAGTTGGCTTCTTTGCATTTACATATACTCCCATGATTCCGTTTTTTTTTTTTTTTTTACCTGTTTGGTAGGAGGAACACAAAGCATGCCTCAGGGGCACATCGAATTTTTAAAAAGGTAAGCGCTCGACAATCTCACATTTGCATGCAGTGCTGGCAGGTAAAGATATAGAATGAGTGCTGTGAAGTCACCCCATGCCTTCTAATAAGTAGGTAGAGCAGAGCTCTTACACATCACCTAAGAACATGCAGTTTAATTTTTAATTCTGTCTTGACAGTCCTTGTGATTGCTTCAACCTATGATATACTATGCTAACACTGTCATTGCACTACTTCCCAGGTGCTTATGTGTCATTGCCAATCTAAAAAAAGGCTAAAATGAGCCTCTGCGTTGTAGGCTGCATCAGGGTGGTAAACTATTGCATTTGCCAACTAATCATTTTGCCTTGTCACAACTAATTGAAAGAACTATGATCGAGAAAACGCAATTTAACTTTGACATACATTTCACTCACCAAATGTTTGTCTGTTCTTTTTGCTGTTTCCTGCTTCAACTACCAACAAGAATTGGGAAAGTCCAAAGTTGTTTTTATAGTAGGGACCCAGAATGTACCAAATAAACAAATAGGGGTATTTCTAGTAGCGCTGTAGAAATGTATAGGGTCCTAAGTATAAAATCATGATACTTCAATGTGAGAATAGATCAAATGATTTTTTTAATGTAAGCTTTTTAAATCGTTGCTTGATTGATTTTTAACTGTTTTTTCTTTGAGGATGTGCTTCAGGTAGTGAGCTAGGTGGCCCCTTCCAAGAGTGCAGCTTTTGCCTGAAATTCCTTAGCCAAAGTTTTTAAAAGTATACATATGTGACACTCACAAAAATAAGGACCAAAATGCATATATGTTAAACAGGCTGGTTGAAACAAAAAGTGAGTTTTATTCAAAATAAAGCTGATACAAAGCAAAAACCATAAGAAAAAATACACAAAGAAAATACAAAAAAATGCAAAATGAAAAAACAAAACTAATGCAACAAACTGGGAGGAAAAGTCAGGACAGACGCAGAACCAGGGAAAGAAAACAGGGCCAGGGGATGACAACAGACAATCTGACAAAAATAAAGGAGAATGAGAGAGAATATATTCACACTGGGAGCAATGAGACACAGGTGTGGTAATCAACACAGGTGAAACACATCAAGGCAGGTCAGGTGATCACAAAGGAGGAAACTTGACAGAACATGGGTAGACAAGGCACAAAGAACAGAAGTTTCCAAAATAAAACAGGAAACACAAGACGTGGGCTGCATATACAAGACCCAAAAACTTAACAGCAAAACTCAAGTAACACAGGAATTAACTGAACTAAAAACTACTCAAAAACTACTCAAAAGATGGATCTTTATGATATATTTACTTATTTTTTAATGGTTCCCGTGTTTGTACTTTTTCACAATTCACATTTACCAAATTGCACCTCCCACTTAACTGGAGTTAGTAATATATCAAAGCACCAGGAGAAGATTTTTGAGTCATTGTCTACTTTTTGCACCACTGGGACAGATCTTACGAGTCTCACATCTCTTGTTTTGTTTGGAACCAGGATCAAGTCTTTCCCATGAACTACTAATACTGCTCTAAGCCCTCTCTCAATCTGGCAGGAACATCTTCTACAACCTCTTGATATCTCCTGCAAGGCTAAGGTACACTACAGAAATGACCCAAACTGTGTGGCTCTGTTGGATTAATTGTTTCACCAACTTAAACAGTCTTCATATATCCACTCAAAGTTGAGATATGAGTGGTAATTGAGAAAACCAAGGTTAAGCTGGGACATTGTTTGCATGACCGAGATACAGTCTGCTCTCAGAAGAGGACTTCTCAAAAATCCGCTCAGTTAGCATGCTGAAGTGCTACCACTCCTGATAAAAATCTATCAAAGGGCAAACAGTCACCTGCAGGACAGATGATATTAAACTTTGATAAGGTTTGGTGGCCTGCGCTGCCTCCAAATCTGTTCCAGCTAAGAGGAACTGCCCATGGGAGGCCTCAGATGAAAAGGCGACTGCAGAATAATGCCCCCACTCTTGGCATGGGTGCTGAGGGAGAGAGATCTCTAATAAAGGTGACAAAATATGGCCCAGATACCTGTCCCTTCTGAGAGGAGAAGGGCAAAAAAAGCCAGAAAAAGCAACATGTGGCCGAACTAATGAAGGCAGCTGACACATGGATGTCCTTAAGGAGTGTGAAAACCTTTGAAATGTAGAAAAAATGTGGTTCTCTTCCAAATTATAAAGTCTTTTGATTTAAAAAGATGTGAATGGGTATAATTCTAGTCTAGAACTGATCCAGATGAACAGATAATAGAGATACCCAACAGATAAATATCCCTCTTAAATAACATATTCAGTAAGAATGGTCCTTTTAACCAATGGCTAAATTATTTTGTTGCATTCTTTGACCAGGTACACATGATTTAGTCACAGTATATACTTAAAACAATGCAAGATCGTGAATTTTCCGGGTAATCTGATTTATCTCAGTATGCACTGAAAATGATTTTTTATACATCTAAAAGTTGTGTTAGCTCTTGCAAACAGATATTCCTTGTGTTTTTTGTCTCCCTCTATGCTTATATGCATTACCCCTTTAAAAAGTTGCATAGGGAATCTTTAATCATTATTTTCTTTTCTAGGTCCACGTCATGATGGCAACAGGCCAGACGGCCTTTCTCCCAACTTTGTCCTCCAGCCTCTCAAGGGGAGTCCCAAAGCATCTCCAGGCAAGATGGCATATATTACCCTTCCGGCTTGTTTTCTTGGTCAGCCTTGAGGTTTTTTCCCAGTTGGAAATACCTCTGCAGGAAGACACTCCAGAGGCATCTTGAACGGCCTCATCTGTCTCCTCACAACCCAAAAGGTGCCACGAATGAATTCGTAGCTCAAACTGATGTCTAGGCTTCTTACCCCTGTCCCTTAGGGTGAGCCCCAGACATCCAGCCAAGGAAACTTATATTGGCTATTTAAAGTTGCAAAGGAGATCAACTCTTTCCCCATAGTGGTTAGGGTGCAAGTCGGGGTCTGATGAATTATGTTCACATACATTTTAATAAGATGGCAGATATGAAGTCGATTTAAATCTGTCAATTTAAACAACAAAAAAAAGGATTAACATTTCATTAACCTATAGTTGGGGCAAAGGCATCTCATTTAAATTCAAGCCACTAATTTATTGAGATTCAGTTGCATCTTAACCTCGAGAACAACAGAGCTGCAATCCTAACACCCCTGAGTGTAGAAGCTGACAGAGTTGGCCCAGTTACAAGGCCTAGTTTTCACTGAGGCATCATGCTCTACAATGAGTGAGTCAGGAGATATCTCGCAACTGCTCTTATGTGCAAGAATCTTGAATAAGTAAACAGCAGGAGGAGGCTTGTGACACAGTGATTTTGGTCTGCTAAACAGATTGTTCGGCGCTCAGCGACGTAAAAGCAGCCCACATCACATCTTATTAATTCCACGATTAGTTCCTTAATTCAAGCTGTCATGGGTTTAATGTCTCAGCAGTAGGCTGGAAAATTATTGTCTAGACATTGTCAATAAGTTATAGTCTCTCTCAAGCAGCCATTTTGACAAACAATCTGAAAAAAAACTTATTTACCAAGGTAAAGTTAATAAAATAAAGGTTTATACATATAAAAAGGATTGCAGCAGACAAAATGTTGTCCCAGTATAACTGAGTTTGTGACTTATGTCTCCTTTCTTTTAATGTTTATAAAGTTGTTTACTTATTTACATAGTTGTTTACATGCTTAAACTCAAACCCCAACCCTAAAAATAACCTGTTTTGCCTAACCCTGTCATTCACCTTAACCCTAACACTTAACACTGCCCTAGCAAAGCTTTTCTCTCCATTTGTATTAGCTGCCCTCAATTAACTGGCCTCAATTTCCCCTATAGTAGCCAAAGTACCCCCCCAACACAAACACACACAAACACACACACACACACACACAGCTGCGCACATGCCATATATGTACAGACTTTGTAAATGGATTTATGCACAGTATTAAAAAGCTAATAAGTCAGACAAAGCTGTACACCAGTGCACACGGCTGAACAAAGAGACTCACTTGAATGGGCTAATATTCAATCATTTCCTGTCATTTTGATAAGTTTGGAAAACACTGCTGTAATAGCCTTTTCAACATATTTCTTCACACCGTTTGCACAAGCAATCTCTGGAATTAATAGAGTAACAGGCACAGCTGTTCCTTCTTGCTTTTGTGTTTGGGCATCACAGACCAAACCTGCAAACATTATTATTCACAATGACTTATGAGTTCACCTCGGATAGGTGCTTTCAGTTTGAAAAACAAAAACTACATTAAAGCCATCAAAACTAACTTAAATGTATAAAATTGTTTAAGTCTCAAGTGAAAAAAATGGTATAATTCCAAAGAGGTCTTCCTTTTCTTTTAGATGAAAATTTCAAAAAGCGACATTTCAAAAATAGATGACTCATTCCTGCAAATATAAGTAGATGTCTAAGAGAGATGTATCATAGCACCCATAATACTTTTACTTTCACAACAACAACAATGATTTTTTTATTTCAGTTTTTTTTTGTTATGTTTCCAGGGTTGGACTGGAACCAAAGAATGGCCACTGGCAATTTTGGCCCAGATCGTGCATCACCCACTAGTTTACCATCCTTGGGTGCTCTTAAATATGCAAAATACATTATTCTCTGAAACCACAAAAGAGCTGATAAATAAGTGCCATAGAAAAGCAGGACTGTAGCACAAATGGAATGGAGCCAGCAACTGTACAAAGAAATCTGTAGTTATGAGTGTTTTCACTTATGAATTTGCTCATACCACATTAAAACAAGTAATAATAATCTCGCATATTTGCATTATCCTGATGGTTCGACCTTAACCTGCTTACAGTCAAACTTTCAATAAAACAGACTTAATGTTAGTCTTGCCCCTTTCATTTGAAACCCTCATAAATCATTGCTTGGATAACTTTTAGTTCCCTCTATATGAGCTCACCTTGTCTCACATTCTCAGTTACATCATTAGGAAATGATGAAGAACCTGCTGCTGCTTTGCATTCTGTGGTTCTTACTAAAAACTGAAGGCCATGTTGTTCATTGTTAAGTTTTGCTTGGTAATATTGATTTTAAAAAAAAAGGTCATGAAATTGTTGCTCTGATGCTGATTACTTTATGTTATGCAAAAATATATGCTCTGAGCTATCCTGGGTGGCTGCCCACATGCTTTCTACATGCTGTCCAGGAGCACTGATGCTATTTGCGAGGATGATTCATGCAAATGGAAAATGAGTCAGTCGTGATCTCAGAGCTTTGGCAAATTAAATGTATAACATAATGGTTGCTCTAATAGACAAAATGGAATCACAGTTTGAAAAAAAAAGCATTAAATGAAGTTGCAAAGTTTGTCATTCAAACTCTAAAAACTTTGGCCGCTATGAAATGTTTCTCTGAAGTGCATGTATGTGGCAATGTCACCAAAATGTGGATTCAGAGGCAGTTTTCCATGCCCATAAGAATTTTGGAACCAGGATGAGGGGAGCTGTGGGTCAGTGAATCAAAATGCAAAAGGACAACTTTCTTCAAGTTCATCCAAATATGTAGCTGTACTGTATGTATCAAAAAATGTGTCTGACCTTTACTTGAAAATTTGTCCTGATGTATAAAAAACACTGTAACAAAATTTAAAAAGAAGTTGCCTCCATATGTCAGGGTTCAGAAGTCAACAACCAAAAAAAAAGAAAAATCTGTTCTTCTTCAGCTCTTTAATTTCACTTAGATCTTAATGAACAGTTTTAGTCGTTGGACCCAAAAGAGCAGCACCCTGACATGCAGAGGAAACCATTAAATTGAAGATTTATTGCAAAAGACGTATAAGCGGAGGACGGTAGAGCTGATTCAGGTCAAAGGAAGAAGTGGGCAGGCAGAGAGGGCTAAGTAGTGGACTGCAAGGAAGCCTGGCAAACTGCAGGTGAGGGCAAGCAGACGGAAATCATAAGGAGCAGCTGAACCTGAGGCATGGGGAGTTTCAGGATTAGTAAACGTTCAGGCGTATACACAGGGAGAATATTAACTAGACAAGAAGCTGGCCGTTGCGTCAATGCCACGCGGGCAGACTGAATGATCTGGCGAGGACTGGAGCGATGAGCGCGGGTGTAACTGCTGGAGCTTGATTAGTGGATTGGTTGCAGGTGTGCAGGCTGATTGGCAGCAGGAGGCAGGTGACTGGCTGCAGGAGGAAGATGGATCGCCACACCTAGACAGATGACACAGAGACAGCCAAAGAGAGAGAGAGAGAACAAACAGGGAACAAATAAGACACATAAGGGGAGGGGAAACTGGCTGAGGAACACTGGGAATTGGGGAGAGGCACGATCGAACCATGACATTTAGTTTTTAGATGCTATAATGTCTTTAATTTGTACATTTGGCATAATTTACCTTCTACTGTGCTGCAAAAAGAGCTAGTTCATATAATAGTATTAGCATGTTCTTAGAAGTCTGCAGTGGATGAATTCAATCCATATTTATTTACACTCTCATAAAAGACGTGTC